>ML798094.1:188326-198963 GCA_009831015.1 Picea engelmannii
TCACAAAGAAATACCTCTTTGGACTGCTGATCCAATTGTAAATTGAAAAGATGTTGAAGGTTGCTTTTACTAATCTCACTGTTGAATGCAGGCTGCTTGAGATCTGGACCCTTCTACTTATCATCTTCCTCTTCATGTCTGCTTCAAACTGCCTTTGTCTGCAAATCTGGAAAATGTGGGTTGTCTTCAACATATACTACAAATGCAATACTTTCACTTACTGATTGGTCAATCTGCTCATCACCTTTCAAGTCTTCATGTCTGCTATAATTTTCCTGTGTCTGCAAATCTGAAAGCTGAGGGCTGCTCATAGTATTTGCCACAGATCTGAAATATGTTGATCTATTACTTTCTCCTGCTGATATATGCATTGGTTCTTCGACATCAATACATCTAAAAGAGACATGTTGATTTTGATCAATATTCAAAACAACAGACACATTTGATATGATGTCGGATATGTCACTATTATCCTTCAACACCTCTTGTCCTGCATGGTAAATGTCTTCTTCAACAAATAAAGCTTTATGAAACGAAGAAAACTCTTCACAACATCCTTCAAAAAGATATTCAACTAGAAAAATAATCTTTACAAAAGGAATTGAAGGTTGAATGGAAATCTGTCAAAGAACTAACACTTGCATTAGGAAGAGACCGGCACCATTCATGAGCAATTCCCTCTAATGAGAAAAAGAAGAGCCAGATTTGAACATCCTCATGTACAATTTCAAGTCGATGAATAAAATCATGAAAATCCAACAAGTGTTCAGCTGGCACTTCCCATTCTTCTCCTCGAAATCTGGGAAGGTTGTGTTCCCATTCATCTCTGCTAGGCACTGGATTAGGGAAACCAGAAATACTTGAAAAATCACAGAATGCATACCTCTTTGCTAAGATCCTGTTCATGTCATACCAATGGAGTCACCAACAATTTTCTGAACAATGGAGTCACCACTGAATTCGTCCTTCATGGAGTCGCCAGATATATGATTACAACCAAATAATGTCCAGGCTTTGTCTATCATCAAAGTTGGATCTAATGTCATTTCCCAGGGAAGCTGAGCTTCAATCTCCTCTCCCCGGCAACGGCGCCAATTTGTTATCACTACAAGAAACCCTTTGTGGTTGTAGACCAAAGGTGCTTGGTAACTTAAGAATATGGTAGATTTGTGTGCTTGGAACAATAAGATAACTCAATAGCTAATGAAAGTAACCACTCATCAGGTATCTGAATAAAACAGTGCTTTTAGAGAACAATAATCAGACAACAGAGTTGAAAAAAGGGGATTAAGAATACTAGTCCAGATAACCAAATACAATCATATGCAGGGTCATACAAGACAGCAAGAAATTCTTTAATCCAAGTTTATGAGCTTAATAAGAAGATGACAGTTCTTAAAAGCTAAACTAAACTGGAATAAAGTGTAGAATCATGAAATATATGAAAGAATCTGATATTGAAAACAAAGGAGGACTGTGATTCTATTATCAGAATAAGAAGTCAAGTTCAATCGCTGGAAAATGTCTCTTAGATTGAACCTCCTCTTGGTGCTCCAAATGTCTTTGGCTTTATAGCCTTACAAGATGAAATCTAGATCCTTGAAAGATGGATCAGATTTACTAAAAATAGTCAAATCAAAATAGATACAACAAGTGTAGGATGAGATCCTATAAAAATGGATCTAGAATACTAAAAATGGAAAATCAAAACAAAATAGGAAAAGGTCCTATCTAATGATCTCTAAGAGTAGTAGATTGTTGATGAAGTGCAGTTTTAGCCTCCCAAGGCTGTTTGATTTGGTCCTCCAAAGATAAAATTTGAGTTGGATGATGTGTCTTCAAACCCCTGATATTCTGCCTTTGAAAAAGATGCCAAATGTAGTTGAAAAACCTCTTTTTGACCTTATCCCTCAAAACTAGCCTTTGAATCAGACTTGATAATTCAACAATTGTCCATTTGAAGTGATTTCAAACCATTCAAACTCAAAAAATCCCGATCTGGGCAAAAATTCGGTTATTCTGGCCGTGACAAGCTTCCACCAGCTAATTTACCCAAAAATCCGCTCCTTAGCTGGTGAAAAGCAGACCTTTCACCAGCTAACTAGCAAAATTCAAGACAAGTTAGTTAGTGAAAGCGTAGATTTTTTTAAAATCAAATTTCTCAGTCATGGAGAGTCTGTTTTACATGCTTGAATAGTCGATCGACATCTAAAAATCCTAAGCTTTCCAATGGTGCTTTCAAATCTGCATTTGGAGCTCAGTAAGCTAGTCAAATGTTCCCTACAATATTAGGCATCATTCTTTAAAAAATGCCAATGCATTTTTTATCGCTAACACTTGGCGACTGAAGCAAAGGTCTCCTCATAGTCCACTCCCTCTTTCTGGGAGAACCCTCTCGCCACAAACATCGCCTTGTACTTGTCGATGCTACCATCTGCAACATGCTTGATCTTATAGATCCACTAGGAAGTCACCACAGACTTCCCTTTTGGTCTCAGAACTATGTCCCACACGTCATTCTTCATGATGGACTGATACTCCTCCATCATGGCATCCCTCCAAACCTGTTGGCTTGTTGCTTCCTGAAAACTAGAAGGCTCAGAATCAATGATGCTACTCATGAGTGCCACATAGTTGGAAAACCTCTACGGAGGCCTACTCTCCTTAAAAGTGCCCCCGGGGGCCGCATGCCTCTCTACATCTCTCAAGGTATCCTAAAGCCATCTAGGCATCGTGTCCTCGTCACTAGGAGGGTCCACTGGATCTACAAACTCCTCTGACTCTTTCTCATGGCCTGAAGGCTGAACCCCTATACTAGATGGACCTGTACTCTCATAAACCTTCGAAGCCTCCTGCTCCTCACCATCTGTCTCTGTTGTGGTCTCTCGGGACCTCCTAAAAACCAACTCCTCAAACCTGCATCCCGACTAACCTCAATCTACCGTTGTCCTGGAATGTAGATCCGGTAGGCCTTCGAAGTCTCACTATATCAAACATACCCTTCTTCCCATAAGTTTCCAACTTCGTCCTCTTCTCCTTAGGAACATGGATGTAAACTGGACAACGAAAGATCCTCAAGTGCCCTATCCCTGGTCTCACTCTTGTGAATGCCTCCTCGGGAGTCTTGTCCTCCAAGATCCTATGAGGACTCTTGTTCTGAAAATAGATTGTTGTGTTACGCGCCTCTGCCCAAAGCAACATGGGTAGATCTTGGTCATGCAACATCGCCCTGGCAGCCTCGGCCCTCAACTATGGTCCGATTCATCCTCTCCGCAACCCCATTCTATTGTGGGTTGAAAGGCACTGTCATCTCCCTCTTAATCCCTGCCTCCTTGCAGAAATATCTAAACTCGTTCGCGGTATACTCACCCCCGTTATCTAACCTCAAGACCTTGATCTTCTTCCCTATTTGATTCTTTACCAGATCCCTCAACTCCATGAATCGACTGAAAACCTCATCCATGGTCTTCATGAAGAAGATCCATGTCCTCCTGGAATAATCATCAATGAAGGTCACATAGTACAGGTAACCACTCGAAGATGGAACTGACATCGGTCCACACACATCTTAATGTACTGGATCCAAGATCCCCTTGGACCTACTATCACTACTCGAAAAAATAGCCTTGGCATTCTTGCCAAGAACACAACCCCTGCATACACCCTAGTGCTCTACTCCAAACTCTGGAAGACCTGTAACCATCGTCCTCAATATTGGCTAAGCCCAGTAATGCAAGTGTCCCAATTTACTATGCCAAAGCTCACATAGACTATCATTGCCATGTACCAAGGTCTAGGTTGGCTATCTAGTCAACCTGTAAAGACTACCATCACGAACACCAATGACCTCTATTGAGTCAATGCCCGATCCTCTGAGCCATGCAAGAACCTGTCCACCTGAGAATGCCACTGCATACCCTTTGTCCTCCATGGCAAAGATAGAAAGTAGGTTATTCTTCAATCCTGGCACATACAACACATCACTCATCCTGAGAGGCTTCCCCGACTCCAGTTGAAACGAAGCTATCCCAACTCCCTTGACTACATACTTAGCATTATCACCAAGCCCCACCTGCAATCATGAGTCCTCCTATGACAAACTGGTAAGTGACCCCTGTGATCTTGTCATATGACGAGAAGCTCCACTATCCACCAACCAAGTCCCACTACCGGAAAATGTACCAGAAAGGGCGAAGACCAGTAAGAACTCCCTTTGAAACCTATCTGCAACCTCATCCACCTCTGTTGATGATGCACGGTGTTTCCCTCTCCCTTTCTTTCGCTGTGGACACTGTGAAGCATAGTGGCCAAGCTTATGACAAGCAAAACACTTGACCTTGCTAAGGTCCTTCTTCTTCCACTACTTTGAAGATGCCTCTCTCCTTGGAGAACCTTTTCCTTTGCCCTTCCTAGCATGAGTACCCAGGGCCTGGTTCTCATCATCGCTACCTTTTTGCTTGCCATTCCTGGACTTTATCCAAGCCTCCTCCTAGATGCAATCAATCCACAGTCTGTCAAATGGTGGCAACTTCTCTCCTGCACAAATCCCCTACACAAATGGTTCCCAAGACCCCGGAAAACCATTCAATGCCACATTCACCAACTGTGTCATCAACTGCCTCACCAATGGCTACAAGTTGATCGTGAATCTAAGTTATCCTCATGAGGTAGCTAGCAATTGTGTATGATTTGGACATCTCAACAAATCGGAGCTTATGCCTCAAAATCAACTTTCAGTTTGTATTCTCGCTTTGGTATAAGCCTATCAAAGCATCATACATATCCTTTGTTGTCTTCTTCTCATAAATATCATGAATCAAATGATCCTTCATAGAATCCAACAACACCCGCTTGGCCTTCACTTCCTTCTTATGGGTTGTCAATTCTTGTGCATCATTTGGATCTGGAATCACCATCTTAACGTAATCTTTGAGATCATTCTCTTCCAAAGCAAAAGAATCCTAGCCTTCCAGGCACGGAAATTTTTGGCCCCCTCCAACCTGTCCTCAACTCTAAGAGTGCTCACCATTGTGTCCAAACAAGAGAACAAATCTACAGCGACAAATCTGTAGTAACAAATCTGCAACCACTTGTGTCTCAAGAAGATGATTTTCTCTCTCTAGAACCTGTGCTCTGATACCATGTCAAATTTTAAGCATTCAATGCATTCAATTTCAGATCTAAAAATTACTTCCAAGTGACCTCAAATAGTAAACTAGGCCCTAGGGTTGTTATCACTGAATAATTTTACATTGAAATTATGACAAAAAATTATAGCAGAAGCACAAAGATCAAAGAGAAAACATCCATGCACAAGAGACAAATTTATGTTCAATAAAATTTTCAGATTGTGAATTTCCGAGGACAAAACTAGACCTCTCAACAAAATTACAACTTCAGCAAATTCTGGAAAACTTCCAACTTATAAATCTGCCTGAAACCCTAGAGAACAGAAAGCCTGGTTGACGTCACATGTACGGCCCCCTGCATCACCCTCCTCACACGTGCGATTGTACAAACGACCTGCGATTGTTGTACGGACCCGCACGTGCAGTACGACCTGCAATAATTGCACGTACAACCCACACGTGCTACTGTATTGTTCACACATGTCGTAAGGACTATATGGATCATGTGTGCGGCTTGTTCTCTTCTTCCTCTCACACGTGCAGCGTCCTCTCCTTGGCTGAAAAATAGAGAAAGAAAGTCCAGAAACCCTAGATTAGATTTACGAAAGTGAAGAATTTCCTTTGCTGAAATTTGCCTCCCAATCTCCTTGGCAAGAGGGCTCACATGACATGACAGTCTAGGAATTATCAAAACTCATACTCAAGCCTAGGCCTTATATGTTAAATATGTTATTAGAGCATTGGAAGGCACTAAACCCTAGAAGGTCCATCTATGAAACTACATTTGCGAAGGAGCCTGCATAAGCAAAAAATCGTAGTTGGGTCTAAACTTGCCAAATTTCAATGTTGGCCCAACCAATGCCAAAATGAAAGGGACTTTCGTTGCACACGGCATCTGGGAGACCAAGGACATTGTGAAGCCTTCTCTGAATTGGAAAGGCCAAGGCTTTAGGTTTAGTTTGTCTTTCAACAACCATTCTTTAAGGTGGTCCCACATCCAAGCCCCTGCTCTACATAAAAGGGGTTTTCACAAAATAAAAATACAATGTGAGTGCCAACAAAGATTCTCACATGCCCAACACCAAGGCCAATGTGAGAATAACTCCCCAAAGCTACAAAAACATCAACAGTATTAGTAGCTCGAAAAATCTCTTTGTAGCTTTCTCTAAGCAAATATTGAGGGAGGAAAAGACTTCCATCAAGTTAACTAGAGCCTTTGTTGCACTCTTAAAGACTAGGGGATCTATGTAATATCCCTAGGGTTTCTAGGGTCCTAGGACAGCTGGCAACAGGGTAATTGTGCTATAGTTTTGCAATAGCTAGTGAATTCCCTTATTGAACCAGACCAGAAATATACAAGCACCAATTCCCGACAGCAGTAACAACAAGGTTTATTTGCAAGTTCTTTAGCAGATAACAGCATTAACGAACAGTATACAATCAAGAATGAACTTGTATTCAATGAAGAATATCCAACACAGTAGCAACAATGAGTATATCCAATAGCCACAGTAGTATCAAAATCATCAGCAAATGTTGTCCCCAAATCAGCAGTAACAATATCCAATACAGGGTCCAATACCAAATAGTCACCAGCAGTAAACCCTCTTAGAGGCTGCTGTCCAAACTGATCATACCAGTAATACCAATCATCAAGAATTTGCAGCAACAGTTTCTATAACAGAAGTGTATCTAAGGTAGCCCTAACCTCTAACATAGCATTGAACAATTAAACCTGTGCTTAGAAGAATCCTGGCTGAGCCCCAGCACTCAGAAATGCTCTTGCTGTCCTGTTTATCCGCTCCAATAACCCTAGTAGAAAAAATCGCCGAGTAATCGGAAAAAATCGGCAAAATCGCGATTTTTTCAGCGGGTCGATTTTTTCAAAACCAGAAATCGCGATTTTTTCAGCTGGTCGATTTTTTCAAAACCAGAAATCGCGATTTTTTGGGTTTTGAAAAACTCGCAATTTTTTCAAAAAGTCAGGAAAAAATTGGCAAAACTCGGAAAAACTCGCCAAAGTCGCCCAGGCCGCGGGATAAAAAGCCCAATTCGGTTTTTTTTTATCATTGTGTTTTTTGTATGTGTGAAGTAGCAAGGGCAGAAGTTTGTGGAGGCCATCAAGAATTTTTGAGGTGTGCAAAGGCAGGGTAGTGGATTCATCCACAAACTTCGAAGATTTTTGTGGTGGAGCAAGGTTCAAACTTCAACCGGTTGGATCTTTGAAATTTTCATCCACAACCTCCAAGCACGGGTATGTATGCCCTTCCCAATTTGTATGCTAATTGTTTCCATACACTTGCATGTTTTCTTGCTCTTTGTTTGCTTAGATTTAGTTGTTTTTTTTTTTATCATCTTGCCAATAATTTATAGAACAAACAAAATGTAAGGGGTTTTTTGGAAAATTTCAATGGGGTATTTAGCTTGTTTTTTTAGTTTTTAGGCCACCTTGCTGATGCCATTTTTCATGGCTAACATTCTTCTTTGGATGGCTGATTTTTTAAATTAATACGCTGCAATTTTTTTTTCAAGTGGGGTTTAATGTTTTTTTGTGTGTTTTTTTGCCCTAGGTCCATTCCCATAGCACTCAACAAACATGCCTAGAGCCTTGGATCCACTGTGGGAGTATGGTGACCCTGAAGAAGGAACAAACCAAAATTCTTTATTTTGCAAATTATGTAGGACACATTACAGAAGGAGTATACAGGTTGAAATACCATTTGGCCAAAATTTTGGGGCATGATGTTGGGCCTTGTAAAAACGTGAGCCCAGAGATTATGAGAGTTAATACAAAGGAAAGAAAGAAGGAAGAGTCAGCTGCAAAAAAAGCTGAACTTGCAGCTTTTAAGATATATCAAAGTTCACTAGGGATATCTACCAATGCCACTGAGGGTAGTGGGAGGGGCTCCACAGCCGCAGATTCACTTGTTGGGAAGATCCCATCTTACTTTGTTCCAAGAACTGGACCTGGAGCACAACCATCAATTAAATCAGTGGTTAAAAAAAGGGAGAAGCAAGAAGCAAGAAGCAAGCAGGTTAATGGGGAGGTGTCTTTTCTAGAGTGATTTACCTCTCACCATCACCAGAAACAACCCATTTTGGCAGCCGATGTGTGATGCCATTGCAGTTGTTGGCCCAGGGTTTAAAGCCCCTTCATATGAGCAATTGCGAGGGCTTATTCTTCAAGCAGAGAAGAAGGACATCAATGCCAGGTTGGGGGAGTTCAGGGAATCATGGGAAAGCTCTGGGTGCATAGTGATGTCTGATGGATAGACAGATGGGAAGGGTAGGACCCTTCTCAATTTCTTGGTACATTGTCCTAAAGGTTCCATGTTCATAAAATCAGTTGATGCATCCACACATGTGAAAGATGCAGCATTATTATGTGAGTTGTTGCATGGGTTCATCGAGGAGATTGGTGCACACCATGCGGTGCAAATCATGACAAATAATGCAGCTAATTATGTGGTTGCTGGTAGGATGCTTATGGAGAGGCATGACACAGTGTTTTGGACTCCATGCACTGCACACTGCATTGATTTGACGCTTGAAGATGTGGGGAAAATTCCCTTCGTCAAGGAGGTGATTGATCAGGGGAAGAGCATCCCTAAGTACATATATAACCATGTTTTTGTTCTCAACCTCATGAGGACATACACCAAAGATAGGGAGTTGCGACGTCTGGCAGTCACACGTTTTGCGACACACTTCCTCACCCTCCAGTCTTTGTTTCAATGTCAGTATGAGTTGAAGCAAATGTTTGTTTCTGGTGAGTGGCGTGATTGCAGATATAACAGGCGAGTGGATGGTAAAGCCATTGCTAGATTGGTGTACAGTGACTCCTTTTGGGAAGGAGTAGAAGAAGTTTGCTCCATTGTTGAACCTTTGGTAAAGGTTCTGAAATTGGTTGATGGCGATAAGCCCGTAATGGGCTATTTGTATGAGGCCATGGATAAGGCCAAAGAATCTATCCGGGCTTATTATGAGGGAAAGGGTACCCCTGGGTTCAACAGACAGATGATGATATGGGATTTGATTGATAATCGGTGGACCGGAATGCTCCATCGACCCATTCATGTAGCAACGCTTTTCCTCAACCCTGCATTTTCCTACAAATGCAACTTTGACTTTGATGATGAGGTGATGGATGGCCTCTTTACTTGTCTTCGGAGGATGGTACTTGATGCTAGCATTCGTGATCAAATAAATCGTGAGATAAAGAATGTGCTGGATTATTTGGCTTTGAAGATGCAGTCAGGCTAAGGACCCATTTGATGCCACGTAAGTCATTAGATTTATAAAATTCAATTATATATTTTAAATTTCAAAATTTAAATTTTTATTTGAAAGTTGATTATGTTCATTGTTTAAAACTTTAATGTGTTATTTCTTTCTTATTTATTGCAGATGTTTGGTGGAGGAACTATGGCACAAAAGCACCAAATTTACGAAAAATTGCCATTAGAATACTCAGTCAAACCTGTAGCTCTTCGGGTTGTGAGCACGATTGGAGTATTTTTGACAAAATACACTCCAAAAGACGCAATAGGTTAGAAGTTAGAACTTTAACAAAGCAATCAGTCAATTACATTTATTGTAATTTAAATTTATAACCCTCAAGACTCATCAAGTCTTTTATGACCCTCTTACAGGTTGGCATTCCCACGTCTTAATGACTTGGTGTATGTCCACTACAATCTCCGACTTTGGATGAGGCAGATAGAGAAAGAGCCAGAAGTGGATGCCATTTCTTTGGACAATATTGATATATTGTCTAAGTGGAGGGTGGAGACTGAGGTGCCTCTCTTGTATGAGACACCTGCATGGTTAGAGGAAGGGGACCAGGAGCAACAGCACCAGCAGGAGGAGGAGGAGGAGGAGATTCATCCATACACCATGGAGGATGATGAGCTAGTTGAAAGTGGAACACCACTTTCTACACATACTGGAGTAGCTAGTCCTCCATCCAGCATTGATGTCCGACCAGGACCCTCTGCCTCTAGTTCAAGGCCTGGCAAACAGCCCTTGATTTTTTCCCGTAAAAGGGGGAGAGGGCATTGATAATTTGATATCATATAGCTAGTTGTTATTTTTGGGACATATATCATATAGCTAGTTGCTAGTTTTGGCATCCACTATATAATATATATCAGTTATTTCTCCATATTTATGTGCCTATCTGTTTATATGATGTTGTTGTTGCTTTATATATTGAAAAATGTTTAAAATTTTGAAAAAAAATGAATAAATTATGTATTTTTTTATGTTTGTCGAGGTTTTCTGATTTTTTTCGAGGTGATGTTTTTAGGACCCTTGCCGATTTTTTGCCAATGCCGAGTTTTTCCACTAGGCCAATAACCCTTTCTCTGCACATTCCAAGCTGTTATAGGGTTCGGTCCTCCCTCCAGAAGGCCCCACAAAGTTCGGCCCTTCCTAAGGCTGTTGGGACAGACCTGTAGCAGGTGGCGGCACCCTTCCTTGTAGCTATAGCCTTTTCCACAGCTCCTC
>ML798095.1:32319-55102 GCA_009831015.1 Picea engelmannii
GTTGTCCAACAACAACCATGTTAAATTTAGCTGACCATGATTCCATGAGTGGGGAACATGTTGGAACTACCTCTAGGTTGATTGTTACAAGTGGAAAATCAGTGATTTGGCCAATAGTAGCCCCTGGAAATCAGGGATTTAGAAAGCTGTAAAAATTCCCAAAGGAGGGAAAAAGACCTAGGCAAATTGATAAATAACATATGTGAGGAGGCAGGACGCTACCAAGTATGCTAGGAAAGAGACTATTGATTTTTACTTGTTGTTATGAACACTACTGAGAGAGTGTGAGGCAAGAGGAATCTACTGGAATTGAAGGACATTGCTAAGGAGGAGTCTCCAATTTCTCTCTCATGGATTCATGGTCAGGCTAGGGGGTGAATTGGGCAAGTGATTTTAGCTGCCCTATTCTAGAGTTGGGAGGAACATGGTTGTTCCCCTTGTCTTTCCGTGAATTGGTTCAGATATGTTAAATTCCTCCTTCTTTGCTTGAATGATTTTGGGTATATGATATTATGCATCTATTGGTGTTAAGTTGAAATAATTTCCATGGATGATATATGTTCGATTGTATGAAGTTTACAGTCAAAAGTTAAAATTCTAGGCAAAATTACCTATGTACACCTAAACTTGAAAGAACAGATCTATCTACAGGGGTACGTTTGTTTCTCTAACTGAAATATTAGGAAGATCTATCCATAAATAATTGGAGTTAAGAAAGTCTGTATCTATGTTACATATCAACTTATATATATATATATATATATATATATATATATATATATATGATTACGGTTTATTATCTGTTGTAGGAACGACTATATATGTATGGTTTCTATATGTTATATATTGGATAATTATCTATTCTATTAAAGAATATACTTATATTACTACTATATTGGTGACCCTTTGTCATCACAAGTTCCATGTACAAGTGTATGGGTTTAAAAACAACATATATTGTTTGTAGTAGTAATAGAATTGAATATGGACAGTGAACAATATTACAAAACTACTGTGTTTTAGTCGTTCCTAGGATAGATCTATTCTACTCAAAGCATTAAATTCATCATGCAATTTCTGAAACTTCAAGTCCTGGAAAATATTCTACCTATCATGAGATCATCATGAGTCATACGACTTTAAGGGTCATTTCTATAGTGAATATTCAAACCCATGTAAAAATTTGTAGAAAATTGGAAAGAATATCAGAAGTATTATATTCATTTTAATTGTACAGATTTAAAGGCCCATTGATTTAATAAGCAGTTTACGAAGTATCAAATAAACGTATGACTGTAGTTATGAATATACATATGTAAATTTTCATTCAGTAATCGTTATAATGAATGGCATAGAATTAGTAGCATACATTTGTAAAGGAATATGTCAGAATCAAAACATAGGGACATAATTCACGTTACACTGATAAATCTCATACTCTTCTTAATACCTAAGGCTTAGATTCTGGCTGCACCGACTTGACAAGAAAACAATTAACTCATACATTCATACGTTCAGAAAAAAAAAAGGTGTTTAGTTCCAGGAAAAGAATTGGAGTACACTCGGATTGAACACAAAAGAAAGATGGGTCTAAGCTATTACAAATACAGGATAAAACATTACAAGAGAAAACACAAGTGTTTTTATTTACCAACACGCTTATAGGTATGCCGAAGACCTATGATGCCAAAAATAAATTGAATTAAGGCTACAATAGATGGAAATAAAATACCATTCACAATTCATTTCATTTTATAAATGTCGAGAAAACAATCCCAGTATAGGGAAGAAATCAATCATACTTTTCCTTCGAATAATTATTAATACAAGTCATAGTAAGAAATCAATTTAATCTTTGGGTAAATATACAAAATTTAAATTTGACTCTTGGAACTTGACTGTGAGAAGGAGTAATGAAGTTAAAAGCTAACACACAATGAACCAATTAGAGAAATGGTTCCTTAGTTGAATTCTTCTACCATTAACTGTCTAGGCCTTCTTAGCAAGGGAAAAATGGAACCCAAGTACCTATTAAGGGGGGGTGAAATATTTGTGCGTGTGTCCTCGCATGGTTGAAACCCCTGCACAAAGTTGTGAGGAACACACTTAAGTTTTGTTCAACAGAAATACAATTAGAAAAAAAAAAAAAGGAAACGAGTAACATTAGGAAATAGTTCGCCAAAGTAATACTTAACTTAAGTGGAGGGATATTGTATACTTCACCATCGCCAGGATCTGCTTAATTCTCCAGAGCCAGAAGGGGAAGAGAATTCCTAGACTTCCTGATGGGTACCCTCACAAAAACCAAAGGGGCCCATCATTAGCGTTAAGAATCAATGAATGACCGAAACAAGAACAGAACAAAGAACCAATACACGAATGCTGGAACATGACCAAATTGCATAATAAGCATAAACTCAATAACCATCTTATAGAAATATAAAGAAACAATAGAACATAACCAATGATCTTCTAACACTCTGCAAATAAGTTTTAAGGAAATGCAGGGTCAACACAATGCCAAAACCCCAAATGCGCATGCCTTGTAAGACGCTCGGAAAGAGTAAAGGGGGCACACAGAACATAACCCAAACATCTTTAACTTCAGTCAGAGTATAATCCCTGCTTAAGGGTTTGGCCAAGTACTATTTCTTTCTGGGAGACTCTCAAATAAGGAAAAATTACAGTCTTATGAATTATCGAGGAGTATTAGGAGAACAGTGATAGATGAGCCCTTTTTATTTTCACAACCCGAATAGAAATAACTTGCTAGAGGGATTCCAGAATCATGAAAAAAAATAGGTTTAGCATACAGGCATATATAAGACCCTAACCCATTTAAACATACGATTTATTTTTCGAAGCATAACCTGGAATACTAACAAAAATAATGATGAGTACAGGAGGAGATAAAGAAGGGCCTATGGGCAATAAACAAGATAATACCATAACAATAAGCCGAAAATGGACAAAAGAAATCCTACAGTAAAATTATTATTTTAGGATAGATACTTACCGAACAGGAGAAATATGGGAGATTCTCCAAGCCACCATGCCCCGTGCACAGTAAAGTCAAGAAACAGAGGAAAATGCAGGATTCAACTTAGAGTAGATTGACACAAAGATGAAAATGAATCATGGACACTACCCTAAAACACGAGCCCCACGCATATTGAATGTGGTGGGTATGACGAGGAAATGAACCATGTGACAGCAGTGAAGTGGAGTGTTCAGGTTGGATGAGGGTATAGGGTGACTCTCATTTCCCCTCCACCTCCATTAATGGCTAGACAGAAAATTAAATTCGATTGACAATACATCTAGTCACATTTAATAAATTAAGAGGACAAGTAAGGATCTCCTCAAAACCCTTTTACTACTAGTTCAGTTAGCACTAGTGGTTGGAGTTAGTTAAGCCTAGAAAGGATTAATCAACTCCCACCTTAGGGTTTGCTTCCAACTAAGTAGTTTATTGGTTTGCGAACTCTCAGTAAATAGAATAATTTCCAAGGAACCCCTCAAAGTCCGTGGTCACCTTTATCCAAAGAAAAACCAACAAATCCAACGTTAAAGTAAATATTTCAACCCCCTTCCTTGTGTCTCTAAAGTTCTTAGGGTCTTGAAGTTTAGGCTTGTGTGCATGTATGAAGGTGGATGTTAAATAAGAGCCTAGAATCCTAAGTACCAGGCCTATGTCTATTTTCCACATTACTACAAAGTTTTTAACATTTAACCACTTACAAAGATGAGTATAACTTAAATGAGTATTGAAGAATAAACACTAGACTATGGACTTGTAATGTTAGGAAAAAGAAATTGAATACACAGGGTATCATAGTTTTAAATATTAAGGATTACTCCCCTTATTATAAATCTATCATACAGACTTAGAGTATAATTCTCTTAGAAGATTTTTTATTTTATTTTTTATGACGAAATTGTGGTTTATTACATATGGTATCAGAGAAAAACTTACAACACTGGGCCTGGACAGGGCCACATTAGTTGCTTAGTATATATTCTGATTTATGTAAAACTAATAAACCTTATGGTTACAAATAGAAATCCCTTTCTGCTTTGTATTAATTATGCAACTCAGGATGATTTAGAAATTAGGATGGAAGGAAATCCACAGCAAAGACCTCCAGGAGATCCAAGACATAATAGTGATGGAAGCTCTCCCACGAAGGTGTTGGAAACAATGAGGAATTTGATTGTTGAACTACAGATTTTCAAAGCCGACAATGAAAAATTGAAGAAAGCACAACAGGAACAACAAGAGATAAATGAAGTCCTGTTGTGTAGTATAGTCACCAAGAAAATCCCAAAGGACGATAACTATTATGAAGAGGTAAGCAAAAGGGCCTCCAAGAACTCTGGGCCAGAAATAGAAAAAGGAGACAGTTCGTCTGAAGGAACACCTTTAGTTGAAGACAAAACTAAACCAGACAGAAAAAGAAAAAAAGTAGACCACCTTGAAGGAGAATTTAAAAAGATTAAACCAGCTACCTTTAATGGAGAATCCAGGACAGGAGAAGAATATGAGTCATGGTTGTTGGACATCAAAAAATACTTTCATATCTACAATTATTCCAGCAACATGAAGGTCAGAATGGCCATCTACAATCTGAAAGGGAAGGCCAGCATTTGGTGGCAAGACCTGAAATTGGCCAAGGGCCTAAAGGAGAAACAATTGGAATGGTCTGACTTTAAGAAGTATTTCAAGAAACGATACCTTTCTGAAAGCTATTATTAAAGGAAGATGAAAGAATTTTATGAGTTACGACTTAGACAGATGACGATGGAGGACCTTATAAATAAATTTCTGGAACTACTAAGGTTTGTACCGTACATCCGGGAGGATAAGGTAAAAATCTAGCGATTCTTAAGCTATTTACCACAGTCCTATAGGGACAGAATTGAGTTTGACAATCCCAAATCCTTGAGTGAAGTATTTAGGAAAGCACAAATGTACTATGACCAGTATAAACAATGGGTAGAGTTTCCCAAAGCTTGGAAGGATAAGAAGCAAGATCGAATGAACCAGCGAAAGAAGGGATACCAGCCAGCTCCTTATCAGAATGTAGCAAAACGTTTTTCGAGAAAGGATTTTCACTCCAGTCATCCAAATATACAAAGAAACGGTAAACTGGTGAACCTGGGAACGAATAAGTTTGGGGACAGCTCCTGCGAGCCATTAAAGTGTTGGGAATGTGTAGAGACTCATATAAGGAGTAATTGTCCACATTTAATTTCAGCAAACATAATTGTTGTTCATAATTTGCAGGAAGCCTCGATAGTGGGAGACGTGGGCAGAAGCCTGCATCGGATAAATGCAGCCATAGATGGTCGACAAGCTGACCACTAGCCCTCAGTGGTAGAAATCGAAGGTAAAATCAATAACACTCAAATTTTTGTTCTGATTGACCCTGTAGCTACGTTAAGTTATATTACCCTTGATGTAGTAGAGTCAAATAAACTTAAGAAACTGAAGAACGAAAAATCATGGCTTGTACAACTAGCAACAGGTACTAAAAGGAAAGTAGTTGACTTTATTTTTTATTTTGAGTTCATCTTAGATGGTCAAAATATAAGAACAAATCTGAACATCCTACCACTAGGATTTTACGATATGATTATCGGGATGGATTGGTTGGAACAACACAAAGAAGTACTAGATTGTTATACAAAGATAGTTAGCTATAAAGACAATTTTGGCACTACTAGAACAACCCAAGGTATACAAAAACTAGTATGAGTCAGACAAGTTTTAGCAATGCATCTCAAGAAATGTATGAGGAAGGGATGTCAAGTTTATGCCATCCAAGTGACGAATCTATTAGACAAAGAAGATAAGAAAAATTTTGAATACTTCGCTATCCTACGTGAATTTAGAGACATGTTTGTAGATGAGATACCATAATTACCTCCTAGAAGGGAAATAGACTTCTCCATAGACCTACTACCCAGTTCAACCCCTGTCTCAAAAGCACCATACCGAATGTGTCTACCAAAATTGACAGAATTAAAAATACAATTACAGGAATTGTTGGACAAAGTGTATATTAGACCGAGTGTATCACCATGGAGGGAACCCATCCTCTTTGTGGTAAAGAAATAAGGTACTCTAAGACTATGTATCGATTATAGACAACTGAACAAAATGACTATTAAGAACAAATACCCCTTACCAAGGATAAATGATCTGTTCGATCAAGTAGGTGGGGCCAAGATCTTTTCAAAGTTGGATTTACGATCTGGTTATCATCATGTTAGGATAAAAGATGAGGACATAAGAAAAACAACTTTTTGGACAAGATATGGAAATTACAAGTTCATAGTCATACCTTTCGGACTCACTAATGTACCCGCCACGTTTATGTGCCTGATGAACAGTATTTTTAGTTAGTACTTAGATAAGTTCGTGGTAGTATTTATCAACGATATTCTAGTATATTCAAAAACGGAGGTAAAACATGATGAACACTTAAGTATAGTTCTACAAATGTTGAGGAAACCCAGACTGTACGCCAAATTTGACAAGTGTGACTTCTATAAAAAAAAAATACAATATCTAGGACATGTAATTTCAGCAGAAAGCATTGTCGTAGACCCAAAGAAGACAAAATCCATTATGCAATGGACGGTACCTAAGGATGTAACGGATATCCGGTCATTCATGGGAATCACCGGATATTGCCACAGGTTTATAGAAGGGTTTTCCAATATAGCCTACCCTATCACATCATTACAAAAGAAAGGGACCAAGTTTAACTAGTCAGAGAAGTGTCAAGGCAATTTCAACAAACTGAAGGAATTATTGACAAATGCACCCATATTGAAGGTAGAAGACCCAGATAAAGACTTCACCATATGTGTTGATGCAAGTAAAGAAGAACTAGGTGGTGTCCTAACTCAGGAAGGATACGTTATTTGTTATGAGTCCCGAAAATTAAAAGAACACGAGCGAAATTATGTCACTCATGACTTAGAATTGGCAGCAGTAATACATGCCTAAAAAATGTGGTGACACTACATAATGGGCAGAAAATTTCTACTATTGACGGATAATAGCAGGGTGAAATATTTTTTTAGCCAACCAGATCTTAATGCAAGACAGGCAATATGGCTAGCCTTCTTGAGCGAATTCGACTTCGAGGTCAGAAATATCAAGGGTAAGGAAAATAAAGTAGCAGACGCTTTAAGCAGAAGACTCCATGGGTTATTTGAGATAAATATCTGCAGGGCAGAAAGTGATCTGGAACAAAGGATAAGGACGACAGGTATTAATGACGAAAATTAAAGACAAAAGAGTTATGCAGATCAGAAAAGGAGACACTTGGAATTTCAAGTGGGATACCATGTTTACTTGAAGGTCAAAGCTCGAAAAAGCTCACTGAAGTTAGGGAACTGTGCCAAGATGGCACCCAGGTTTTGTGGGCCCTTCGATATACTAGCTCGAATTGGACCCGTAGCATATCAACTTGCACTTCCAGCTAATCTAAGAATTCATAATGTATTTCATGTTTCTTTGTTGAAAAAGTATATTCATGACCCTACTCATATGATTGATTGGAACTTGGTGCAGGTGGAACCTGAAGGAGAGTTCCAGGTGGAACCCCTGCACATTTTGGATCGAAGAGAAATAGCACTTCAGAACAGAGTCGTCGCTCAGGTAAAGGTGCAATGGAAGCACTTTAGTCCCGAGGAGGCCACTTGTGAGTTTGAGGGAGATTTGTGTAAATCTCATCCAACCCTGTTCCAAGAAAGGAACAAACATTGAGGACAGTGTTTTACTGAAGGGGGAAAGGATGTGATATCCCCAAAAATAAAATATTTTTGAAATTTAAATTCATTGGAAATTTATTCCATTTTTAGTAAATTCGAATTTGGAAATGTTTTGCCATTTATGGCAATTCCGAATTTCGAATTTAATAATTGTAATTAATTAACATGACTGTTGGGAAGAGACCTGATTTGGCCCAAATAACTATTAGACTATGACACTTGTATGAAAACAAAATATTTTATATTGATTGTAGGAGGACAAATGGAATAGCCATGTTGAATTTCGCTGACCATGACTCCATGAGAGGATAACATGTTGGAACTACCCCTAGGTTGATTGTTACAAGTGGAAAATTAGTGATTTGGCTATTGGCAGCCCCTAAAAATAAGGGATTTAGAAAGCTGGGAAAATTCCCAAGGGAGGGAAAAAGACCTGGGCAAAATTGATAAATAGCATATGTGAGGAGGCAGGATGCTGCCAAGTATGCAGAGAAAAGAGACTATGGATTTTCCTTGCTGTTATGAGCACTGCTGAGTAAGTGTGAGGCAAGAGGATAACTACTAGAATTGTGGACATTGCTGAGGAGGAGTCTTCCAAATTTTCCCTCATGGATTCATGGTTAGGCTAGGGGGTGAATCGGGCAAGAAATTTTGGCTGCCTATTCTATGGTTGGGAGGAACGTGGTTGTTCCCTTTGCCTTCCCGCAAACTAGTTTAGATATGTTGATCTACTCCTTCTCTGTTTTAAATAATCATTTATACTGGTGATATGTAAATGTTAATTCTATATTGAAGTACTTCCATGGGAGAAATTTTCCGTGTCATAATCCATTGTTGTAATAGGAAAAACTGTAGGAACATAGTAGGAATTATTTTTTATAGGAACAACTCTAATGTTGTAATGAATGGACTGGTAGAAATGATGGAGGATCTTCATCTGGGATAGAGGTAGAATAGAAATAACAGATCATATTACAAGTTACTGTGTATAGGGCATGACAAGTACATAAATTATTGTATATGAAAGTATTAAACTAATTAAGCAGATTTTAGCGCGATTTTTTTTAAGAGTTATGCTTGCCATGAGGTCATACACCTTTAAGTATTCAAAATTTCATAATTAGACTATTGTTTAATGGCATAAACCGTAGAGAACAAAATGGGATCCTTCGGGTTAACTATGATTTGATGTGTAAGATACTGGTGTGTAAGAATGAGACCCAAGTTAGGTAGATATACTTGCATGTTTATATTTTTGTAGGTAAAGATGCAGGACCATAGCACGTAACTGAGTTTTCCAATTATTAAACTAGAATCAAGATGAAAATATACCTATGACAGTGAATCGTGATATATATATAGAGAGAGAAAGCTATGGGTCTGTACATACTTATAGGTGGAAATAAGAATAGATGTTAATGGAGAGTTAAAGCGAATTCCCTACAGTAAGAATGATAATATATGCCTTTATACACGCACATAGCAGACAGACAAAATGCCTACTATTCTAGCAGTCATGAAGATCCAACCTTGCAATTAAAAGCATAATTAAAGGTGTAGACCTGATTACTTTGACAATCTCAGACTCCCTTCTTCTTCTTTTATTTCTTTCTATAGGTTCCCTTAGATGATGATAATGATCTAAGAAATGTTGATGTATAACCAGGAACGACAATGAATGAGTATTCATGTATTTCTGTAATAAGCTATACAAAGTAATAACATTACTAAAGTATTGATGCATGACCAGGATACACATTTAATAGGATTATATGCATACATTTGTATATTACTTGATACCTATACAACAGTTTAATATTCTGGAGCCCCTTTTTTTTGTTGAGTTGTGATTCAAAAGATGTGGGCCTTTGGAAATACATAATTTCTATGCAATGCATAAAAGTTCAGACTGTACAGAAAACAAATACAGAAATACAGTAGAGAACAACATCCTAACTAAACCTTAGTAAAGTTTCTAGAATTCAAAAGATAAGCAGTATGCAAAATCGAAATAATATCCAAGGAAGGAATCGAGTCAAAATAACTATCCATGATGATGGTTGAATTCTATTTGAGAAAATATGCACTTGTGCCCCCTTTTTGGCGCTCTTCTCTATTCTGAACCAACGCACACCTTTCGCGTTTCGGGGTTTCGGGACTCCTACATGCGAGCTCTCCCAGACTTCTTGTCCTTCCAACTCCCGGTCACCAAAATGCCGAAAAGGGCTTAACAATTCTGGATAACCCCTTAGCCTTTGTTCACGTGACCACCACTCTATGACCTGGTGTTATTCCTCTGAATTCTTTCAGTGTTTCGCGATTCACGATTTTGCGATTCCGGCTGCAACAATTCTAGGTCCTTAGAACTCCTAGACCTTGAAATGTCGAAATCTCCCCCTTGAGAGATCAACGGTCCAGATTACTCTTGAACTGATGACCATGATCCCACTGGATCGACGACCCACAACCTTTCGGGATTTTTCCTGAACCTTGACCACTCACCATGTGTCCTCCTTGATGAATGGTTTCAATTGTTTCACAATTTCCTAAGCCGAAAATCTTTGTCTCACGACTCTTTCTCCTCGAACTCCTGGTGTCCAAATCCCTAGTGGGCTTGTATCTTTGACACCTATCCTCCAAAATGGACGGTCTTGATGCTTTCGGGACTTGATGAGTCCTCTTCCTTCTACTGTTATGAAGTTTAAACCTTGCACACCTTTTCTGTATCCGACGGATCACGACAAAGAGACACTTCTCCCTCGAAGTTTCTGTCATCCATTCTACCCTTCTGTGCGGCTTCCCAGGGATTTAATTCCTCGCACCTCCTTCCAGATTTGACGACCATCAGACCTTGGTGCTAGATATGATAGTCCAGTTCCTTTTTCCTATGCACCTCCCAGGGACTGAATGCCATGCACGTATCTTGATCTAATGGCTCTCAGGCCACTGTGGTCCAAATCTGACGACTGGCGCGAATTCGTGAACCAGGAGTTCATGTTGTAGTTACTCCATAATCACCTGCCACTCCAAACCCTGAACTCTGAAATAGTGAAATTCAATGCCTTAGAGTGTTGGAAGACACTCGGCCTTAATCTCCTCGCTGCTCTACAAGATCCAACGACTCTCGCAACTTCGGTACTTCTCCCCGAAGGGTCTCCACCATTCATTTCAACTGCTCTCCTGTGCGACCTCTCAGAGGTTAAACTCTGTGTGCCCAGATCCTTTTGATCTAATGGAAGTTTTGCACAACCCTGAGCTTTAACTCTTTGAACCTCAAAGGTTCCTTCGACCTAAGTTTGAAAGTTAAGGGAAGTGATATATTTATGGACAAAATTTATCCACATAAGATTTTCTGTTCAAAGTAAACTAGACTGGTGTATTAATGTCATTATGGACAGAAATGAATCTTACCTTCTCTTAAATTCTAAGCTTAAATGAAATTGAATTATGTCATAGAATTTTTTTATTTTTTTTTATGGTGAATTTGAGGTACATTACCCAACACTCCATAATGGGCAGAAAATTTCTACTATTGACAGATAATAGCGGTGTGAAATATATGTTTAGCCAACCAAATCTTAATGCAAGGCAAGCAAGATGGCTAGCATTCTTAAGTGAATTTGACTTCCATGTCAGAGATATCAAGGGTAAGGAAAATAAGGTAGAAGACGCTTTAAGCAGAAGAGTCCATGAGTTATTTGAGATAAATATCAGCAGGGCAGAAAGTGATTTGGAACAAAGAATAAGGATGCCAGGTATTAACGACGAAAATTACACTAAGATAATGGTAGAATTACAAAATAGCACTGCAAACTCAAATAAACCAGATCTAAGTATCGACAAGAATGGACTATTATGATTTAAAAACAGACTTTACATACCAAATTCAGCGGAGTTAAAACTAATAGTCTTGGACGAACTTCATAAGAAACCGTATTCTGGCCATCCAGGATACCAGAAAATGATAACAACACTTAGAAAACTATTCTAATGGCCTCGTATGAAGGGAAAAACAACATAATACTTAGCTAGGTTCCAAGATTGTCAGTATGTTAAGGCCGAGCACCAGCATCCAGCCGTCTTATTACAACCATTACCAATACCAGAATGGAAATCGGAGACCATATCACTGGAATTTATAACAGGTTTGCCTAAAACTCAGAAACAAAATGATTCTATCATGGTTGTAATGGATAAAATCAGTAAGTCTGCACACTTTATTCCTGTAAAGTCTACTTTTAAAGCTATAAATATTGTTGAAATATTCATGAAAGAAATTTTTAGACTGCATGGAATTCCTAAAATGGTGATTTCAGATAGAGACGTAAAATTTACATCCGCTTTTTGGAAGGAATTGTTTGCAGGGCTAAATACTAATTTGAATTTTAGTACGAGTTATCACCCACAAATGTATGGAAAGACCTAAAGGACAAACCAAATATTAGAGGATATGCTCTGCATGTATGTAAGAACAAAACAAAACAAGTGGGAAGACTATCTACTATTGGTAGAATTTGCATATAACAATGGGTACCAAACTTTGGCTAAGTTAAGCCCCTTTGAGGTATTGTACAACAGAAAGTGTACGACTCCAATTAGCTGGGACAACCCAGCTAACAGACTCATGATTGGACTAGAGATTCTCCAAGAAATGGAGAACATGGTAAGGAAGGTACAACAGAACTTAAAAGAAGCACAGGACAGACAAAAGAGCTATGCAGATCAAAAAAGAAGACACTTGGAATTTCAACTGGGAGACCATGTTTATTTGAAGGTCAAAGCGTGAAAAAGTTCATTGAAGTTAGGGAACTGTGCCAAGCTGGCACCCAGGTTTTGTGGGCCCTTCGAGATACTAGATCGAATTGGACCTTTAGCATACCAACTTGCACTTCCAACTAATCTAAGAATTCACAATGTATTTCATGTTTCTTTGTTGAAAAAGTATGTTCATGACCCTACTCATATGATTGATTGGAACTTGGTGCAGGTGGAACCAGAAGGCGAGTTCTATGTGGAACCCCTGCGTATTCTGGACCGGAGAGAAATAACACTTTGGAACAGAGCCGTCACTCGGGTAAAGGTGCAATGGAATCACTTTAATCCTAAGGAGGTCACTTGGGTGTTGGAGGGAGATTTGCGGAAATCTCATCCAATCCTGTTCCGAGAAAGGAACAAACATCGAGGACAGTGTTTGATTGAAGGGGGAAAGGATGTGACATCCCCAAAAATAAAGTATTTTTGAAATTTAAAATTTGTTGGAAAATTATTCCGTTTTTAGTAAATTCGAGTTTGGAATTTTTTTGCCATTTATGGCAATTCTGAATTTTGATTTTGATAATTGTAATAAATTATTGTGACTGTTGGGTAGGATTCTGATTTGACCGAACTAACTATTTGACTATGACACTTGTATGAGAACAAGATATTTTATATTAATTGCAGGAGGACAAATGGAACAACCATGCTAAAATCAGTTGTCCATGAATCCATGAGTGGGGAATAGGTGGGAACTACCTCTAGGTTGATTGTTACAAGTGGAAAATCAGACATTTGGTAATTGGCATCCCCTGAAAATGAGGGATTTAGAAAGCTGCAAAAATTCCGAAGGGGGGGAAGGAAGACCTAGGCAAAAAGGATTGTCTGGATATATAGCATATGTGAGGAGGCAAGACACTGCCTAGTATGCTGGGGAGAAAAGAAACTATGGATTTTGTTTTTCTTGTTGTTATGAACACTACTGATTGAGTGTGAGGCAAGAGGAATCTGCTAGAGATGAAGGACTTTGTTGAGGAGGATTTTTCCATGTTCGCCCTCATGGATTCATGGTTAGGATAGGGGGTGAACCGGGCAAGTGATTTGGTTGCCCAGTTTTACGGTTGGGAGGAACATGGTTGTTCCCTTTGTCTTCCCGCGAGTTGGTTTAGATATGTTACTCTACTCCTTCTCTGCCTGAATGATTTTCTATCTAATCTCTTGTACTTGTTAGATTTGAACTGAAATAACTTTCATTTTTCCGTTTTAATGGTCGTATAGCTGATGTAAGATACTTACTGTATCTAAATTTAATTATCTATATCTCTATTGCATGGATTAGTTCCAGATGTAGCGAAATTACTAAAGTCTGTATGTACACAATAACCTGAGCGAAAAACTGTTCGGTTATACACATTTGTGAAGTCAAAACTCTGAACAAAATAGTTAGAAATTAATTCCGGAGTAACTCTTGATGACTAAATTTGAATCTGTTCGAATGTTAGTCGAAATTAATTGAATGTATGGTAAACCTCTTTTCCTTTCTATAACAAGTTAGGCCAATGTTTTAGAATGGAGTCGAGTAACATAAAAGGTAAGTACCGTGTTCAAATTTTAAAGGACAAAAATACTTTGCCACAGATTATCATTATGAGTAAATTCGACCAGGATTGTCTTTCTAACCCTTCAAGGAGAGAAGTATATTAAATAATGGCCAGAATATGTATTCAATTACAGACTCAATACTCATATAGAAAAAGTGGCGTAACGCCATTAATGGAAGAACGACCTGAAGGGTTTACTCCAACGAACGATACATTAGACTCAAACTATTTACAACAGAGTTGGTTAAATCATGATCTCTTTAAACGACGATAGAACTTGTAGAGTTAGCCGAGATGTGAGAGGGTTCGGAACCTAAATACCTTTTTCACTAGAGGCGGTGACGGGTATCCGAGATTTGCATGGACAGAGACCCTACAAGAAATCAAACCTTGTAAACATTAGCCTTTATTCAAAAGATAAGTATCCAAGAAAAGTAAATTTCCATAAAACTATAAAAAAATTAAACCGATGATTCCCTTTCAGAAAGATACTTATCTTGTTGAGACGCGGGTTCAAATTCTTTGCCCCTTCACCTTCTATATGTTTAGACATTCGGACCAAGGGAGGAGGGCACGGTACCATCTCTAATGGGTCCTCAGAACAACAAGGCCCATCATTAGTGACAATAATAGTTTGATAAATGAAACATGTAACTTGAAAACAGTGCAAACCTTGCTACAATAGAAAGCAGATGAAATAATTTATAGACTCCTCACACAATATATCGACATGATTAACGCGTTAAGTATAATTCAATTATGAATCGAAATTATAACGAATAGAGATACAAAATCAACAGCAAAAGAAGATTCATTACGCTATGGTGTATAAAGAACGGAAATAAATCATCGTCGTCAATATTTACATAGGCATCATGATATATACGAAATACAGGACTTCTAGTAAAATATTCAAGATACCCTAGAAACAAGATATGACAATGGTGATAGAAGGACCAACCGAAGGTCGGATAAAGATATAGGATGATGACTCCATTCATTCAGGGTAAATAGATAAAAGGAATATAACAATCTTCCTACCAAACAGAAAGAACCCACATCGTTGACTATACACAGAGCCAACCCCTCTCCTTAAGATGTCTTGAGGAAGAACGATAGCAGGAATAACAAAACAAACTGATATGCTTATACTACGTCTTGGGTATTTTTATAGTGAGAGGCATATGCTTCGATCAACCCTCATTCCGAAAGGCTCTGTTGGCTACTACAGAGGGACCCTAAAATGCCTAACCAAAAAGGGGTTACCAACAATCTCGAGGAGGAAGCATTTCCCAGGATTACGGGGAAATTTTTGAAAAATGATGAAGAGAAAGTGCTGAAAGGAAAGACATGACAGACACAAAGGGAAAACACTACCATTGACAAAATACCAGAATGCTTAACCTTTTCTGAAGATCTTCATCTCCCTTTTCTTTTATCTATCTCAGCATTGTGTTAAAGAACTTACCAAGGCATAGGGTCGCGCCAAGAGTTACATCATGGAGTAACCTCCTTCACTCAGAGTCTTCACCTTTGATAAACCTACCTTAACCCTAATCGACACTTTTTCACCTCGTAGTAAATGTAAGGGGTGCCAAGGACAGATTTCCATGTGACCATCGCAGTGTGTTTTGACACTTGGAGTATGAAGCCAGCAATTACATAGGGATTCATGGGAAAAATTTTGGTGATTTTACAAAGCCTTAACTTTTACGATAGTAACACTTATAATCCACGTAAAGTAGGTTGCGATGGGATATCATCATGACTCGAATCTAAACCAAATTTTTCTTACCCCTTGGTGTAATTCCGAGACAACAAACAAATCTTAGTTGTCACCTTTCGCTAGCCTTTGGATCTCGTACCTGCACTACAATCAATCGTCAATTCTAACCAAAGCTTGGTAGTTACGTTAGTTGTTCGGTGTAAGAGGAACCCGACCCCATGTCCTTCATAATTTAAGAAATATTTAAGGCATTCCTGCCATAACTCCACTAGTGTACTTATGCGTGACTTAAAGTCTTGTGACATTATAATGAGCTGCAACATGTATTATAAGATTTGCCTTAGGTGCATAGCCTATAGGTATTCAAATACATATTAAAAACATAAGGGGGTTTGCCAAATAGTTTTGGGGATCCTTTCCTTATAACCTCCTAATCATGACACGATTAAGAAATATTGTGGTGAATTAGAGAAATGAAGAGTTTATAATAAGGACTTTATAACAGAATTTTAAAACAAAGTTATTATAGAGAGTGATGATCAAATCAACATCATGGTGGCATAACTAGGACCCTTATTCTACAAAGAAAACTATGTAAACAATTTTTATTTTTTTTGTGGTCAATATGGGGTTCATTACACTTAGGATGATATATTCCGAGGAGAAAGATCCTATCGGGAATTTTTGAGCTGAGTCCAAGCTTTGGCTCCAGATAAGTTGGTAGAATTCTATAATTTCCAAAGGCACCAAAGAAATGGCCTTCCTAAAGTCTTGCAGGGAGAAACCCCAACACCTCTAGTTGCATAGAAAATTGAGGTCCAGAGCTTAGAACCAAGTAGCTCCAGTGGACAGGATGCTCAAGAAAATTTGGAGGAGATTGAGGATTTGAATCAGAAAGGAGACACCACATTGAAAAATCCACCAAGTGATCAAGCTAAAGCTCAGACCGAGGCCTTGGAAAAAGAGGGAGAAGAAAAGACATTGTCCACACCAGGAAAATAGGCTACTGACAGCATTGGGAAATAACCATCCACCGAAATAGACAGTCCTATCCAATCTATCACACTCTTATAATTCAGTAGAGGTAACCCGAGCACTGAAGTAGTATTCATTGAATCTATTACACCTATTTTAGTTGAAGAGATGCCCCCTTCTGATTTCTTCTTCAGCAAGAAAAGGAGGGTTGTGGTAAAATGAGAAACGCACAAAAGAGAGGGTGCAATTGTCAAGAGACACAAGGTGCTATTTTACGGAAAATCCTTAGAAGAGGTATACTTCACTACAGAGGTGGCAGGCTCGCTAGGAGATTTTGCAGCAACAAACCAATATTCAGTTGGGAACCTAAAAGAACAATTGAAGTAGAAGGATCTGTTGGTGAGCCAATTGAAAAATCAAGCCAATACTGTGGAAGAGAATGTCAGGAGTGAAATGAATAATATTTTTGAGTAGATTAGAGCTTATGATAGACAAGAAATTCAACAGCTCAAATTCAGTCTCGAAGAAATGCATAAGAACGCACAGGAAAGTAGAGAATGGGCCAGTCAGCAGGGGCAGTTGGTAAAACAACTATAGGCCAAAATAAAACTAACTGAAACACGACTGTAGATGTGGCAGTTTTCCAAGCTCAAGCATTGGAGGTGTGCAAAAAACTAGAATCATCACAACAAAGCCTTTTTAATAAGGTGGAAGTTGTGCAAAACCATTTTCAGGTGGTAGACCAATCCTTAAATAACACTTTCTTAAAGGAGAGAGAGGCCATCGCTGCTCGAGCTACTTTTCAAGAGGTAGTTGTGTCATCAGCAAGAGAAGAAGTAGCCATGGTCTCTAGATTGTCTCTTTCAGAGAAAACTAGAGGTGATATAATACTGAAGACCTTGGAGGCTAACATAGCTGAAAGAAAGAGATTATCTAAGGAAGTAAATAAAGCTTGTGAAGAAGCATTCCATTCACTCGACAAAGATTCATTATGCCTCGACAAAGATAATATCTCTGAGGTCCTGGGGCAAGTTGACATAGCAAAAAATCAACTTAATTTCAAGACAAGCATGGAAGAGACTCGGCCTGAAATCTTGCAATTGAAACAAATCAATATTACCCAAACTCATAAATGGATAGTCGGTCCTAGTCTGCAACTACAGTCTACATATTCAAAATATAGGAGAATGGAAGATAGGTTTCCTCACTTAGAAAATAAGTTGTATAATTTTGAGGAAAACGACACAATTAAGCCTTCTAGATTTGTGGTGCAGTTTGTAGGAAAATGTGTGCAATGTGTCGAGCAGGGGAAAGCCAACACATCTGGGAACAAATGAGTCAATGTGGGCACACCATGTACTCATAGAATGATTAGAGACTAGTTTTTTTTTAGTTGAAGAACCAGAAGGAGAAACATCTCTGCTAGCGTGGCGAAGAGACAGGGGAGATGCAAGTGAAGCGTTTCAAATTTCACATATTGTAATATTTTATGTTTTATAAATAAGGATAATTCCAACTTCCTAGGGTTGAGAACATTTCTTGTATAAATACATATTTCAAAGACTTAACACAGGTTGCTTCTTGACATATTGTAACTAAGAAAACTCATCGTTTTGTGAGTATTAATACAAGTATAGATGAGGATTCCAAATTTTGTGCAGTTTGAGTTATGTGATTTTTTTATATTCCATATATCTAGTTTTCTTAATGTTGCTCCTTGATAATTGAGCGGTTACAATTTAGTATAACATCTACTATAATCACATTTTATCAGTTAATCGATAAGCAAACAACTTTTCCTCTCTGTTCACTGTAGTAAATACAAGACTTGCAAGCTACTTGGATCACTGTATATTATATCCTTTCAAGGGTGCATTCTATATTTTATTCTACTATAAACAAGGTAAGATTCATCTCCCATTGATGCCTCATTTTGTTTAACAATTTTGTAATTTTCTCTCACGTCATTTGATTTTATTACTCAACTCAAACAATGAAACACGGCCTCTATCCTGTTCAATTATTAATTTCATTTAAGGGTTAATTCTCATATAATTAACATAAGAAAAAGCACCTTTTAAAACATTCCTTAAATTCTTGATGTCTTGACATTACTCTTTGAGCCTTAAGTGTAATCTCAGGAACAACATAATCAATCACATATTTATACAAGATGTTTTCCTCAAAATAATAACAAATTCATGAGGAAATCTCCCAACCACAAACACATAAATAAGATATTAAAGTTGGAGAAGATGTCTCACAACTAACTAGATCTAGCAAACCCAAACCAATATCTAATAAAGTAAGCATTAACTCTAACACCCTCCCTTAATTCTTACATCACAAAGAACAATAATGAAATCAAAGAAATACAATTTTTTTCTGGCATGGTCTTCATCAACACTTCTATCCACTCTGAAATTTGATAGACTACCATCTCTCTCAACTATCAACTTCAAGCTACCACTTGATCTATTCAAGATACAATTGATTCTAACCATCAATGTCGTATTTGTAGTATTCGTAGGATCAACAATTCGTGACTACTTTGAAAAGTAGTCTCAATATTGAATCATCCTATTGACATATTTCCATATGTGAAAATACAACAAATTATATATTTCTATAGTTGTATAGGAAAGTAGTATAGATATTAAATGTATCCAGTAGTAAATCATACAACTTGACCTTCTTCACATGCACAAACACAAAAAAGATAACCTATAACGGTTGTTCCTGCAGCACCTAAGTACAAGAATAAACATCAAATTGTAACAGATTGTAGACATAATTAAATGAACAATATGTTCTTGTGACACTGAAGAACCCAAGAACTACAAGACTGAATTATGTCACTTTGTTCTATAATTGGTTCTTTATACTTAATTTTAATAACACAAATAATTGTAATACATTTCTTAAATTAAAACTTTTTTCTACTCCAATAAAATAAAATGAACACGATTCTCCCCATAAAAAATTATTTTCCACAGGCATATAAGATTCCATGATTTCTCCATAAGGAATGAAAACCTCCTATAGACATCTATAATAGGTGGATCATGCAAGACCTCCAATGAAGAATTCAATCATCAAACCAAAGTGAACTTGGGACAGATCTCCTTGATACGTGCGTAGTTGACACATAACGTTGATCGAATTCTCCGCCCATTGAGTGACTGAGGCAAAGAAAGACCGAATTCTACAAGGTTTTGTTTTTCATTACAATATCAGTTAAAAATCCTATTCCAGATGGAGGATTCAAATAACTATAACTCCATCTAATCATTACATAACTGGATACCTCTCAAAAGTGTTGAATAGAAATCTTACCTTCACTTGCAGTTGAATAGAAATCTTCCACTAAATGGAGAACTAGATTACACACAAAACTCTATATATTTTATTATTGAATCTATTGGAACCCATATATATTTCTAAACTTTAGACTTTAAGAAGATTTCATTCTCGTTTAAATAAAAACAACGCGCATTTGATTATCACCGTTGATGAAGTCTTCCATTCAATCAAATGATCCTAATCTCTTAAAAGTTATGGAGCCCCCTACTCTTTAAAGAGTCAATTCACTAAAAAATACTTCGGAGTTTCATACTTAAGGCATTCTAACATGCCTCACCTTTGAATTCCCGATATGTGAAAAGTGTTCGATCCTTGTCTCCATATACACGTATACCTCCCTAAGTTTTAACACGTCACTGTGGGAAGCAGCCCTTCGAGAAATTGATAGAAGATCTAACATGTAAATTCACAAAACCCAAAATCTCGATATGTCTTAAGCATTAAACAAAGTTAATTAAGGATTAAAGATGATTAACGAGTAATTAATCACTTCGTAGTTTCGAACATCAGGAATCATATATCAAGTTGTTATCGGATACCCCGAGGTCTGAAGGTCCGAAAAGAGTTAACATTAAACATGATTAATTATCAGGTTAAACATCATTTATCTCATGTTAAGTTTTCATTGAATCATTGTCAAATAAATTAAAGTTTTCATCTATGCTTTTCCCGATCATGAACCACCCGCCATTAATGGCATTAATAGTTGATCTAGGGAAAATGATTTCAAATAAGATCTCGGATCATCGCCCAAATATTTTCATTAAGGGAAGTAAACAAATTGTCAGTGAAGGTATACATAACTTGATGCACTTAAGGTGAAGAAGATATTTCATTCTGAATTCCATTCACATTTTCCATAGAGCAAGATTAGCAAGTTAATAAATTTTGTGCATTTTCTATGACAGGTAACACAATGATGAGTTTACTACTATCATGGCTCCGCGAAAAATGGTTAAAGGGACGGGTGAGAGCTTGAAATAAAACACAGATTTCCTCTCGGACACATCGTTGAGAGTTGTGGAGACCATAAAAATCTAGACACAAGTATGCGATATCCTACAATATGAACTAGAAAACTATCCAGAAGAGTCAGATAATGAGGGGATTGAAACTCAGTCAAGGAATCTCAAATACGTAGCTCAATCAGAGATGCATAATATGTTGGTTGTGGAGCCTGATTATCTTCCTGATTTAGAGGTCTTTTTACTTTCAGTCGTGTTTATACCCCATGAAGTATTTACACCCCAAAAGTATGTACACTCTTCCACACGGGGGAGTGCAGAGGGGGGGTACCCCCTCTACGGGGTCCGAGGAGGCTATCCCCATGGCTGGGGGGTCTGGGGGCAAGAGGGGGTTCAGGGGCAGTGTCCCCAGAAGGGGTTTCAAGGGTGAAGCCCCCGAAGCAAAAATTGCCTTGTAAAAGTATATTGTAATTTCATTGTAAATCTGGACCGTTGATTATAAGGTCACAAATCTAACAATAGAGATTACGTTAGGGTTTTTTTCCCTAGAAGGAAACCCTCTTTTATGAGGGAAATGTATTGCGGCTATGGATGTTGGGCGAGTATTGTATTCTGAGAGAGGAGACTGTGAGATAAAGAAGAGGAAGTTACAGCAGGTTTTGTTATAGGTTGTATCCCTTCATTTTGCTGGATAATAATAAAGAAAGGACCTGGAAATTTCTATGGTGGACATAGCCCACACTAGGTGAACCACGTAAATCTGTGTCTCTCTTGTATTGTGTATCTTCTATGTTTTGTTTCTACATTTGTTTTATTTTATTTCTCCACGGTCCTTGTTTTCTAACAACTGGTATCAGAGCGTAAGGTAACTCGTAGGAAAAGAGGGTTCCTGGTTCGAGTGGGAGCAATGTTGGAAGATGGAAAGTTTAGGGTCAAGAAATTTAACAGCCAAAACTACCAGTTATGGAAGATGCAGATGGAAGATTATTTATATAAGAAGGATCTATTCCTACCATTGAACGGAGTAGCAAAGAAGCAGGTGGCCATGAAGGACGAAGAATGGGAGATTCTTGACAGAAAGGCTCTAGGAACAATACGGCTGAGCCTGGCAGCGTCGGTGGCTTTAAATATCTCAAAATAAAATACAATGAAGGGTTTGATGGACGCATTGGCCAAATTGTATGAAAAACCCTCGGTGTCCAATAAGGTATTCTAATGAAGAGATCATTTAAATGAATTTAATACGGTTACTAATCAACTAAGTTCTATAAAAGTGGACTTTGATGATGAGGTTAGGGCTCTTCTAATCTTGTGCTCATTTCCAGAAAGTTGGAATGGCTTGGTCATGGCTGTAAGTAACTCTGTCTCTGGTTCAAATACTTCAAAATTTGATGATGTTGTTGGTGTTATCCTTAGTGAGGAAATGCGACGGAAAAGCACAGGTGAGACATTAGGTAATGCATTGAACATGGAAAATATAGGAAGACAAAAGGATAGAGGAAAGGGCTCAGGGAACCGTGGGAATTCTAGGAAGGGTAGATCCCAATCCAGACTTGGAAAGATAGAGTGTTGGAATTGTGGGAAGAAAGGACATCTGAAGAAAGACTGCA
>ML798095.1:56809-75421 GCA_009831015.1 Picea engelmannii
GAGAAAAGAGGTACAAGGCTAGACTTGTTGTAAAGGGGTTTGCACAAAAGAAAGGTATAGATTTTGATGAAATATTTTCTCCTGTTGTTAAAATGACTTAAATTAGGACTATTTTAAGTCTTGTGGCAGTAGAAGATTTGCATATTGAACAGTTAGATGTAGAAACAACTTTTCTCCATGGGGATTTGGAGGAAGAGATTTATATGCAGCAACCACAGGGGTATGAGGTCAAAGGGAAGGAGAATTTGGTATGCAGGTTGAAGAAGAGATTATATGGCTTAAAGCAAGCTCCAAGGTAGTGGTATCTGAAGTTTGACAGGTTTATGATAGAACAGGGTTATAATAGATGTCATTCTGATCACTATGTTTACTTTAAAAGGCTAGAAAATGCAAGCTATATTATCTTGCTATTGTATGTAGATGGCATGCTTATTGCGGGGTCTAATATGCAGGATATAAATGTGCTCAAGAAGAAATTAGCCAGTTCATTTGCGATGAAGGATTTGGGTGCTGCAAAGAAAATCCTTGGTATGAGAATAACAAGAGATAGGAAAAATCGCAAACTGACATTGTCTCAAGGTGAGTACATAAAGAAGGTGTTGGAGAGGTTTAGAATGCAGAATGCAAAACCAGTTAGTACACCTTTGGCTAGCCATTTCAAATTAACTAAGGAAATGTGTCCCAAGACACAGGAGGAGATAGAATACATGTCTAGGGCCCCATATTCATCAGCAGTTGGAAGCTTGATGTATGCAATGGTTTGCACAAGACCAAATATTGCACATGCAGTGGGAGTTGTGAGCAGGTATATGAACAATCCAGGTAAAGAACATTGGGAGGTAGTGAAGTGGATTCTCAGGTATTTTAGAGGTACTACTACACATGCATTATGTTTTGGAGGTTCAAACACTTTTCTACAGGGATATGTTGATTCAGATATGACAGGTGATAAAGATAGTAGGAGGAGCACCATGGGGTATGTTTTTACTATAGGTGGAACAACAGTAAGTTGGATTTCGAAACTGCAAAAGGTTGTTGCACTTTCAACAACAGAGGTAGTGTATGTTGCTGCTACAGAGGCTAGTAAAGAGATGATTTGGTTACAAAGGTTTATGGAGGAATTGGGAAAGAAGCAGGAGAACAACAGGTTGTACTGTGACAGTCAGAGTGCCATTCACCTTGCAAAGAACTTAGCCTTACATTCAAAGACTAAGCATATACAGTTGAGGTACCACTTCATACGATCCACATTAGAAGATGGGCAATTGAAGATGGAAAAGATACACACTAGCCAGAATCATGCAGACATGCTAACAAAGGGAGTAACCAGGGAGAAACTGAGTTCTTACTCAGTTTCAATTGGTCTTCGAGAATGAAGATGGAGATGAGAAATTTTCCAGGTCCATGAAGGTTCAGAGTCCAGCATATATAGCAGCGGTGGAGTTGTTGAGATCAGTATCCAAGTGGGAGATTGTTGGTTGTGGAGCCTGATTATCTTCCTAATTTAGAGGTCTTTTTACTTTCAGCCGTGTTTATACCCCATGAAGTATTTACACCCCAGAAGTATGTACACTCTTCCACGCGGGGGAGTGCAGAGGGGGGGTACCCCCTCTGCGGGGTCTGAGGAGGCTATCCCCTTGGCTGGGGGGTCTGGGGGAAAGCGGTCTCCTAGCGTGGATTCAGGGGCAGCGTCCCTCGATGGGAGTTCGAGGGCGAAACCCCCGAAGAAAAAATTGCCTTGTAAAAGTATATTGTAATTTCATTGTAAATCTGGACCGTTCATTATAAGGTCACAGATATAACGATAGAGATTATGTTAGGGTTTCTTTCCCTATAAGGAAACCCTCTTTTATGAGGGAAATGTATTGTGGCTATGGATGTTGGGCAAGTATTGTATTCTGAGAGAGGAGACTGTGAGAGAAATAAGAGGAATTTACAGCGGGTTTTGTTGTAGGTTGTATCCCTTCATTTTGTTGAATAATAATAAAGAAAGGACCTGGCAATTTCTCTGGTGGACGTAGCCCACACTGGGTGAACCATGTAAATTTGTGTCTCTTGTATTTTGTATCTTCTGTGTTTTGTTTATGCATTTGTTTTATTTTATTGCTCCGCGGTTCTGGTTTTCTAACATAATATAGCCACGCAATCGCAGCTCATGCCATATAACGACATGATAGGTTGGGCCCCAGAGAACGTTGACATCACAACTAGGACCATCTACAATTCACATAAAGCTATTGTTGGATATTTCCGCCTAGACCATATACAAGTGATGTAAAAAATTTCCCCAACATTCAAACATAGTTATAATACCACTTTCTTAAAGGAGTTCGATAAACAAGAATGTCGAGAAGGTGTAAAGAATTACCCTAACTTGATCAAATATTGGTGGGAACGCCCTGAAAAATTTAGAGCAAACACCCATGGCATATATTCCACTGCATCATTAGACTCTCATATGATGTATGTGGCCATGATGCTCTGTAGACTTTTTGGGAGGGAAAACTCTTCCCACTTCATGTTATCATTGGTACCGATCATGCATGAAGTTGCAGAGGTTTTTTCATTCAATTGGGCCAAGATATTATTAGATTGTTTCACCAAAGAAATCACTGAATATTAGACATTGAAATCCATATTACGACCTACCTCGTTTTACATGTCGGCATACCTCATGGATGTCATTTTTTTTATGAGACCTTTTCCTTTGATGGGTTGGAGCTGGATTCCAACCAGTGCCAAACGAATACATATTCATCATTCGAAACTATGGGAAGATAAAGAAAAATATTTCTTCTATGAAATATGCAATTATGTGGTGGTGTCGATGCATGTTTCTATATATGGGTGCCCACCTCCTAGGATCTCTGACAAAATAGTGACCAACTTGGGGAAGATAGCGTATTGGTATATTAAAGAGCATTTTTCTTATATCAGGGTTTTTGGTTGTTCGGTTCCTCCACATGCCTTGCCAAGTTTCTACTAGAATGATTAGTGTATCATTAAGTAGCGCATCAGACTGTGCTTGGGGGAATCAACATGGAATTGAAGGCAATGCAGAAAAAGGTATGGCCCACTTTTCCCTTGCAGATTGGCATGTTTTCTTTTTTAGATTTCGGCCATTAGAAAGTAGAGTCCGCAGCCATGGAGGAAATCAAACTTGTCAATATAGAATTCAAGAAACACGATCCTCAGAAGATCGTAGGAAATCACATGGCCCTTGACAATTTGAAAATATACGAGCATGAAGATTCTCTCCAGGATGATATATTTCGAGGAGAAAGATTGTATCGAGAATTTTTTAGCCGAGTCCAAGCTCTGCCTCCAGATAAGTTGGTCAAATTCTATAATTTCCAAAGGCATCAAAGAAATGGCCTTCCTAAAGTATTGCAGGGAGAAACCCCAACACCTCCAGCTGCAGAGAAAATTGAGGTCTAGATCTTAGAAACAAGTAGCTCCAGTGGACAAGATGCTCAAGAAAATTTGGAGGAGACTCAGGTTTTGAATTATAAAGGAAACGCCAAATTGAGAAATCCACCAAGTGATCAAGATAAAGCTCAGACTTAGGCCTTGATAAAAAAGGGAGAAGGAAATCCATTTTCCACACAAGGAAAATCGGCTACCGACATAGTCGGGAAACAACCATCCACCGAAATAGACAACCCTGTCCAATATATCACACCCTTACAGTTTAGTAGAGGGAACTCGAGCACCAAAGTAGTATTCATAGAAGATCTTACAACTATTTCAGTTGAAGATATGCCCCCTTCTAATTTCTTCTTCAGCAAGAAAAGGAGGGTTGTGGTAAAATGAGAAACACACCAAAAAGAGGGTGAAATTGTCAAGGGACACATGGTGCTATTTTATGGACATGCCTTAGAAGAGGCATACTTTGCTATAGAGGTGGTGGACTCGCTAGGAGATTTTGCAACAACAAACCAATATTCAGTTGGGAACCTAAAAGAATAATTGAAGTAGAAGGATATTTTGGTGAGCCAATTGCAAAATCAAGTCAAGACTATGGAACAAAATGTCAAGAGTGAAATGAATAAGAGTTTTGAGCATATTAGAGCTTGTGACAGATAGGAAATTCAACAGCTCAAATTCAGTCTCGACGAAATGCATAAGAACGCACATGCAATTGGAGAATGGGCTAGTCAGTAGGGAGAGTTGGTAAAACAACTACAGGAAAAAATAAACCTAACTAAAAACATGGTTGTAGATATGGCAGTTTTCCAAGAGAAAGCATTGGCGGTGCATGAAAAACTAGAATCATCACAACAAATCCTTTTTAATAAGGTGGAAGTTGTCCAAAACCATTTTTGGGTGGTAGACTAATCCTTAAATAAAATTTTATTAAAGGAGAGAGAGGCCATTGCTGCTCGAGCTACTTTCCAGGAGGAAGTTGTGTCATCATCAAGAGAATAAGTAGCCATGGTCTCTATATTGTCTCTTTTGGAGCAAACTAGAGGCGATATAATACTGAAGACCTAGGCGGCTAACATAGCCGAAAGTAAAATATTTGATAAGGAAGTGAAGAAAGCTTGTGAAGAAGCATTTCATTCACTCGACAAAGAGTCATTAGGCAAAGACAAATATAATATTTTTGAGGTCCTAGGGAAAGTTGACATAGCAAAAAATCAACTTAATTTCAGGACAAAAATGGAAGAGGCTCGAGATGAAATCTTTCAGTTGAAACAAATCGATATTACCTAGTTTCATAAATGGACAGTCAGTCCTAGTCTGCAACTACAGTCTACATATTCATAAGATAGGAGAATGGAAGATAGGATGCCTCACTTAGAAAATAAGTTGTATACTTTTGAGGCAAACGACACAACTAATCCTTCCAGATTGGTGGTGCAGTTTGTAGGAAAATGTGTGAAATGTGTCAAGCAGGGGAAAGCCATCACGTCTGGGAACAAATGAGATGATGTGGGCATACCATGTACTCATATCATGATTATAGACCAACTATTTATGAGCTAGAGAACAAGAAGGAGAAACATCTCTGCCAGTGTGGCGAAGAGACAGGGGAGATGCAAGTGAAGCGTTTCAAATTTCACATATTGTAATATTTTATGTTTTAGAAATAAGGAGAATTCCAACCTCTTAGGGTTGAGAAAATTTCTTGTATAAATACATATTTCAAATACTTAACACAGGCTTATTCTTGCGGTATTGTAACTAAGAAAACTCATTCTTTTGTGAGTATTAATACACGTACAGACAGGGATTCCAAATTTTGTGCAGTTTGAGTTATGTGCTTCTTTTGTATTCCATATCTCTAGTTTTCTTTATGTTACTCCTTGATAAGTGAGTGGTTACAATTTAGTATAACATCTATTGTAATCACATTTTATCAGTTATTTGATAAGCAAGTAGTTTTTCCTTTGTATTCACTGTAAGTAAATACAAGACCTGCAAGCTACTTGGATCAATGTATATTATATCCTTGCAAGGGTGAATTATATATTTTCTTCTACTGTAAGCAAGGTAAGATTCGTCTTCCATTGATGTCGCATTTTGTTTAACAGTTTTGTAATTTTCTCTCGCATCACTTGATTTTATTACTCGACTCAGATGATGAAACACGACCTCTGTCCTGTTCAATTATTAATTTCATTTAAGGGTTAATTCTCATATAATTAACGAAAGAGAAAGAACCTTTGAAAACATTCCTTAAATTCTTGATACCTTGACATTACTCTTTGAGCCTTAAGTGTAATCTCAGGAACAACATCTTTTTGGCATCATTGTTGGGGACGGAGAATCAAAGATATTTTTCCCTAGGAGAAGGACATGGTAAGTTTCTCTCTTTGATAGTGAACAAAAATTGAATACATTTATAAGGATAAAATTTATCTTTCACTTAGCAACTCCACTATAGATAAACTGGTATTCTATAGAAAGAATGCCAGGAAGAACCCAGACGATTAACAGACTACGCCTGTATCCGATCTTGAAAAGATATTAAAACCAAGGGGATACCTCAAGGAGACTATTGCATCCACAAGTAAGGTCTACCAGCCCAAAATTGTCCAAACTAATGTTAAGGTTCCACTTGAATAGACAACCTTGCACGAAGGTTATATGCAAAGCCACTTCAGAGATACATCAACTGAGAAGCTTGCAGCTAAAACCTTAAACCTCGACCTGGTTCTACCCGAGATTAAATCCGAGATCGATTTGACTTCCCCCTTGACCAGTAAAGGTAAAAGATCCATTTCAATACCCACTTTTATTGATATTCCTTTGGTCCCCGAAGTAATGTTTTTATCTCCCGAAAACTCTGAGGACTATATCTCTTACCTTGATTCAACTCTTGTTGGTTCTCCTATTTATATATCCTATAAATCCGAAGAACCTAGTCCTCATTTCCCTTTTCCCCCCTTTTCAAATTTTATGTCTCCTAATGGTCAGTTTCCAGAACCTCCTTCACTTCATCCTGAGGCAGTATAAATTTCCCTAGAAGTTTATGAAAACCCTATCTTTAACTCCCAAAGTTCATCCTCTCGACATTAAATGGATGCTATGGGAGGAGGTGGTGCCGGAGGCAGTGCTGGAGAAGGATGTGGCGTCGGAGGCAGTGCTGGAGGAGGAGGCAATCAAGGACCACCACCTCTGCCCCCTAGGATTTTTTCCAAAGTGGAGGCCAAATACACTCCTTTATTCCTTCCCCCTGCCCTTCATGATTTACCAAAAAATTATATGAAGAACTTACTGAAATTCACGGGAGAAATAGATTTAACTTCCACAAAGCACATCAACGTTTTTTACCAATCTTTTGATATCCTTGGCATTGAGTTATTCAAGACTTCTGGTACAAAATTTTGAAGGTCAAGTAAGAATTTGGTTTCGATGGATTAAGGTAGGTTCTATAGCATCTTATGACGTGCTAGAAAACGCTTTTTTAAGGAAATGGAGAGAGAAGAAAGATCACTTGTATTATCTGGTGGAGTTTGGAGCTCTGAGGAAAAAGACTTCCGAGTCAGTCCTAGAATTCAACCAGAGGTTTAATAAACTCTATCATAAAATCCCAGTAGAGGTCAAACCCTCTCAGCCTGTAGCTATGGTGACTTTCCCAGGGGGTTTCGAGCCCGACTTTGCCTTACTTTTGACGGAGAGGAGATCGGATGATCTCACCAGAATGCAAGACAACGCCATCGAAATTGAATCGAACATGATGGCATCAGGTAAACTAAAGGCGAAGTTTGAAATGGGAACCAAATAAACCAAACACTTTAGGGAACAATCTCGAACTTCCGGATTTGGGAAGTCTGCGGAGGAAAAAATGGATGACATGGCTAAAATAATTAAAGAATTATCAAACAAGATCTCTAGAATGGAATTAGACCAGACTAAAATTGATCCTTTTGCTAGGATATATTTCAAGAGGAATCCCAATCCCCCAGTCTAGCAGAGACTAGTAAAAAACGAAGATAAGAAAATCAAAGCTCCTTTCAAAACACAAAACTTAATGCAAAGCGACGATGTATAAGATATTGAGGGGTTAGATGAATATATTGACAACCTCAGTGATAACGATAAAGAACCTCACCTAACCAGACAAGATTACGAAAGGTATTTAGATCAAGAAACATTGTTTGGAAACAAGATAAGTATAAAAACTATGGGAGAATCTGATTATCAAGGAATCGATGACTCTATAATGACCGAGCTTAAAAAAATATATAATTTAAGGCCTAGATATAGAAATTCTACAACTACTCCACCAAGGAAGATCTTGTCGAGAAATAAAACTAATGAGGAAGCTCAAACATCCACTGAAACACAAGCTGCCAAGACAAAAACAACTGAAACACAAGCTGCCAAGACAAAAACAGTTGAAACATAAGCTGCCAAGACAAAAAAAACTGAAACACAAGATGCCAAAACAAAGACATCCGAAACCAAAGAAACGCAAACCAATAGACAAGAAAAAAGAGAAACATATATCCCCACCAGAGAGGCTGAAAAGAGAATTGGAAGTTTCAATCTGGAAAATGAAATTAATAAAATCAAAATTCCTGTGCCCATGGTTGAATTAGCAAAAAATCCGATGTATAGAAAATAAATTGCCAAAATGATAAATTTCTCAAATACTGAAAGTCATGAGGATACTATTAATTTAGAAGGTGATATACCTATTATAATGTTTGGTCTGCATATCGAAAATGCTAAAGATCATGTTTCTCCTTTTTTATATTACACTAACTGTGCATGATCACCTACTCTATAACTGTATGTTGGATTTTGGAGCCTCCCATAACGTAATGCCCAAAGTTATTATGGAAAAACTAGGCCTCAAGGTTACCAGACCATACCGATATCTGTATTCTTTTGATTCAAGAAAGGTTGAATTTCTTGGTATGATAAAATATTTGGTGGTTAATCTTGCACAGATCCCTATGAAGATTATTCTCATGGATGTAGTCATTGTTGATGTTCCTGTTGAATATGGCATGTTTTTATCCAGGTCTTGGGGTGACAAACTTGGAGGATCGCTTCAATTAGACATGACGTATTCTACAATCCCGATCTTCGGTGGGAAGTTCACCCGTCTATATAGAGAGACAAGATTGGCATATACCGTAAGTGACCCGCATAACCCAAATAATTATCCGGTTTATGTCACAGATAAAGTTTTAGGAAACTGTATATTATCCATTGATGATGTTTTTGAGGAATTTATAGAAGAAAATAGTACAGAAGAAAATGATTCAAAAAAAGAAAACAAAAAAATCGAAAAAAACAAACAAAAATGTAAATAGCATAGGGGTTTGGAAAATGTTTTTTGATGGTGCTTCGTCTCAGGAAGGAGTCAGAGATGGAGTGATTTTTGTGGCACCCGGAGATGAATTCATAATTCCTTTCTCATACAGGTTATAGTGGGACATTGACTATACCAATAACATATGCGAATATGAAGCTCTAATATTAGGATTGGAGGTTGCCCGGAAGTTGAAAAATGAAAATCTAATAGTTTACGGCGATGCAGAATTAATTGTAAAATAGATAAGGCAACAGTATCAATCCAAGCATCAAAGGCTAAGGTCGTACAGGAAATGTGCCTCGGATTTTATCAAAAAAAATTTCTCATCGTTCAATATTCATCATATTCCCAGGGAATAAAATCAACAAGTTGACTCCCTAGCAAAAGTTGTTGCTACTTTTATTCCACCTACAGTCTTGAAGATAAAATACCACATAGAAATGAGGCACATGCTTTTGATACCAAATAATGTCCAACACTGGCAGGTTTTTGAAGACGATGAACAGATCAAGCAGTTTCTAGAAATGGTGGATGAATTTTCCGAAACACACATCGACCAGGAAAATCAAAATGACCCTACTTGGATTATGCAAGAAGTTCCAAGATAAGATCGCTAACCATCGCATGTTGGTGTTAAAAAACAATCAAATTACTAAGAGTATAATTTTTTTAGAGAGATTATTTGATAACGATGATATACCTCTGAATTCTACCTTGCAACCTCGGCCCAAAGAGGTTGAAGATTGTGACATAGGCACTAAGGAAAACCCTAAACTGGTCAAAATTTCTAAATACCTTCCACTCGAAATGAAAAGTAAATATGTTGAATTACTCAAACAATACAAAGATGTATTTTCCTGGTCTTACGACGAAATGAAAACTTATGATACCACTATTATCGAGCATAAAATCCCCTTGAAACCAAGCATCAAACCTTTTCGGCAAAATCTCAGACAGATAAACCCGATACTCCTGCCTGTAATAGAAAGAGAGGTAAAAAACCTCCTCGATGCAAAAAGTATTGTTCCACTTAGATATTCTGAGTGGGTAGCTAATTTAGTTCTAGTTAGAAAAAAGAACGGCGAAATCAGACTCTGCATGGATTTCAGGAACTTAAACAGATAATGTCTTAAAGACAATTATTCGCTCCCTAAAATGGATCATGTTTTGGAAAAAGTAGTCGGGGTTAACCGAATGTGTAATTTTTCCCATATTTTACGATAATTTTTTCTTTTTTCTTTTTATAAGGTCACTATAATTCATAAATGATTTTGAAAGAGAAAACCTTCTAACAATCATAAACTTCGTGACAAAAAGGTTTCACTACCCTGTCGCATCCATAGCTTGGTCTTGCCACTTCTTGTCATGGATGAAAGATTTTGTATAACTAGGTGCACATATCTAGTGTGACATTGTTAACTCTACCCTCCATAAGAGTGAGGGTGAAAGCTACTACTTAAGGTTTATGTTCCTTTAGTATTCATTATAGTGTACATGGTGTTGGTAAAACTATAGGACTCCTTTCCTATTTGTGAAAATCCCATAGCGCAATATACATCACACTTGATACTCCTGATCATTGTTATTATCATTGTGGTTGTTTATACAAGTATTAAAACTCAGGCAAAAGTGACTAACGCAAAGGGTCATGGTTACTTTTTGGTCGACCACATGTTAATTAACAACATCCACGCATTTACTAGGCTTACAGGTAAGACTTAAAACATAACTAGACAAAACAAAAGGGTGTGCGTTCTAAACCTAATTGGTCCGCACTTGTTCTTCTCCATAACTAAGAGATAAGTAGGGTGGCAGGGGGCGTAATGTCAAGGTTTAATGACCCTACCTGCAAAATTAAATAAGGAAACCTATGGTGTACTCCTTGGGATAATGCACGGCCTTCGTTCCCACTACACTCTCGCCACCTCACATAGATCACATGGCCTCGGCACGGATCTTTACTCATCTCCATTACTAGGCTCATTAGAGGTTTTTCCATTGTTTGTTTTTGTAAATTCTCATCCCTGTGTTTAAGCAAAAAATTGTGAAATGACCTCTGTTACTCTTCGTCCTGGTGTAGTGACCATCCATCATGAAACTAGGACTCACATCGATGAAAGGAGCATTCAGAGAACACTGGTCGGAAGCTTTGCAAGGTAAGCATTCTTCTATAATAGTTATTCGTTCTTTGTCTTACGTGATTACACTGTCTGGTAATGATACGTAGATTATGTCTGTGTCCTCTTGGGAATTGATGTTTTGGAAAGACTTATTATCTATTCTGTAAAGGATTTTTGTGTAGGAGAAAAGACTACTGCATTAGAGGCAGATTCGATTGAAACCAGGTTTTTGCATTTCATAGTTTTCCCCACCTACATTTGATATGTAGCCGAAGAATTACTTTCTTGAACCCTAAGTGTTTTCATCTTATAAAGTTTCTGTGGCATAACGCCACTGCCAAAACTTATAACCATGTGTTATAACTATTGTACGAGGGTTCTTCGTCAAGTGCGGGTTCGATTCTCCAATGTGTAATAGTCATTTTTCTAAGGGTCAACATCCTACAGTATTTTTTGTAGGAATAGGTCTCATTTCATTGTTTTGAACCTTTATATTTCACCTCCCGACCTCACCGTAAGGAGTCTTGGTATTCTAGGTTGTCAACCGCAATTCCTTGTTGTAAGGTGATGTAGGTTTTCCTTTATTATTTGTACAGAATAGAGATGTATACAGGGTTTTCCCTAACTGTGGCTCAACGCATCTTAATACAGTAGTGGTTTCACTATGCATTATTAATATTCAGAGTATTTAAAAGAATTTCCTGAGAGGATTTACCCTATACTCATCCAGAGACACCTGGCCCTTACGAAACATAAAAGGATTTTCATCTCATATTTATAAGAAGGAAGACGACAGGGTTTTTCCAGGCACCCTGAATCCCTGTTGAATCTTGTTGTCTATTATTGTCGGTCGTTGGTGCATATTTTTATTATAGTGTAAAGGGTGAATTCTCATGGTTGTAATGGTTCTGCAATTTTGTATAATTTTGATAGTGTATAATCTCTGTATATATGTAATCATTTCAATTTTAACAGTTCCTTGTATTTCTTTCTGGTAATCACTATTAACGAATTTTTTATAGCAATCTAATGATGGGACCCCTGGTTTTTGCGAGGGTACCTATCAGATCGACCTTGGCCCACTTCTCCCTTCCAGTCTATGGATTTCTTCCTCAACTACGCAGATGACATGATAGACTCAGACCACAAGTTAAGTTATGTTGGGAATCATAGATATGATATTTCTGAAGCATCAAATTTGTCTTGAAGTTTAATCTAATTCTTTATTCAAAATTTTATTAAATTCTTTTACTCATTATTGTCCTTGTTTTCTCGCAGGACTGTTGGTGCATGTAGTCTCCCGATTTGGAATCGCACCCTGTACATAAGGTACTCGGGTTCTAAAAGTAGCGCTTAAACAATACTTACAGGTTCTATTGTGTGAGTAAATTAGCATGCAGTTATTGTCAGTAGAAGTAACAGATTGCTATGGAAGTTGGTTTAAATATCTCTTTAGATTAAATAAAATCCTAAGGTTCAAACCCTTTCCTCTGCATAAAATAAAATATTAAGGTGTAATGAACAGGAATTTCACCATCATTCATAAATTATATGGTCGATTTTAGTGGATAAAACTAAATAGGTCATTTCCTTGTTTCGATATATTGCCTATGTTATAATTAGAATTCTAGATGGATAGAGAATCTCGACTACTACCACATATGTATATACCTATAATTTAGATGACTCCAGACAACATGTCTTTCAATACAATTAATTTTCTCCTATATTGTTTTATTTTCCAGAAGACTTCGTTGTGGCCAACATATCTATTTTCTTTCTTTTATTTCATTGATACTTGACTTATAAAGATGCTAGAACGATTTATTATTTGTTAGCAAAGATATGAAATTTTAAATTTATCAGAATATGTATAAATCCATTAAAGGGTTCCAGAATCTCTTTTTTTTAATTCATCGGGCCTTCACTCCTCTAGCATTTCGTTCTACGACTTTGTTTGTGTTGACATATTTGGTTCGTTTTCATGTACTATTTCCAGAACTTAATACATGATCAACTAGAATTAATTGTCCTCCATTTTATCATTAGCACCTATTGATATACATATTGTAGGATGTTTGAAGTGAGTCTTGTAAGCCGTATGGTTATCTTCATATATATATATATATATATATATATATATATATATATATATATATATATATATATATATATATATATATGCATTTTCATACATATTTATATGCTATTAAATATAATCATTTGCAACAGTATATACAAGTATACATCACACTTGATATTCCTGATCATTGTTATTATCGTTGTGGTTGTTTATACAAGTATTAAAACTCAAGAAAAAGTGACTAGCGCAAAGGGTCATGGTTATTGTTTGGTAAACCACATGTTAACTAACAACATCCACGCTTTTACTAGGCTTATGGGTAAGAGTTTAAACATAACCAGACAAAAAAAAGGGTGCACATTCTAAACTTAACAGGTCTTCATTTGTTCCTCTCCATAACTAAGAGATAAGTAGGGTGGCAGGGGGTGTACTATCAAGATTTAATGACCCTACCTGCAACATTAAACAAGGAAACCTGTGGTGTACTCCTTGGGCTAGTGCTTGGCCTTCATGCCCACTACACTCTCCCCACCTCGCATAGATCACATGGCCTTGGCATGGATCTTTACTTGTCTCCATTACTAGGATCATTAGAGGTTTTTCCATTGTTTGTTTTTGTAAATTCACATCGCTGTGTTTAAGCAAAACATTGTTAAACAACCTCTATTACTTTTTGGCTTGGTGTAGTGACCAGCCATCGTGAAACTGGGACTCGCATCGATGAAAAGAGCATTTAGAGAACACTGGTCGTAATATTTTTAAGGTAAGCATTCTTCTATAATGGTTATTCGTCATTTGTCCTACATGATTACACCATCTGGTAATGATACGTAGATTCTGTCTGTGTCCTCCCAGGCATTGATGTTTTGGAAAGACTTATTATCTATTCTGTAAAGGATTTCTGTGTAGGAGAAAACACTACTGCATTAGAGGCAAATTCAATTGAAACCAGGTTCTATCATTTCATAGTTTTCCCCACCTCTATATGATATGTAGCTGAAGAATTATTTTCTTGAACCCTATGTGATTTCATCTTAGAAACTTTATGTGGGATAACATCATTACCAAAAGTTATAACTCCATGTTATAACTATTTTACGAGGGTTCTTCGTCGATGGAAGATTCAATTTTCCAATGTGTAATAGTCATTTTTCTAAGGGTCGAAATCCTACTATATTTTTTGTAGGAATATGTCGCATTTCATTGCATTGAACCTTTATATTTCACCTCCTGAGATCACCGTAAGGAGTCTTGGCATTCTGGCTTGTCAACCGCAATCCCTTGTTGTAAGGTGATGTAGGTTTTCCTTTTTTATTTGTACATAATAGATATTTATATAGGGTTTTCCCTAACTGTGGATCAATGCATATGAATACAATGATGGTTTCACTATGCATTATTAATCTTGAGAGTCTTTAAAATAATTTCCTGAGAGGATTTACCCTATACTCATCCAAAGACACCTGGCCGTTAGGAAACATAAAAGGATTTTCGTCTCATCTTTATAAGAAGGAAGATGACAGGGTTTTTCCAGGCACCCTGAATCCCTGTTGAATCTTGTTGTCTATTATCGTCGGCCGTCATCACATATTTTATTATAGTGTAAAGGATGAAGTCGCATGGTTGTAATGGTTCTGCAATTTTGTATAATTTTGATAGTGTATAATCTCCGTATATATTTAATCATTTCAATTTTAACAGTTCCTTGTATTTCTTTATGGTAATCATTGTTAACGAATTGTTTATAGCGATCTAATGATGGGACCCCTGGTGTTTGCGAGCGTACCCATTAGATAGACCTGGAACCACTTCTCCCTTCCAGTCTGTGGATGTCTTCCCCAACCGCACAGATGGCACGATAGACTCATACTGCAAGTTAATTTATGTTGGAAATCATAGATATGATATTTCTAAAGAATCGAATTTGTCTTGAATTTTAATCTAATTCTTTATTCAAAATTTTCTTAAATTATTTTATTCATTACTGTCCTTGTTTTCTCGCAGGACTGTTGGTGCCTACAGTCTCCCGATTTGGAGTCGCACCCTGTACATAAGGTACTCGGGTTCTAAAAGTAGTTCTTAAAAAATACTTACATGTTCTATTGCGTGAATAGATTAGCACGCAGTTATCATGGGTAGAAGTAAAATATTTCTATGGCAGTTGGTTTAAATATGTCTTCAAATTAAAGAAAATCCCTAAGGGACGAACCCTTGCCTCTGTATAAAATAAAATATTAAGGTGTAATGAATAGGAATTTTTCCATCGTTCATAAATTGTATAGTCGATTTTAGTGGATAAAACTAAATTGGTCAATTCCTTATTTCGATATATTGGGTATGTTATACTTAGAATTTTGGATGGATAGCGAATCTCGACTACTACTGAATATGTATATACCTATAATTTAGATGACTCTAGGCAGTATGTCTTTCAATACATTTAATTTGCTCCTATATTGTTTTATTTTCCAGAAGAGTTCATTGTGGCCAACAGAGCTATTTGCTTTCTTTTATTACATTGATACCTGACTTATACAGAGGCTAGAACGATTTATTATTTTTTAGCAAAGCTATGAAATTTTGAATTTATCAGAATATGTGTAAATCCATTAAAGGGTTCTAGAATCTTTTTTTTGGAATTCATGGGGCCTTCACTCCTCTAGCATTTCATTCCAAGACTTCGTTTCCGTTAACAAATTTGGTTCGTTTTCATGTACTATTTCCATAACTTAATATATGATCAATTAGACTTAATCGTCCTCCATTTTATCATTAGCACCTATTGATATACATACTGTAAGTTGTTTGAAGTGAGTCTTGTAAGTCGTATGGTTATCTTCATACATAGTTATCTCCTATTAAATATAATCATTTGCAACAATAGTTTAAATGTGATAGGGTAATTTGTCCAAAATCAAAAGATAACTCATAGAGATGCATGTATGTAGTATAGGTTTGTAATGTTCGTAAATCTCAGGTTTACTTCCAAAATAGTGATTATTAAATAGAATAGTCCGATACAAATGATGCACTGAACTGGCAGAAATTTCTAACATAAATAATGAAGTAGAATTCTATTAATTACAGTTATAGTTAAACTGTGAGAGTCTATCCAACTTATCACTACATTCCTTCATAATTTAATAACAGAGTACCTCCTTCATATTTAAACAGATGAAATCCTACCATCCAATAATTCACAATGGCATGTAAACAGAGAAGGAGAAGATAGACATATCTAGACAAATTTCTGAACAACAAATGGAACAACCACGTTCCTCCCAACCTTAGAACAAGGCAGCCAAATCACTTGTCCTGTTCACCCCCTAGCCTGACCATGAATCCATGAGGGAAAACTCAGAACTCATCCTCAACAATAACCTTTCAGTTTCAGTAGTTTTCTCCTTGCCTCACACCCAACAAGTAGTGTTCATAACAGCAAGAGATAAATTCATTTCCCCAACATACTAGGCAGCATCCTGCCTCCTCCCATATGCTATATATCCAAAAGCAAAAGTGCCTAGGTATTTTTCCCTTTGGGAATTTTTGAAGATTTCCAAATCCCTAATTTCCAGGAGTTGTCAATGGCCAAGTTCCTGATTTTACACTTGTAATAATTATCCCCGAGGTAGTTCCAACATGTTCCCCACTCATGGAGTCATAGTCAACTGATTTTAACCTCGTTGTTCCATTTGTCCATCAGCAATAAATATAAAATATTTTTTTTCATACAAGTGTCATAGTCAATTAGTTAGTTGGGTCAAATCATATCTCTTCACAATAGTCATAATCATTAATTACAATTAACTAAATTCAAAATTTGGAATTTCCATAAATGGAAAAAAATTTCTAATTTTGAATTTACCAAAAATAGAAATAATTTCCTACGAAATTTCAGACTCTAAAAATAGTTTATTTTTGGGGATGTTACAGAATGTCTATGATTGATGGATTTTTAGGTTACAATCAAATTGCGTTCCATGAAGATGGAAAAGAGAAAACTGTGTTTACCACTCCATGGGGTACTTTCATGTTTGACAAAATGTCATTCGGTCTCATGAATGCAGTGTAATGCCCATATAATTCTAAACATCATTAAGTTTCCTAAACATTTTAAGAAAATAAACTGAAACAAAACTTCATAACATGATATTGACTTTTATAACAGCAACTTCAGTAACTTGGATTTATCAATAAATACTAAATTATTTACAATATGAAATAAATACACAACTTAACAAGTACTTGGATCTAATGCTAATTTATGTTGCCTCTTTGCTTTGTTGCTACCTTTCTTCTCCCTACTACACAGATCAACCCTGCCACAAAAAGGAAAATAACTGCCCAAAACTACTGTCCTCCCTGCCAACTAGGAAAACTACCTAGCTCCAGGATATCTACGGATATCCTGGCCCTCCATGCCCAAAACCTCCAGCAACTCAGTGCCTCCCCTGATCAAAAGCCACAGTCCAGAACTACTGTGCTCACGGCAAATGTCATAGTCCTCAAAAAATACAACGGTGCACAGAACTCGCTACTCACAACAAAACACAATCGTCTCCGCCGCTACAGCCGGCTCAGCAAATACAGTCTGCAGCATCCATCCCCCGCCGAATGGTGCACACATCCCCCTCTTCCCATCCCTTATTCCTCCTGTTCGACTCATGCAGTTACTACTCCAACCACCCTCTGTCCCGTCCTTCGTCATAAGTTAATGTTTTATCTCCTCGGGATCCATGGCTATCCCTCTCTGCATACGCCACCATTTTTATATCATTTTTCATTGATCTATTAATTTTATTTCACAGGTCATTAAATGTGATCTGTAATTTGAATTATTACTCAGTTAACCATAATTAATTTCTTTTAATTAATTTTACTTCATAATCTTTAAGCATGTATCCAATTAGGGTCATTACATACACCCACCCTTCAAGAAACTTCGTCCCGAAGTTAAGCTGTCTCATGGTACAAAGGAAAAGAACATGGTTTACACATTCACAACAAGTAACTGACATTATCAGTAAGTAAGTCAATAAATCTCATACATACTAGTGTATATGTACAAGAAATGCATGTGTAGCTAGTACATGCAAGTCTTGTGCATGTACTAATATTCAGACTATCATCCTTTAGTAATTTATGTATACATTCAATCCAATCAGCAAGGCTAGTCTTTTATAAAAGACAACAATCAATCAATTGTTGGAGAAATTCTTTAGTCACAAGGATCTGGTTCAATAATTTATTTTAAACAACTGTGGTTTAGTTACATAATAATGAATATTCATACGTACACATTTTTCTTCATCAAATCCCACCACAAGACAGATCTCCATATATTCTCAACTATTCTACTCATCCTTCCTCCCTAACCTACTTCCAACTCCATTCATATCCGTCCTCTGCTAGACTATGTTGGAGCGCCAACTATATTGGCCTAACTCCAAATAGAACCCATAAGTGGAAGTGTCACTATCTCGACCAAGATTCCCTAGCAGGCAACTGACAGTCCTCATCACACGTCTTGGGGAGCGTGAACCAGCACCGTCCTCCCAGGACTTCAGGTTTCAGAGGATACACGGTGGGAAATGCCTCCACCCCTCCTAGCAGAACCAGGGTCAACACCCTAC
>ML798095.1:76043-91018 GCA_009831015.1 Picea engelmannii
TTAATAGTTTCACTGTGACTAGGAAATAAAGTGTATAGGCCTCAGGTAATCCTGGTCGTCTAAGTCAAAAGGTGGTGTTACCTACACCCCTCCTTCGAGAAACACGTTCTCGAGGTGGTCAAAATAGTGATGGATAGTCTCGCTGTAGTGTCTTGGCATCCTCCCAAGTAGCAGATCCTGGACTATACTTGTCCCACTGGACCTTAACTTGGCCTACCAAATGGTTTCTGAGCTGTCGGACTCTACGGTCCAATATGCGTAACGGTTCGACCATGAGGGTTCCCACATCCGATACCTGCAATTCTTTCCAATTTAGTTTATGTGATTCATCAGCAACATAATGACGTAAAATAGATACATGAAATACATTATGAGTTTTATGCAAGTGGGGTGGCAGTACGAGACGATAGGCAACGGTTCCAATTTTCTCTTGGACCCTAAATGGCCCTATAAACCGAGGTGACAACTTTGTCCCCTTTCCGAACCATATGGTACTCTTATTAGGCCTGATACGAATGAAAACCTAGTCCCCCACTTCATAATTTCGGTCAGTCCTGTGTGCATCCGCATAACTTTTCTGTCTATCCTGTGCTTCCTTTAGTCTTTGCCTAATCTGAATCACCTGTTCCTCCATTTCCTGAATCAATTCTGGTCCAACTGTTACTCAGTCTTATAATCTATCCCAACTCAATGGTGTTCTACATGGCCTTCCATACAAAGCTTCGTATGATGGCATTCCGATGGAACTATGATAACTGTTATTATAGGCAAACTCTACCAAAGGTAGGTATTTCTCCCATTGGGTTTGATTATCCATCACATACATCCTAAGAATGTCTTCCATGACTTGATTTACTCTTTCAGTTTGCCCATCTGTTTCGGGATGATAAGTTGTGCTTAAGTTCAACTGAGTCCCCAACGCTGACTGTAAACTTGTCCAAAATCAGGAAGTGAATCTGGAGTCCCTATCTGAAATAATGTTCTTTGGTATCCCATGCAAACGAATAACCTCGTTTATGAACACTTGTGCCACATCAGTAACATCGTAAGTGTCTCTAACCAGAATGAAATGAGCCCTCTTGGTTAACTTATCCACTATTACAAGTATGGAATTGTGTCGATGAGACGTGAGTGGTAACCCTACAACAAAATCCATTAAAATGACTTCCCACTTGGACATAGGAACATCATGTGGTTGTAGGAGGTCTGCCGGGTGATGGTGATCGGTCTTCACTTGTTGACACTCTAGGCATATGGTGACGAAATGGACTACATCGCGCTTCATGCCTACCCAAAAGAAGAGTTTCTTCATCTCTGCGTACATCTTCTTCACACCTGGATGCGCACAATAAAGTGATCTATGGGCTTCCTTCAGTATGATGCTTCTAATATCCCCATTCTCCGGGATATACATCCTTCCTTGATATCTTAACAATCCGTCTGTTTCTAGATTATATCCTTCATACTTTGGTTCTAACTGTCTCCTGCTCTGGAGGTTTGAAGTAACCTTTAAATACCAACTGTCTCCTAGTAGTTGTGCCAACACATGTTCCCTCAGACTGACCTTTAAGGTCACCAAGGAAAATATACATGGTCTCCTACTCAAGGCATCTGCGACCACATTTTCCTTTCCCTTTATATATGAAATACCAAAATCATACTCACTCGTAAACTTACTCCATTGCCTTTGCCTGGTGTTCAGATCTCTTTGAGTGAAGAGGTGTTTTAAACTTTGATGGTCCGTCTTGAGCTCAAAATTTCGCCCCACAAGATAGTGTCTCCAAAGTTTCAAAGCTAGCATTACAGCTGCCAACTCTAAGTCATGAGTCGCGTATAAATATTCGTGCTTCTTCAACTTCCGTGATGCATAAGCTATCACTCCTCCATCCTACATTAGCACGGCCCCCAATCCTTGTTTCGAGGCATTCGTGCAGACCATGAAGTCCTTTTCCATATCTGGCACTCATAGAATTGGCGCACTAGTCAGTAACCTCTTAAGTTCTATGAATGCGCTATCACATTCTTCTGTCCATTCGTACCTGACCCCTTTGCGTTGCAAGGTGGTGATGGGTTTCGCTATTTTTGAGAATCCTTCCACAAATCTCCAGTAATAACCCGCTAGCCCCATGAAGCTTCTCACCTCATGTGCATTTTTCGGCACTGGCCATTCCATAATGGTCTTTACCTTTTCTGGGTCCACCGAGATTCCTTTTCCTGAAATGATATGACCTAAGTAGTGGATCTCTTTCTGGAAGAAGGAACACTTCGATGGCTTTCCATACAATTTTTTCTTTCTAAGGCAAGATAACGCTATTCGCAAGTGCTCCTCATGTTCTCTTTCATTCCTGGAATAGATGAAAATATCATCCAGAAAAACTTGTGCAAATCGATCTAAGTACTTCCAGAATACGCCGTTCATGAGGCTCATGAACACTGCTGGCGCATTGGTCAATCCGAAAGGTACTACAACAAACTCGTAATGTCCAAACCGAGTTCGAAAGGCAGTTTTTGGGATATCACCTTCCTTAATCCTTAACTGATGATATCTAGATCGCAAATCGATCTTTGATAATACCACTGCTCCTTTCATCTGATCGAAGAGGTCATCTATTCGCGGCATTAGGTACCTATTTTTCACTGTATCACGGTTCAAGTCCCTATAGTCTATACACAATCGTAAGGATCCATCCTTCTTCTTTGCAAAAATTACCGGTGCGCCCCAAGGTGAGACACTGGGCCTTACTAGCCCTAAGTCTAGTAACTCCTTCAACTGCATTTGCAATTCACAAAGTTCTGGCGCTGTCATTTGATACGGAGTCTTGGATATTGGTTCTGCACCAGGTTTAAGCTCAATAGTAAAATCAAGCTCCCTTTCAGGAGGTAAACCTGGTAACTCGTTTGGGAAAACATCTCGGAATTCTGACAGTACCGGATACTGATCTAATGAGGGTCCTTTCCTTTCACCTACTGCTTCCACTACATACAGTCGAAACCCTTGCCTCAAGCACCGCTTGACCTTCATAGTTGATATAAAGCTTAAGGACACTTTTCTCTACACACCCTGGATCTCTATTGGTCTTCCTTCATCATCAATAAAAAGCACCCTTTTTGCGAAACAATCTACCAAAGATCGATGAGTTGCTAACCAATCCATTCCAATGAATAGGTCATATGCCCCAAGAGCAGTGACGTATACCTTCAACCTGGTAGTGCACACTCCTAGGTCTACTATAGAATTATCGACACTAGGTCCTACAGCTTGTTTTTCCCCCGAAGCCATCTCGACTTGTTTAAAGTCATCGTGATCGTAGGCTGCCAGCCGACTCTTTTCTAATGCAGATGGTGAAATGAAACTATCTGTCGCACCAGAATCAAACAAAATCTTAACATTAATATGATTTATCATACCTGACGACTCCACCACGGTGGATTGATGTTCGGCCTGGCGATTATTAACCGCTGCGTAAATTTGATGGTTGCCACTTGACCTCCCCATTGGTGCCTTTCCTCCTCTATGCACAAACCCTGATTGTAACTCTGGACAGTCCTGTTTGTAATGGGGTCCTTCGCATCTCCAACAGGCAATACGAGATTGAACCGGTGCACTATTATGTGACTGATTCCTAAATGAGTTCCTTCCTCTGGAACCCCTGCCCCTACTAGCTGTTCCTAGAGATGGTCGTGGACCTGTCTGTACTGTTGGCGATGAACGAGATGTTGCACTAGTTGCCATTGAAATCCCTGCAGCTACTGTCCTTGGCATGAACTTGTTACCATAAGGTGGTGGCCTGGAGCCCCCTCCCTTAGGAAATGTTCTCGGGGCCTTCCCTACGAATCCAGGGCGATGTGGAAATGCCGATCTTGTACCTCCTGTTAAGTTCATGTGTTCTTCCGCATAACGCGCACTTTCTACCGCCTCCGCTACTGAAGACGGTTTCCACATCCGCACCATAGCTCTTATCTTCGGGTTCAATCCATAAACGAAGCGCTCTGCCTATCGCTGGTCACTGTCCATATACGAAACATACTTGACCAGTTCCATAAACCTGATCTCATATTCTTCCACAGTCTTGTTTCCTTGTACTAAGGCATGAAATTCCCCTACTTGTTGTTCCTCGTAGTATGCTGGCAGATACTTCCTTCGGAACCTCTCCTTGAAAAGTTTCCAAGATACTGTGTCTGGGGTAAGGTGTAGTTGTCTTTTCAAGTTGCCCCACCAGTTTAAGGCGTTATCTCTTAACTAGAAAATTGCGATCTTTGCCTTCGAGTTGGATGCATAGTCCCTTAAGGCAAAACACATTGTCATACCTTCCAACCATGCTTCTGCGCGTTCACTGGCGCGACCTCTGGCAAACTCCGGAAGTTTTATCTTCTGCAATTCTCGCGTGATGTCTTCAGGTGGAAATTCTCCCCTTGAGTTCCTTGATGCTTCTGGATTACCCGCTCCAGATGGTGGGGGTTCCACTTCAGTCCCTGCTGGTTGGCGCCCCTTCAAAGTCTCGTTAATGGCCTCCAACGAGCGCAGTATGAGGGCTAGTTCGGGCGATGGTGGTGGTGGTGCTGGTGGTGTCGGTGGTGTTGATGGTGTGGGTGGCGTCGGCGGTGCCCGTGACGACGCTCCCCTTCCTCGACCCCTTCGAGTCCTGGCTATCTTGTATGACTTAATCCTGGATCATCCCAAAGTTATCCGGGTGAATTCAAGGACATTTCAAATTGGTGCTACTTAAACTTAGAAACAGGGTTACGCGTAAGTTTTCTTTACTTGTCTGTAAACAAACATTACTCCATCAGGGGAATTGGCTAGGTTCAGTTTAGGATTAAGTGTCTAAGCTTGGTTAACATCGAATTTTAAGGTAGATTAACCTTACACTTAATAAAATAATTAATTTTTTAAATTATTATTACACTAATTTAACTCAAATTATCCTTACTTTAAATTCAAGCTAATTTGACCTCATTATATATATATATATATATATATATATATATATCATTTATACTAAATTATTTAATTTATTTTATATTATTTCTAACACTTTATATTATATATATATAATAGTTGGGGGTATACCCAGGGTTCGTGCACGCATGGGTTCCACGTGCTCGTCTGGCTTTCATAAGCTCCCTCGTATCTAGCCCCAATTTCTACATCTGTCAGCCTTTCAACTCTCTACGTGTCCTTCCTCTGTCCCACTTTATCATCCACGGGGACTTTCCTCACATCATTCTTTGTCCGTCATAGCTATGCCTCTGCTCTGCTTAGAGGTTTCCAGAATCTCCCTTGCCATGGCTCACATCCTCAACATCGTTCTAAGCACTTCACTACCACTGGTTAATGTTGTCTATGCTCCGATTCGTTTTGCAGAAATCGAGTATATTGAGGTGGCCACTGACAAGATCCAAGACCTGGAGTCTAGTCTCTCTAAAATATTGGGAATCAACCCCCTGTCTGTACACCTTGCGGAGCTCGCCCTCAACTATGGTAAGAGGTACGATGCAGTCCGCTAGTTGTGCACAGTTTCAGTACCTTCATCAAGAACGCGGGGTTATTCGAATTAAGAAATTGCACCAACCATCCTTACGCTATGGTAACGAATGGTGATTTCCTCTTTCGAACAAAACGATTTGCCTATAATCCTCGCTCCGTACAAATTTTGGTATTTTTCTTTTAATCTATTTCATTTATATTTACAAATTTATTCGTCTGTGCATATGTATGTTGTTATACGTGTGAATATATCTAGTTTTATGGGTACATAGGATCGTTCACATTCCAATCATCTGAGCCGAAGCAGCCCTTTAGATCTCCTCAGGATTCACTGTTGAAGGCCCCCATCCACAGGCCTTATCTTCCCTCGTCACAGCCTCTGCACCTACCGTGACTTACCCCCAACTCTGTATCGGGATTCAAGGTTTCAGAATTTTCGTCGACGCAAATTCCTTACCTCTCCAATCCCCGATTCGCGAGGAGATTCATTTTTATAAGCTATCCCCTACTGGCTATACCTTGGTCTATATGACCTGCCTCCGTGACCGTGGCCTTGTATCACCCTATCGGGATTCGGGGTTTCGGCGTTTGCGATGTCAACGCGCGCACGTCCTTAGGATTTCCGATCCCCCGATCTCCGATGCCACCTATCATTAACTCCCATCAAGGTTGGTCCTTCCGACACCTGTCCTATGTTGTACCCTTAATTCCATCAGAAAATCGCATCTCGGAGGTTCACGTTTTTAAACGCACTTGTTCACAGACCCTTCCTAGCTCGGAACCCCGATATGGAGTGACACCTGTCCTCCACTTAAACGCTATGGTTGTGGGACCCGTCGCGTTTCAGGATTTCGGGAATTCTCCAGTCGTGGTTCCTTTGTATGCAGGAAACCCGAAATGCCGAACCCTAATCCCTCGGGATCCCCTGACACGCGTCCTTGTAATGAACGGTTCAGATCTTATCAGCAAATCATGGATCGCGATTTCCTATTGCATAATTTCTTTACCCTCGAAAACTCCGACGGTGCACAATCCTCTGCCACCTGTCCATGCAGATGGACGGTCATGATTGACTCTCAGGGTTTGCTACTTTAAAAGGTTAGGAACCTTCACTTACTTGTACCCCGATGACCAAAACCCCGATCTGGTGGTCACGCGACACGTGTCCTCCACTCTAACTCTAGTGGTCCCACAATGCTTACGTCACTATCGGGACATCGCGAATTGCGATTCCCAGCGACGAGGTTTCTTTGTCTTCATAAACCCTGATTTCTCGATCCACGACTCTTCAGGATCTCCTGACACGCGTCATGCGCAATGGACAGTCCAAATCCGATCGGGAAATCGTGTATCGCGATTTCATTATGCAACGGTTCTACACTCCTAAAATCTCCGATGGTAAAATCCCAACGCCTCCCAAAATGCTGACATGTGTCCTGCCGAGATCAACGGCTAGGATCCATTCTTGGGATTTCGAGAACCACAAGGTCTCGATTCTCAGACTTAACAAAACTCTGATGACTCGGATATCCCTATGACTCTTCCATGACTGCCCCTCTGTGCACTAGGGTTTAAACCCCGCGCAACTCCTCGATATCTAACGGCTGACGGGAATCTTCCCTAGATCTAACAGCTCAGATCCCTTCTTACATGTAATAGACAACTTTTCTTTGGGAAAATCAATTAGTTGCTCAAAACATTACGTAGTGTTAAAGTTGCTCTCTTGGCACGGCTAAAAAAAATTTTTTGGTCTATATTTCATTATTACAATCATCGAGGCTTAATATAGGAAAATAGTTCACACTATTCCTGTGTGGTACAAGTCTGCTAAATTTCCTTTCTCCGACTGCGCATCGGCAGTTTCCCCCATTTAGGTAAGTTCGAGGTGAAATAGGCCTTTTCAAGGTCCCGCAAATGTCTTTTTGCATTTATTTAGTATGGTTCATGTAGTCATTGAATCTTACCAATTTCAAGCCTTCAATAGAAGCTTCCCACGACATTTTCGTTGGTTTCAGGTGTCTATTCTACCTGAAACTCCATTAACAACATTGCTCAAGGAAAAATTAAGCTGTGACTTCTCTTTTTCATGCTTACAGCTTGGATACCACACTGTATTAGTCCTATTTAGTCAAACTGAACATGTGTTTCTTATAGGTTAAGCGTGGCTGGAGTTAATCGTTTGGGATTTTGGCCCTTAGGCCCCATATTTCGAACTAAGACACTCTGATACCATATGTAATGCCCGTATAATTCTAAACATCATTAAGTTTCCTAAACATTTTAAGAAAATAAACTGAAACAAAACTTCATAACATGATATTGACTTTTATAACAACAACTTCAGTAACTTGGATTTATCAATAAATACTAAATTATTTACAGTATGAAATAAATACACAACTTAACAAGTACCTGGATCTCATGCTAATTTTTTTTGCCTCTTTGCTTTGCTGCTGCCTTTATGCCCTCTGCTACACAGATCAACCCTGCCACAAAAAGGAAAATAACTGCCCAAAACTACTGTCCTCCCTGCCAACTAGGAAAACTACCTAGCTCCAGGATATCTACGGATATCCTGGCCCTCCGTGCCCAAAACCTCCAGCAATTCAGTGCCTCCCCTGATCAAAATCCACAGTCCAGAACTACTGTGCTCACAGCAAATGTCATAGTCCTCAAAAAATACAACGGTGCACAGAACTCGCTGCTCACAGCAAAACACAATCGTCTCCGCCGCTACAGCCGGCTCAGCAAATACAGTCTGTAGCATCCATCCCCCACCGACTGGTGCACACATCCCCCTCTTCCCGTCCCTTATTCCTCCCGGCAGACTCATGCAGTTACTACTCCAACCACCCTCCGTCCCGTCCTTCGTCATAAGTTAATGTTTTGTCTCCTCGGGATCCATGGCTATCCCTCTCTGCATACGGCACCATTTTTATATCATTTTTCATTGATCTATTAATTTTATTTCACAGGTCATTAAATGTGATCTATAATTTGAATTATTACTTAGTTAACCATAATTAATTTTACTTTATAATCTTTAAGCATGTATCCAATTAGGGTCGTTACATGCAGGGGCCACCTTTCAATGAGCGATGGACATAGCCTTTGTTGGTGAAAGAGATAAGTTTTTCATTATATATGTTGATCATTTGACTGTTTTTTCTAACTTTGATGAAAAACACTTGGTACACCTCAAACAAAAGTTCAAGAAATGCCGAAAATTTGGTTTGTTCCTAAATCCCAAGAAATCTCATTTTGAAATGCAGGAAGGTAAACTCTTGGGTCATATAGTATCTAAGAAAGGAATCAAAATTGGTCCAAAAAAGGTTGAAGCCATAGATACAATAAATAATCCTAGAAACAGAAAGGACATTCAATCTTTTTTACGAAAAATGAATTTTTTAAGAAGATTCATTCCAAATTTCGCTGAAATTGTTAAATTGATTACAAATATGTTAAAAAGGGAAAGTGAGTTCAAATGGATGACCGAGGCCAAATAATATTTTGAACGCATCAAGAAAATGATAGGAGAAGCATCAGTGCTAGCCAGCCCAGATTATATAAAAGAGTTCTTGATTTTTTCATTTTCCTCTGAACATACTATCATGGTTGTGCTCTTATAGAAGAACGATGAAGGTTTCGAGTAGCCAATAGCATTTTTCAGTAAAAGTCTCATAGACGTAAAGTTGCGATATGATATACTAGAAAAACAAGCATACGCAATGGTGAAAGCCCTCAAATATTTCAGAACTTATGTGCTTCATTCCAAGGTGATTGCCTATGTACCAACCAACATTGAAGTGAAGAAATATTGTGAAGAAGCATTTCATTCACTCGACAAAGAATCATTAGGCCTCGACAAAGATAATATCTCTGAGGTCCTGGGGAAATTTGACATAGCATAAAATCAACTTAATTTCAAGACAAACATGGAAGAGGATCGGGCTGAAATCTTGCAGTTGAAACAAATTGGTATTACTGAGACTCATAAATGGATAGTCGATCCTAGTTTGCAACTACAGTCCACATATTCAAAAGATAGGAGAATGGAATATAGGTTGCCTCACTTAAAAAATAATTTCTATACTTTTGAGGAAAACGACACAACTGAGCCTTCCAGATTGGTGGTGCAGTTCATAGGAAAATGTGTGCAATGTGTTGAGCAGGGGAAAGCCAGCACATCTGGGAACAAATGAGATGATGTGGGCATACCATGTACTCATATAATGATTAGAGACCAGTTGTTTTTGAGCTGAAGAACAAGAAGGAGAAACATCTCTGCCAGCGCAGCGAAGAGACAGGGGAGATGCAAGTGAAGAGTTTCAAATTTCACATATTGTAATATTTTATGTTTTAGAAATAAGGAGAATTCCAACTACTTAGGGTTGAGAACATTTATTGTATAAATACATATTTCAAAGACTTAACACAGGCTTCTTCTTGCCATATTGTGACTAAGAAAACTCATTCTTTTGTGAGTATTAATACAAGTGTAGACACGGATTCCAAATTTTGTGCAGTTTGACTTATGTGCTTCTTTTGTATTCCATATATCTAATTTATTTATATTACTCCTTGATAAGTGAGTGGTTACAATTTAGTATAACATCTACTGTAATCACATTTTATCAATTAATTGATAAGCAAGAAATTTTTCCTCTCTATTCACTGTAAGTAAATACAAGACCTGCAAGCTACTTGGATCACTGTATCTTATATCCTTTCAAGGGTGCATTATATATTTTCTTCTACTGTAAACAAGTTAAGATTCATCTCCCATTGATGCCTCATTTTGTTTAACAACTTTGTAATTTTCTCTCACATCACTTGATTTTATTACTCAACTTAAACGTTGAAACACGACCTCTATCCTGTTCAATTATTAATTTCATTTAAGGGTTAGTTCTCATATAATTAACGAAATAAAAAAACACCTTTTAAAAAATTCCTTAAATTCTTGATGCCTTGGCATTACTCTTTGATCCTTAAGTGTAATCTTAGGAACAACAGAATCAATCACATATTTATACAAGATGTTTTCCTCAAAAACATAACAAATTCATGAAGAAATATCTCAACTACAAACACATAAATAAGATCTAAAAGTTGGAGAAGATGTCTCACAACTAACTAGATCTAGCAAATCCAAACCAATCTCTAATAAGGTAAGCATTAACTCTAACACCCTCTCTTAATGCTTACATCACAAAGAACAATAATGAAATCAAACACATACAATTTGTGTCCGGCATGGTCTTCATCAACACTTCTATCCACTTTGAAATCTCATAGACTACCCTCTTTCTCAACTATCAACTTTGAGCTATCACTCGATCTATTTAAGATACAATTGCTTCTGACCACCAATGTCCTATTTGTAGTATTTGTAGGATTGACAATTCTTGACTACTTTGAAAAGTAGTCTCAATACTAAATCATTGTGTTGACATATTTCCATATGTGAAAATACAACGAACTATATATTTCTATAGTTGTATAGGAAAGTAGTCTAGATATTAAATGTATCCAGTGGTAAATCATACAACTTGACCTTCTTCACATGCACAAACACAAAAAAGATAACCTATAGTGGTTGTTCCTCGAGCACCTAAGTACAAGAATAAACATCAAAGTGTAACAAATTGTAGACATAATTAAATGAACAATGTGTTCTTGTGACACTCAAGAACCCAAGAGCTACAAGACTGAATTATGTCACTCTATTCTATAATTGGTTCTTTATACTTAATTTTAAAAACACAAATAATGGTAATACATTTCTTAAATTAAAACTTTTTTCTACTCCAATAAAATAAAGTCAACACGATTCTCCCTATAAAAAAATATTTTCCATAGGCATATAAGATTCCATGATTTCTCCATAAGGAATTAAAACCTCCTGTGGACATCTATAATCGGTGGATCATGCAAGACCTCCAACGAAGAATTCAATCATCAAACCAAAGTGAACCTAGGACAGATCTCCTTGATACACACGTAGTTGACACATAATGTTGACCGAATTATCCATTCATTGAGTGACTGAGGCAAAGTAAACACCAAATTTTTTTAAAGATATTTCAAGCGGGCAGGTCCTTTCCGGTGACCTCGTTGACCATATCCCATGGAATTTCTCCAACAACTAGGAACGAGAACATTGACAAAATAATCTGCAATAATGAAGGTGGCTTATCAAATAACCTTTAGATTCATAATATTTTCCAAGAGGATTATGAATAAGTATAAGAGAGACCAATTGTGGCAAGGGAACCTATTGCAAGGATAAGAGAGAGACCAGTTGTGGAAAGGGCACCTATTACTACAACAACACACAAACCCACTCCAATAGTCGGACGCTCTGATCTTCTATAGCCATAATTGAGATCACAGAGCCCATACTGCACAAAAATACTCACTTGTAGAAGTATCACGATTACCATCATGTGTGTACACTCATGAGATTTATACCCAAACACCATCCAAAATACCATGACTGAAAAATAAAACCTTAAAGTGGCTGCAACAAAATTATTCCCAGATATTTTCTATTGCAACTGGTTTCAAAATTGTGGAACAACTAATTCGATGTTGTTAATATTTGAATACTTCATTTGGTGGCCCTTTTAGATGAATCTACGGATCCTCCTCTTACTTGGTGTGTTTTCAAAAATCAAACCTTTATGGATATCCTTCTCTTCAACACACAAAAAAACAATTCTTCAAACAAACACTCCACTTTCACACCTATTCTAATCTACTCTCATACAATAAATTATATATTTTCATATTCTTGATAAATTACATATTTTCATATTCGCTCTCCCTCAAGGGATTTAATCACAGAGCAATTCCTCTTATACCAAAATGGAGAACCATATTGCACACACAAAACTCTATATATTTTATTATTGAATCAATCATATATTTATACAATATTTTTTCCTCAAGAGAATAAAAAATTTATGAAAAAATATTTCAACCACAAAATCATAAATAAGATATGATAATTGAATCATAAATAAGATATGATAATTGATTTCAAGAAGATTTCTCACAACTAACTAGATATAAAAAACCCAAATCAATCTCTAATAAAATAAGCATTAAGTCTAACACCACAATTTATAACCTCTCCACGTTCATCTTCCCTTCAACTAGAGTATCAATGCTCCAGCATCTATAAGGTCTCCAACTTCTTCGGTAGAAATTCTCCAGCGTATGTAACGTGTGTAACGCCTTCAGTTGCAATGGTCGACCCATTATTATTGATTATAAACCATAAAAAAATATCAATTGAACCCTTTGTGACTGAACCGTTCAAGATTTGTATGCCATATTCGTTAACCGAACCGTTCAATATTTGTATGCCATGTTCTTTAACCAAACACGATGTGCTTTCTTTTTACATGTCACGCAATTGTTGACCGGTATGCCATTTTGGGCAACCAAAAATGATCGATTAAAGAACGTTATGCCACATTGGGCAACTGAAAACAGTTTCCCTGATATACTAGCTGAATATGCCATGTATAGGATAGGATATTTGCAAGATGTTTTCCTCAAAATCATAACAAATTCATGAGGAAATCTCTCAACCACAAACACATAAATAAGATCTGAAAGTTGGAGAAGATCTCTCACAACTAACTAGATCTAGCAAACCCAAACCAATCTCTAATAAGGTAGGCATTAACTCTAACACCCTCCCTTAATGCTTACATCACAGAGAACAATAATGAAATCAAACAAATACAATTTGTGTCTGGCATGGTCTTCATGAAAAACACTTTCCCCTAAAATGTCCTTGTATGAACACTTTAGTTGCATGAATCTATCCAAGAAAAAAAATACCACATAATTGATCAACCATAGTCAACCATGATCGACATTCATCCATATTCATGGTCATGGCTAGCCATGATATTCTACAAACAACAATTGTCAAACATGGTTAACCATTGTGAACCATGCTCAACCAAGGTCAACCATAGTGAAGGTCATGCATAATGAAGTTCTAGAGAAGTTAACAATGGCCATGTTCAACAAAATTTAACATTAGTCATGGTCAACCATAGTGAACATGGTCATTGACAATTAATGTATTAATACTTTAATAATGTATTATTAATGCATCATCCCAATTACTAACATAGTAATGTTTCAATGTGATGAACATAGTAGCATCACAATCTGAAAAACATAGTAATGTCCCATTGTGTCAAACATAGCCTTGTCATTCCAATGTGACAAACATAGCCCCACCATCACAATGTGATCAACATGCCTTATCATCGCACTATGACGAATATAGCCTTGCCATTGCAATATCATGAACATAGCCTCGTCATCGTAATGTGACACAAATATCCTATCCACATTCATATATGTTCGACACATTGCGACGTTTGAAAATGTTTTTCACATTATGATGTCTGTATATGCTCGTCCGATTTGGACATCCATATATGTTCGTCACATTGCAAAGTCTGTATATGTTTGTCACATTCTGACAATACAATGTTTGGTAGATTGCAACGTTACTGATTTCGACACATTACAACGTTTGGAATTGTTTGTCGCATTGCGACGTCAGGATATGTGCATCACATTGCAACGCGAGGAAATGTTCATCATATTGCAACGACAAGGAGATGTGGGACACATTGCAACCTCTTCTTATGTTCGCTACATTGTGATATTACTATCCACATTGCAATGACATGCCTATGTTCGTCACATTGCAACATTACTATGTTTGGTAGTTTGCAATGTTACTATGTTCTTCGCATTGTGACTTTAATATGTTCATCACATTGCAATGTTATATGTTCATCACATTGTGACGTTAATATGTTTGGTAGATTGAAAAGTTAATTTGTTTGACACATTGTGATGTTTAGAATTTTTTGTCACATTGTGACGTTAGAATAAGTGTGCCACATTGCAACATGAAGAAATGTTCATCACATTGCAATGACAAGATGATGTGCGCTAGAGTGAAATGTGTGTTTATGTTATGACGACATTCCTATGTTCATCACATTATGATGTTTATTTATGTTCATCACATTGAAACGTTATGGTGTTCGTTATATTAAAACATTACTATGTTTGTCATTGTCCAACACTAGTATGTTCGACACAATGCAACATTATTATGTTCTTCACATTGCAATGTATTGTTTTGTTTGTCATGTTGCAATGTTGGGGGCATGTTCATTGCATGAAAAGGTTGGTTCATGTTCCACACATTATGAAAACTAATCTTTAGTAAAGCTTTAAAAAAACAAATTCTAACAAAGTGTTTCCTTTGTGAAAAATATAGGAACTTTGAACTGATGTGATATATTACATAGAATGAAACTTAGAATCATATTTTTTTAAGGAAATTGATAACATATGATCTTCAACTATAAAATCTATCCCTTCGGAATAAGCATATATAAAATTAGATTATGCATTTATGCATTCCACTTTTTGG
>ML798095.1:92601-132647 GCA_009831015.1 Picea engelmannii
CTAAAGTATTAATACATTAGTAAGGTATTAATACACAAATAAAGTAATACATTATTACATTGTTGTAATATATAAATTAAAGTATTAATACATTATGCATAATGTATCATATTAATTAATTAATACATAAATACATTTTTAACAAATACATTGTTAAATTAATGTAACAATTTGGTCTTAGTGGGCTTTAATCATCATCAACAACAACAACAAATAATTAATTAATACATTGCATTACTAATAAAGGAATGTAATGTATTAATCAATTAATTAATTACATTACATTACTAATAAATTAATGTATTAATTTAATAAATTAATATATTTTAATAAATACATTACTAAAGTAATAATACATTATAATATTAATATAATGTATAAATTAAAGCATTAATTTACATAAATGTATAATATAAACTATTAATGAATTAATAATGTAGTGTATTAATTAAGTAATACATTTATACAATACCAATTACTATATACTATATTTTTTAAGTATTAATATTGTAATAAAGTAAAAGATTAATAATACATTGTTAAAGTAATAATAATAAAAACTATTTAATACTTTTAATACATTAAATGAATTAATAAATACATTAGAAAAGTATTAATACTTTAATGTATATTGTTAAAGTATTAATATAGTAATAAAGTAAAAGATTAATAATATATTGTTAAAGTAATAATAAAAAAATGTATTTAATACCTTTAATACATTAAATGAATTAATAAATACATTAGTAAAGTATTAATATATTGATGTAACATATTTAATTATTCATAAATTAATAATACAATATTGAAGTAATAATACATTAATAAATACATTCTTAAAGTATTAATGTCTTAATAAATACATTAATCATGGTTGATCATGGTTGTCCTTCATCATGGTTGAGTGAGGTTGACCATGACCATGGTTGACTATGGTTAATCAATGATTATTATGGTTGGACATGCCCATGGATGACCTTTGTTGACCATGTTCACCATAGTTTACTATGACACTACTACATTGCAATGTTGATCATGTTTTGTTCGTCAAATTGCGACATCATGTTTTGTTCATCACATGCCAACATCAGTTTGTGTTCATTACATTGTGAAATCATCTTTTGATCATCACATGTCGACATAAGGTTTTGTTCATAACATTGTGACTTTAGCTTTTGTTTGTCACTTGACATCGTAAGGTTATGGGAATAAAATTAAGATGAAGGCTTCATCACATTGTGACATTAGCTTGTGTTCGTCACACTACTATGAGAAGGCTATGTTCGTCACATTGCGATGTTCGTAATTGTTCATTGCATTTGATGTCTGTATATGTTCGTCACAATGTGACGTCCATACATGTTCGTTGCATTGCGAGGTTATTATGTTTGGTAAATTGCATTGTTACTATGTTTGACACATTATGATGTTTGGAAATGTTTGTCACATTTGTGGTGTATGTAGATGTTCGTCACATTGTGATGTTACTATGCATGGTAGATGGAAACATTACTATGTTCGACACATTACGACGTTTGGAAATCTTTTTCACTTTGCGATGTTCATATATGTTCATCACATTATGACATTACGATGTTTGGTAGATTGGAAGTTTACTATGTTCATCACATTGCGACGTTTGGGAGTTCTTGTCACATTGTGACGTCACGATATGTGCGTCACAATGAAACGTGAGGAAATGTTTTCCACATTGCGACAACATGGTGATGTAGGACACATTGCGACATGCATTTATGTTTGTTACATTGTGACATGTATTTATGTTCGTCACATTGCGATGCTACTATCCACATTGCAATGTTATGTATTCGTCATAGTGTGACTTTGTTATGTTTGGTAGATTGCAACGTTACTATGTTCAACACATTACGAAATTTGAAAATTTATGTCACATTGCGACATTGGAATAAGTGTGTGACAATGCAAGATCAGTATATGTTCATCGCATTGCGATGATAAGATGATGTGCAACACAGAGCAGCAACATGCATATCCACATTCATATATGTTCGACACATTGCAACATTTGGAAATGTTTGTCACATTATGATGTCTCTATATGTTCATCGGATTTCGACATCCATATATGTTTGTCACATTTCAAAGTCTGTATATGTTCATCACATTGCAACAATACAATGTTTGGTAGATTGCAACGTTACTAATTTCTACACATTACGACATTTGGAAGTGTTTGTCACATTGTGATGTCAGGATATGTGCATCACATTGCAATGTGAGGAAATGTTCATCATATTGCAATGACAAGGCGATGTGAGACACATTGCAACCTCTTCTTATGTTCGCTACATTGTGATATTACTATCCACATTGCAATGGCATGCCTATGTTCGTCACATTGTGACATTACTATGTTTGGTAGATTGCAATGTTACTGTGTTCATCACATTGTGACTTTAATATGTTCATCACATTGCAACGTTATATGTTCATCACATTGTGACGTTAATATGTTTGGTGAATTGAAAAGTTAATTTGTTTGACACATTGTGATGTTTGGAATTGTTTGTCACATTGTGACGTTAGAATAAGTGTGTCACATTGCAACATGAGGAAATGTTCATCACATTGCAATGACAGGATGATGTGAGCTAGAGTGAAATGTGTGTTTATGGTATGACGACATGCCTATGTTCATCACATTATGACGTCAATTTATGTTCATCACATTGCAACGTTATGGTGTTCGTTAGATTGCAACATTACTATGTTCGTCATTGTCCAATGTTAGTATGTTCGACACAACACAACATTACTATGTTCGTCACGTTGTAATGTATTGTTTTGTTCATCATATTGCAATGTTGGGGGCATGTTCATCGCATGAAAAGGTTGGTTTGTGTCCCGCACATTACAAAAAGTAAGCTTTGGTGAAGCTTTAAAAAATCAAATTCTAACAAAGTATTTCCTTTATGAAAAATATAGGAACTTTGAATTGATGTGATATATTACATAGAATGAAACTTAGAATCATATTTTTTTAAGGACATTGATAACATATGAGCTTCAATTATAAAATCTATCCCTTCAGAATAAGCATATATAAAATTAGATTATGCATTTATGCATTCCACTTTTTGGTGTTGCAATTTGCAATTGTCAAGAAAGCAGAAAGGAATGAATTAAAAACAATTATGATTTATAGTAGTAAAATATTTAATTTAAATTAATTTATGAGTAACTGTGATCAATTTCATGGTATTGTTTTTCTTGGATAGATTCATACAAATAAAGTGTTCATACAAGGACATTTTAGGGGAAAGTATTTTTCATCTTCAACCCTTTTAGTGTCACAAAGATGACAAATGATTTCATGTCATGGTGTTTTCTTTGTATATATTATTTTCTTATTATATTTTATAATGAAACAAAATTTTCAAATAGAATCTTTTAAAAAGATATTTATATCTTTAGACAAATATAAAATATCTTAAAGTCAACAAAAAGATAAAATATCGTCTTTCTTAATATATTACTTGTCTTTCTTAATATATTACTTGTACTTAATATATTGTTATTAGACATTTGGTTTAAAATATAAAATATTATGTCTTTCTTGATATAATAAATGTAATCAAATAACTAATATTAATAAATAATATTGATATTGTTTTTTTCTTAATCAAACAATTAATATTAATAAGTTATATTGATATTATATTTTTTTAATATAGTTAATGTATTGAAAGTTTCTTATATAATTTTTTTATTTATATAATGTGTTTTTTTATTGATACAATAAATGCAATCAAATAATTATATGATGTTTTTTTCTTATATAATATATGATATTGTCTTTTTCTTGATGTTATGTATTAACATTTTTTGTAATCAAATAATAAATATAATGGTTTTTTCTTGATATAATAATGTGTTTTTTTATATAATAAATGCAATCAAATATTAATGTCTTTCCTAATCAAATAATAAATATAACGTCTTTTTCTTGATATAATAATGTGATTTTCTTGGTATAATAGTAATCAACTGTTAATAATTAATATTGATATTGTTTTTATATATAATATAATGATGATGATGATTAAAGTCCACTAGCACCATTAATCATCATCAATACATTCTATAAAAAACAATAATTATAGTATAATGTAATACAATGTAATGTTTGATATATAAAAAAAAATGTTTCATATAAATGCTATCTTTTTTTAATATATTTTTATTAGCATTTATTTTAAAATACAAAATAATGTAATCAAATAATTAATATTAATTTTTATTAAAAGATAATTGGAAAAGAAGATTAGCCTTTGAATAGAAAGTCACAGTAAAAGAGAAAGAGCTAAAGGTCACGCTGGGTTTAGAAGATATCATTCAACTGTGGACCATCTTGTTACCTTATGTTTCTTACCTTAGGATCACTGCGGAGGAGTTCTTCAATACTAAAACCAATCTTTTTTGTTGTTTTGTTGACTTTAGAAAAGCTTTTGACATGGTTCCTAGAAAAAAACTTTGGAATAGGTTGGAAGAGATAAAAGTGCCTCTCAAGTTGAGGGTTGTTGCAATAAGGATGTATGAAAACATTATCGCTAAGTTTAAAAATAGTGATGGATGGTCAAAAGAGATTAACTGCAATATCGGAGTCAAACAAGGTTCTCTTTGCATATACATTGACAAGTTAGAAGAATGCTTGCAAAAAGCAGGTTGTGTCGGCCCTACTCTCACTCGTATATTCATAGATATTCTTCTTTATGCTGATGATATCGTTAGTATGGCAAGGAGTCCTCGTGATCTTGAAAACCAACTAAGAATCCTCAAGGATTTTTGCTCCAATATGGGTATGACTATTAATACTGATAAGACTAAGGTCATGATTATTAAATCCAATAAGATCTCTTATGATACCTTTGTATATGACAACAACAACTTGGAGGAAGTGACTTCATACAAATATCTTGGAATTGATATTCACCACAAGCTCAATTGAAATTATAGCATTGAGAAAAGGATTATTGGGGGATGGAAAGCTTATTATGGGCTTGAAAACACTTGTAAATCAGTTGATCTTTGGACTTGGGATAAGAAGAAACTCCTCTTTAAGACTCTTGTTACACCTGTTATTATTTATGGATGTGAAGTCTGGGGCTATAATATCTCTCGTGAATCCTCGAGAAATATAGAGAAAATACAAAATAATTGTATAACCTATCATCTCAAAATTAAAGGAAATATGCCCTGTCCCATCCTTCTCTTAGAAACAAGCCTCTCCCCCATTGAGAGCATGGCTATGACTAAATACCTAATGTATAAGAACAATATAAACAACATGAAGACAAGAGGCTACCTAAAATTGCTTCAAAATCGAGTCATAACCACCATCGACTCAAGCGAGGTGACGCTCGATCTTGGATAAACTATTGGGGAATCATGGAAGAAACCATTTAAAAAAACGTCAAATCAAAATTTAAAGAGAAAATGTGGTGTGATAAAGAGTTAGAGGAAAAGAGAAAATTAAGGTATTATAAATATGTAATCAACCTAATCAAGAAGATCAAAATTATCTATCTATTTTGCCAAGTGTAAAGAAAAAAATAAGCATTGCTAAGATAAGAACAAATTCTCATGATTTCCATAGTGAAACTGGGCGTTGGTCAATTCCTAAAACGCCATGGGATGAAAAAGTGTGTCACCTTTGTGACATTAAGAAGGTTGAAGATGAAAATCACTTTCTGTTAGATTGTCCAGCCTATACCCATATTAGATCTCATTTTCAAAATATTTATCACACTACCAACCTTCCTAACATCTTAACTCAACAAAAGTATGGTGATCTTGGAAAACTTCTCTTAATGCTTTTCGAGCACAAAAACAAAATTCTAAAAAATCACAAGTAATACTTACCCTCTTAAGGTTTGATAGACCAATTTGGTCTTAGTGAACATTAATAGTCATCATCATCATGATGTCTTTTTCTTATACAATATATAATATTGTTTTTTTCTTAAAATTATGTATTAACTTTTTTTATTCATATAATAAATATAATATTTTTTTATTGATATAATAAATGTATTCAAATATTAATAAATAATATTACTTTTTTTATTCATATAATAAATATAATATTTTTTTATTGATATAATAAATGTATTCAAATATTAATAAATAATATTAATATTTTTTTTTTATAGTATAATAATATATTAATAACACATTATAATAATATATTGATGGCCACTTATAATAATATATTGATGGCAACTTATTTCCATCTTCCTGTGACTTTTAACTCTCATGTTTTTTTTTCCCTTCAGAGTAAAAGACACAATATGGCTCTATTTTAGAGAGATTCCATTCAAATGCACTTGGTGCCTACCACACACTCAGGTATACGTCTATCCAGTCACGAGGTTTCGAGAGTCCCGAGGTCTACTCTCACCAACTTATTTGGTTATTGACTTTTTCATTGTTACATCGTGAAGTCAGAGGAAAGAGAACAAAATGATAACTCAGTATTTTCTCCCAATAAAAAACAAATAGAAACTGAGCTATAACTGTCCTAAAGGTAAAAAAGTGACTTGAGTTCAAGTGAAGAAGAAAATCGCAAAAAANCCCAAATAAAACATAAGCAGGACTATCTAGAAATGGAAAGGGGAAGGAGATTTAAAAATTTTGAATATGATGAGAAGGGCCTGACCTCTCTCCATCCCACTTATAGTAGGTGAGTCTTCCTCTCATCGAAGTTAATGCCCACTTATATTGGATTCTCTATAGATGTGTTGGAAGTTAGTGTCTTGAAAATTTGATACCAAGATCCAAATCCTACTTTTCCAACCCTCTATATTGATTCCTTTGAGATTGCCTTTATGATTCAACCACTCAATAATTATTTTTAAGTCTCCCAAAATCTGAAGAAGCTTAACTTTTGAGTTTGAACCTTCGCCAATACTTATTTGGTTATTGACTTGATTACACGTGTAACAAATACTTATCATTTTACTTTTAGAACTCGTAGTCCTCAAGGCCGAACCAATTGATTTGACAAACAATTATTTCTTTCATTTTGTTTTTATAGGACACTGTATATTATTAGTTACGACCTAATATGGGTTATGTTCCTATTATTAATTCGCCCATGAGGCTAAGTTCGTCGGCTCTTCCACTGGTAAAGTATTTTATGCTATTCCTAACATTACTATTACTTGAAATAAATGATCAAAACTCATGCTTGCGACTCACCAAATTGACTTGGCTAATCTTGCATTAAAATATGCTAACATTTTTATGTGGTAAATAAAAAAAAATGTTTGCTACGAAACCCTCATGCTATTTGTTCTCTGCAATTTTATTTTCATAATATATATGCATTAAAATATGCTAACCTTTTTATAGGGTAAATAAAAAAAAATGTTTGCTACGAAACCCTCATGCTATTTGTTCTCTGCAATTTTATTTTCATAATATATATGCATTAAAATATGCTAACCTTTTTATATGGTAAATAAATAAAAATGTTTACTACGAAACCCTCATCCTATTTCTTCTGTGCAATTTTATTTTCATAATATATATGCTATATTATAGTATTGGGTTACTATATACAGGTTAAGAGATCTTATCATTTTTAATCAAGAAATAATATCTATTTTTTTCTTTGTCTAAGATGTTGATCCAACTTGCAAAATAGAATGAAAAATATCTATCTAGGGTTTTTGGGTTACTTAAATGATTTTTTTAAGTTTTCTTTCTCCAAATACTATATTATAAATTCTCCAAATACTATATTATAAATTCAATGTATATAGAAGTTGTTGTTACTATTAATTTCTAGTTTGACAAATAAAATCTTCTTTATATTCTATAATCTAAAACTTGTTGAGTTCTACTTCCCTTACTCCAAAAATATTTCTCTATATATTTATTCTATTGTATATATATCAGAAATTACAATAATATTTTTTTATATATTTATTCTATTACATATATATATCAGAAATTACATTAATATTGAAAGAAAGAAATAAAAATACTTGAATATTATTTGTATATGTAAATGAATACAATCAACTCCGAATTCTCTTATTATACTATTGGCACTGTATATATATCATATTATAGTTGGTGGAATTCAATGACAATATCCAATCTAATTATGGATCGGCAAGCAATTTGAAAACATGACCGGGGAATTTTCCGCGTGTTATGATTTGGTAGAAAAGTCTTGGAACATAGCGTCCACACGCGAGAGAAAACTGTCCGAGGATTTGATTTCATAATCCGTTCATTCTTATAATCGACACCATGCTTCTTCACCGCAACATATCAGATTCCAGATGTCAAAGATGAGCACTTCTCTTTTATTAGTTGCTGTGATTGTTGTTATTTTACCAATACTGCAAAGATCGAAAGCCAATTGTGGTCCAAATTTAACAGGAGTTTTGAACATATTGGATTTTCCTCCTGGATTTGTATTTGGCACGGCCTTGACAATGGTCTAGGTTAAAAACATTTTTTTCAACTCTTCCTTGCAGTACAATTGTCATTCTGAATCTGAAGCATTGTTAAATACTATGTTGTTATCGATTACATATATGTGAAAGAGATAGTGAATGGATGGATGAGGGTTGTCATTCTGAATCTGAAGCATTGTTAAATACTGTGTTGTTATCGATTACATATATGTGAAAGAGATAGTGAATGAATGGATGAGGGTCGACCATTGAAGGCAGGTCGTTTCATGGTAGGCTTGGAAAACCTAAAACATAAATTTACCATAACATCTCAAATAACCTAGAAATTATAATTGAAGGAAACTAATTGCGGAAAATTTACAGAGAAAGATATTACCTTGTCTTCATGCTTTGCTCTGATACCTTCTTCTGAATCTGATATGTTGTTCTGTCTCTTTTACTCCAAACGCATCCAATCCAAACATTAATGGTTCTCTTGCTTGTGCTAGAAATGCATATAATCCATCCAGAATTCGTCTACAATACCTATGTGCATAGTGTACTTGTAGGTATATGAATGTAAATATATGAACAAAGGTCATAATATGTAATGACTTGCGAGTGCATCCAATATGGAATACCTGGAATCAAGTGCTTGCTTCTCATAATTTAATTAACTTTAAATTGGAAAACCCGCCTATCTCCCATAAACGTGGCATCCCTCAGGTATATGAAGCACCTCTCTCCCATAAATTTAAATTGCAAAACGCCTGCCTCAGGTATGTGAAGCGCCCTTCTCCTATAAATTTAAAATTGCAAATTGCAAAACGTGGCCTGCGTCACGTATATCATAAATTAAAATTGCAAAACGTGGCCTGCCTCACGTATATCATAAATTAAAATTGCAAAACGTGGCCTGCCTCACGTATATCATAAATTAAAATTGCAAAACGTGGCCTGCCTCAGGTATATGAAGTGTCTATCTTCTATAAATTCAAATTGCAAAACGTGGTGTGCCTCAGGTGTATGAGGCACTTGTCTCCCATAAATTTAAACGTGTTTCCCATAAATTTAAACGTGGCGCGTGTAATCGAGACGTGGGGCTTTAATCTACATCCAATGTAATCAGCATCCAATGTAATCAACCGCCTATCTCATATAAATAATATAAATAACTTTAAATTACAAAACGTGGTAATAGGTGCGTAATCCCTAGTAATGGAGTTGAGCTAGTGTCTGCTAATAATTTAAACGTGGCAATTCATGGTATTGAGATTGAGTTAGTGTCTCTTAAAATATTTTAAAAGGGTTAATCATCTAAACTTGATAATCAGAAATCCTTAGTAATGGAGTTGAGTTACAGAAATCCCTAGTAATGGAGTTGAGCTAGTGTCTGCTAATAATTCAAACATGGCAATCCATGGTATTGAGATTGAGTTACTATCTATTAAAATATTGTAAAAAGGTTAATCATCTAAACGTGACAATCAGATTAGGTCAATGTTAAAAAGTAAACAAGTTAACAGATGCATTCATAAATGCAAGGAAGTTATGAAGAGTAAATCTCATTCATTGATTTGAGAGGACGACGAAGAATATGCCAGCATCTTCAATTGCCAACCCTAATATTGAAATTTATGATTAAAAGGTTGATTAATCCACCTATTCCAATAGGGGGACGCCTACCGACGTAATTAAATGTATCCAGTAGTAAATCATACAACTTGACCTACTTCACATGCACAAACACAAAAAGATAACCTCTGGAGCACCTAAGTACAAGAATAAACATCAAATTGTAACAAACTGTAGACATAATTAAATGAACAATATGTTCTTGTAACACTAAAGAACCCAAGAACTACAAGACCGAATTATGTCACTCTGTTCTATAATTGGTTCTTTATACTTAATTTTAAAAACACAAATAATGGTAATACATTTCAGATTCCATGATTTCTCCATAAGGAATGAAAACCTCCTGTAGACATCTATAATCGGTGGATCATGTAAGCCCTCCAACGAAGCATTCAATCATCAAACCAAAGTGAACCAGAGACAGATCTGCTCAATCCACACGTAGTTGACACATAACGTTGATCGAATTCTCCATCCATTGAGTGACTGAGGCAAAGAAAACGCCATAAATTTTTTAAGATATTTCAAGCGGACAGGTCCTTTATTGTGACCTCATTGACCATATCGCATGGAATTTCTCCGACAACTAGGAATGACAACGTTGACAAAACATTCTGTGATAATGAAGGTGGATTATCAAATCACCTTCAGATTCATAATATTTTCCGAGAGAATTAAAGATAAGAGAGAGACCAATTGTGGCAAGGGAACCCATTGCAACAACAACACACAAACCCACTCCAATAGCCGGATGCTCTAATCTCTTATAGCCCCAATTGAGATCACAGAGCCCGTATTGCGCAAAAAAACCCACTTGTAGAAGTATCATGATTACCATCATGTCTCTCCACTCATGAGATTTATTGTTGGAATATATAATTCTTACTTATTTAATATGATGTATTAAGAAGTAGAGTCAATTTCTACGTGAGTTGTGTGATCCTATTATTAAGAGTTTGTTAGAGAGTTGGATTGGTGAGATCCTTGTTTGGTGTGTGGTTGAGATATTCTCTCAATCTCCCTAGTTATTTTTAGAATAAGTTAGATCTGATAACTATCAATGAGCTCTATATAATGAGCCACAAATGTATTGTATAATATAATTCTGTAATCTAATAGTCATGTCTATCTCATTTATTAATTTCGGTTTAAGGGCTTGGACATGCCTAGCTCTCTCACGAGAGGGCCTGGATCATGAGAGAGAGAATGATGTGTGTTAATCGTTAGTGTAGGAGAGTACAGTAGATCAAAATGGAAAGCGTCTGCGTTAGCGTTTATAGTAAAATCACTAATATCTAACGACAGTCACATGGGATGACGCCCGGGCTCATGGAGGTCGTCCAATCAACCAATCCATCAGCCTACCGATGATTGGGGAGACTGGGGTTTCGGGCCAGGCAGTACGAGATCCTATGTTCGATTCTGTTTGTGACAGATTCTGCAGGTGTTTCAAACTATTAAAAGTATTGTGTGATTTCTGTAAGTAGCCCTTCTAGAACCAAAATAGCAAAATTTCCTTCCGTCTGTCTCTCCTTCGATATTTCAACAATGGGAGATGTGGAAGCGGGGTTCGCCAAGCTGTAGGGGGATTGGATGACATAGAATTCATAACCACCTGATCTGCCTTGGTTGTCTGTGCCCAATAAATTATATGGGTGTTCCATGTGAAAGATCTGCATGAGACTACAAGGACACATATAGCCGGTGAGGTGGTTTAAATAAGCCCTGAGACTCTGGAATGTTTAACTGTTCTCAGCTTATTTAGCAGTCCTGCCTTGTATCTCATCACTTGCCTTCTAGACAATGAGGAATATAGGAGGCTTTCAACCTTTCAGGGGCATCTCAGATGATATAAGAGGGAGGCTTGCGTGCTACAAGCAGGATTGGATTGGTGGATTCAATGCTGGATTTAGAATATTGGCCCCAGCCACTTATATTTTCTTTGCTTCGGCTCTGCCTGTAATAGCCTTTGGAGAGAAGATCGAGAGACAAACAGAGGGAAGACTGAATGTCGTGCATACGCTTCCATCAACTGCGTTATGTGGAATCATTCATTCGATATTTGGAGGATAGCCCTTGTTAATTTTGGGGGTGGGAGAGCCTACTGCATTGATGTACAAGTATATGTACAATTTTGCTAAGAGGAGAAGAGAGATTGGTCATGCGCTCTTCTTAGCACGGGCAGGCTGGGTATGTACTTGGACAGGGATTATGTTAGTAGTTATGGGGATCGCCAATGCATGTGATCTCATAAACAGATTCATGAGAGTAGTGGGAGAGCTGTTTGGCATGCTCATTGCCATGTTATTCTTGCAGGAAGTCGCTTTGTTGGTGCAAAGGAGAGCGTGAGATAACTCTTCATTGTTGAGAAAGAGAAGTTGTCTGTTGTTGTTGTTGTTTGTAGAACTCTTTGTTGCCGTGAAGCGTATTGAAACCAGGAAACTGTGTTTTGAAGAGTCGCCAGCCGAAAAGGAAGAGAGTCTCGGCTGTGCGTTGTCCCGGAGGATGCTGTCGTTGTTTGTTGAGGACGCAGAAAGGAAAAAGGCATCATTGCTTAGAGGTGTTATAGAGAAATGAAGTGAGGTGTACGTGCTCATTCCGTTGAACTCACACATCCTCGAAATTAAGTCACAAAAGCAAGATTGAGTTGTGAGTGATATTTTTTGTTTGAAGTTGTGAGTATTTATTTTATTCAAGTTGTGTGAAGTGGTTATATGTGTGTCTATGATGATGAAATGTAAATGGGAATATGTAATGGGCTTGTAATATTGGGCATATGATTGGTGAGAGTATTGTTGATATTTTATGTACCTGATTGAATTGTTGTAGGGGGTGCATGATCAGTTGTACCCGACACCCCAATGGTCAGAATTGTAATGCCTAGCCATAGGCAAGCTAAATTCCCCAGGTTTGTTGTAAGCCCTGTTAGTAAGGCATAAACATGCATACATGTTGTAGGACAGTGATGAAGATATGACCACAAAGTTATTTAGATAAGTAGTCATTAAGGGAGAGTGTTGGAATATATAATTCCTACTTATCTAATATGATGTATTAAGAAGTAGAGTCAATCTGTACGTGAGTTGTGTGATCCTATTATTAAGAGGTTGTTAGAGAGTTGGATTGGTGAGATCCTTGTTTGGTGTGTGGTTGAGATATTCTCTCAACCTCCCCAATTATCTTTAGAATAAGTTAGATCTGATAACTATCAGTGAGCTCTATATAATGAACCAAAAATGTATTGTATAATATAATTCTGTAATCTAATAGTCATGTCTATCTCATTTATTAATTTTTATACCCAAACACCATCCAATTTATACCCATACACCATCCAAAATACCATGACCGAAAAATAAAACCTTAAAGTGACTGCAACAGAATTATTCTCAGATATTTACTATTGCAACTGGTTTCAAAATTGTGGAACAACTGATTCAATGTTGTTAATATTTGAATACTTCATTTGGTGGCCCTCTTCGATGAATCTACGGATCCTCCTCTTACTTGGACTCTTTCCAGAAATCAAACCTTTATGGAGATCCTTCTCTTCAGCACACAAAAAAATTCTTCAAACAAACACTCCACTTTCCCTACTCTAATCTACTCTCCTACAACAGATTACATATTTTCATATTTCCTACAACAGATTTCATATTTTCATATGCCAGAGCAACCGTTCTGATATCAAAATGGCTAACCATATTGTAAACAAAACTTTATATATTTTATTATTGAATCGATCATATATTTATACAATCTTTTGCTCAATAACATAACAAATAACAAATTCATGAAGAAATGTTTCAAGCATAAAAACATAAATAAGATCTGATAGTTGGAGAAAATTTCTCACATCTAACTAAATATAACAAACCCAAACCCATCTCTAATAAGGTAAAAATTAACTCTAACACCATTGTTTATAACCTCTCCACATTCCTGTGCCCTTCAACTACAGTACCAATGCTCCAATGTCTTCGGTAGAAATTCTTCAACATCTTCGGTAGAAATTCTCCAGCATCTGTAACGTGTGTAACGTCTTCAGTTGCAATGGTCGACCCACTATGATTGATTGTAAACCGTAAATGCCATGTTCGTTAACCGAACCGTTCAAGATTGGTATGCCACGTTCTTTAACACGATGTGCTTTCTTTTGCCACATCACATTACTGTTGACCGGTATGCCATGTTGGGCAACCGAAAAGAGTCAATTAAAGCACGCTATGCCACGTTTGGCAACCGAAAACGGTTTCCCTGAAAATATGCATGACTATATGAAAATATGAATGATATAAAAGCATACACATAACCATGGCATAAAGCAGTGTATCAAAATAAAAATTAATATAAAAAATTCTGAGAGATTACAAAGAAAAGAAAACCATGACATCAGTTTATCAAAATAAAAATTAATATTTAAAACTCTAAGAGATTACAAAGCAAAGAAATTGCATTTTTGAGAGATTACAAAGCAAAGAAATTACATCTTTGAATAAAATGTTTATGAACCTCAAATATTATATATAGAGTAACATAAACCTTAAAACCTCTTATGATTAAATGTACTATTCAAAACATTATAAAATCATATAACATAAATTTTAAAAGGACTTTTTGTTAAATATATTATTATTCAAAATGTTATAAACTTGCATAAATACATTTTTTCTATTAATGATCCCTCCCCTCCACATGTATAGAATAACATAAACCCTAAAACATCTTATAGTTAAATGTCTTATTCAAAACATTATAAAATCACATAACATAAACCCTAAAAAAAACTTTTAATTAAATGCATTATTATTCAAAAGATTATAAAATCACATAACCCTCACGGCTAGATGCCATTAAACTGAGATTTCTTGATTTCGTGGAAGGCTTCCATGAAAGCATAATCCTTGTGAGCATGAACTTGCACCAGAAAAACATCCATATAGCTCACAATAAACACTCCCAGTGTCTACATCAACAAATTCCTCAAATATATAAATCCCAGAATAGATGTGCACAGAGCACTTTGATTCCAATAACGAAAAATCGGTTGAAGCAATATAAGTAACCTGTTTACTCAAACCGGTTGCATAGAATGAAACGCTTTTTATTGGATTCCCATGAATTGCTACCTTCTCCATTGGGCCGATCATGTTTCACAACACCATCGTTGTATTGAACATAGTATTGTATAAATAACTAGAAATTGCCTGTATGAGAATTAACAATCTGTATCGTTCAATCAATTTGATATTTTTATAATCGATCTATTCAACGTACTCGTTGTCCTTTTAACATTGCTATATATTTCGTTAGCTTGGCAATGAGGAATACTCCCAAGGATATTTTATGTCTGTCGATTCTCTGCTTTTCCATTTTCATAAAATCCAGACTATTATTAGCTTTTCCATTAGAGGTAGTCGCACTGGCAAAAAACTTAGAATTATGAGAGAACAACTCTAGTGAGGCAATGCTCACAATCTCTTATTGAATGAGGACATATTACATCATTATATAGGCACTGGTTCTACTTAGTCAATTAAAACAAATCACATAAAAGTAGGATCTACATTAATTATTGGAAGATATTATCTACTAAACTAACACTTGCTCCATTATTTCCAAGTCTCTCCCTTAATGGAGAATGGATTGAATTCTACACCTAACATCTCCCTAAACAACTCAAACTTAATCTTTCCAAGAGGCTTAGGGAAAATATCAGCATTATTTTCACAAGTATTACAATACATAAGAGCTATTTCATTTGACTGCAATTTTTCTCTAACAAAATGAAACTGAGCATCAACATGCTTTGTCCTTGCATGATAAATCGGATTATTCGCAAACTTGATTGAACTTTGATTATCACATTTGATCATTGTAGGTTCCTTTTGTTCTTCTCCAACATCTTGAAGAAGTCTTCTCAACCAAACAACGTCACAAGTTGCTACAGACAAGGCTTTATATTCTGCTTCAGTAGAAGACAAAGATGCAGTAGGCTGCTTTTTACTGCTCCATGAAACAACCTTGGATCCAATTCCAAACGCATATCCAGTGGTTGATCTTTGATCATCTCGATTGCCAGCCCAATCAGAATCCAAGTAACATGTCAACTCAACATCAAATGCATCAGTATATTTAATACCATAATCACGTGTTCATTTTAGATACATGAGTACCGCCTTTGTTGCATTCCAATGGCTTTCTAGAGGTTTCGTCATAAACTAACTTAACACACTTACAGAATATGCAATATTAAGTCTCGTTGTGGTGAGATAATTCAAACTACCTACCATTGTCTATAAATAGTGCCATTCACCTCCTTTGAACCATCATCACAAGAAAGTTTCACATTCTGCTACATGGGAACAACAAAAGATTTACACTCATCCATTTTAAATCTTGGTCTGCATTTCTCCAAACTTCAAGACCTAGGTAGTAATGTAACTCACCAAGATCTTTCATTTCAAAAACTTGTGACAAATGCTACTTGATTTCATCAATTAATTTCTATTCATTTCATGTAATTATTATATCATCAACATATAATGAAATCAATACTATATACCCCTACTCATCAAATTTGGTATACAGATTTGGATCACTCTTTCTTCTCATAAAACCCTGTTGAAGAAATAAAGAGTTTATCTTCTCATACCATGACCTAGGTGCCTGTTTTAGTCCATACAATGCTTTCTTTAACTTACACACTCAGTGTTATTTCCCATGTTCCACAAACCCTTCAGGTTGAGTTAGGTAAACCTCCTCCTTTAACTCACCATTCAAAAATGAAGATTTAACATCTAGTTGGTGTAGCTTCTGATGATACTTTGTAACTAAAACAATTAACAATCTGATAGTATTCAATTAAACTACTCGTGCAAATGTTTCAGCATAATCAATACCTTATGTTTGTGAATACCCCTTTGCCACCAGTCTAGCCTTATATTTATCTACACTACAATCTGATTTAAATTTGGGTTTGTATATCCATTTGCATCCAATGAACTTTTAATGTTTAGGCAATTCAGTCAATTCCCAAGTATTTTTTTTTCATTATAGATTCATATTCTTTCTTCAGTGCATTTCTCCGTTCATCATGTTCATTGGCTTCATCAAAACTCATGGGTTCTATGACATTTGAAATGCTACTCATTAGGGCATAGTCTCTATACCTCTCAAGGAGCGGAACCTGTCGTGAAGATATTCTTAACTAATTATCTTCCTTCCCACTTTGTGAAGATATGTCTTCGCCTCTAGGTGAACTGTGACTGCTTGAAGTGTCCATATCACTGAGTCCTTCTTGTTGTTGTTGTTTCTACGGTGGTTGTTGTTGGAATTGTGGTTGTTGGTGTGATGATTGTTGTTGTTGTTGTTTCTCTTCTTTAACTCCTTCATCAAGAAGTCTATGTCATTCCTCATGAGTGTTGTCGTCATGATTTCCGGTTTCCTGCTCATGAAAAAATACATCTCTACTCGCAAATACTTTGTCAGTAGAAGGATCAAACAGTTTGTATGCTTTGAATTCAGAACAATACCCTATAAAAATACATTTAATGGCTTTAGCATCCAATTTCTTCCTATTCTCCTTTGGAATATGTGCAAAAATCTTACACCCAAATAATTTTAAATTATGAACTCGAGGTTTGGAACCATACAATACAATGCTTCGTTCAAAAGGAGCAATATTATAACTACATTGTCCACAATGTACTTCACACTTGTTGTCCACGCGAAATGTAAATAATCAGATAAATCAAACCGTTCTATGTAGAATAATAAAGACTGTAAAGACTGCACTAGTATATAGTTGGGTCTCTCTACGCGCTGACCCGCCATGAAAGCATCTATTACAATTTTCTTTTTCCAAGAATGGACGGTTAGACGGTTCAAAAATGTGAGGATGAGTCGACGTCACGAGTTTGTTTTGGTACGTGGCCAACTTATGTTTCCTTTGTTATGCTATGAGGTCAGCTTAAAATTAATTTTTTAATTAATAATTATAAAAAATAATTTATGAAATTGATTTTATTTACAATTTTTTTTAATTAATAATTATAATAAATTGTTTTTATTTACAAAATTTTATGATATAATTTTAAAAGTAATATTATTAATTTGTTTTTAATAAAAATATGTATAAAGAATTAAAAAAAAATAATGTTTTAATTTTAAATTTCAAAGTCACATTTACTTTATAACAAGTACATTGTTGAATTATTAGTGTATTCAGTAATTAATTATTAATTTAGATTTGTTGCTTTGGACACCTTCAACACATCCGACATCACATTTACTTTTTAACAAGTACATTATTGAATTATTAGTGTATTCAATTATTAACTATTAATTTAGATGTGTTGCTTTGGACACTTTCAATTGATATTACACTAAAGCATAAATTAGGAGGTTTAAAGTGATTCTATGTAATAGCTACATATCCCTAAAGTTAGGAGTCATCTTTCTTACTTACGAGAGTGATAGAAAAACCAATTTACATGGAGTTGAATAAGGTTCTTATATGTTAGGTTAAGTTTGGCTAGGTTAAAGAGTCAAAGTTGTTAGGTCAAGAGTAGTGGTTTTAGGCACATGTTATTAGTGACACATGGTATTGAGCCAATGATTTTTCATTTAATGAAGCCTTTAGATAATCTTAGGAGACTCCATTGTAATGGGGGAGGATGTGAGCCGTGAAGACTCACTTGGATTGCTTGGTTGGGTTTGGCCAAGGGACTAATAGATCTATTCGCTTATTTTTCTCATCTTTTGATTTATGTGTTGTTTCTATGTTCTCGTAATTTTTATTTCTCTCCCATTTTGTTTATCTCGGTAGGCCTGGATTCTCTAGCAAGAGTGGCTTGGGAATTTCTTTAATGTTGGATCATTAAGAAAATGATAGATTGGAACCTAGATCTAGTGTTGATCATTGATGAAAAATGAGGGCAAGGGGAGACCGCCTTAAATCGAGTTTGAAACATAGTCGAAGGTTTATTTAGATAATAAACTAGTCTGAAAGGACGGTTTGGATGGTGAAGCCATGACAATTATGTGCATGGGCTGCAGAGGTCGAGTAGAAGACACATAAGAAAATAATCTTGAAAAGAGAAGAAGGGGTTGAAGATGCAAATCCACCTCATACTATGTTGGAATGCCTCAAATATTTTGGCAAGGAACACACCCTACTTCTATGGAAAGAGTTGAGCTTTAATAATCACACATCACATATTAGGATTTGGATGAGCTGGAGTGGTGTGGAAAATGAGTGCATATGAATAGCACGACACAGAACGAGAGGCATGACTCTTGATGCGTGTGGAAGTGGAGGGCGAGTGCAAGCTAATGGTGGTCTCTCATGATGTGTTAATGGCAATGCAAACAAAAAAAACAACAATCTGTTAACTTGGAGGGATTATTCAAGGTACTTTTACAATGAATTTGAATATGGTGTAAGAAGATGAAACATAGGAAATTGAATTATCTTTCTGAATATAATTTTTTTATTCATAGAAATTATGAATAACTAGGTCAAATTTGATTTTTTCTAACAGTGGTATCTTATTTTTCCAACAAAATATAAGGTATATGATTTTCACAAAAATTGAGTTTGTTATCAATTTGCAGAACCAAACCACTAGATTTGTCATCCCAAACCTAAATCTGAGCCAACCAAATCAGCATACACCTTGTCAATCCCACCAAAAAAATTTGAATTCAAAATAATGTGTGTGCATTCCTAATAGTGCACACACACTCTAGGAAAGCGTATGAGCTCTAGGAGCCCGGACACACTCTAAGAACACACACGCTCTCTTATAAATCATTTCCTTCTCTATCTCTCTCCTCCCTCTCCTACATCTGCCCCCCTCTCTATCTTCCTCTCACTCTCCCTCTCTACCCCATTTTTTGTCTCCCTCTCTCTTCCTCACACTCCTATACATGGTCCAAGACTTAGACATCAAAAGGAATGGAAATACCTATACCTAGACCTTACCTTGATATGCCTTAGACTCTCACACACACTCCCTTTCTATCCCCCCCCCCTTTCTCTCTCACTCCCCTCTCTCTTCCATCTCTCTTCCACCCTTTATCTCTCTCTCCTCATTGTTAGCCTGAGTCTCACTCTCTTTGCCCCATTTTGTCTCTCTATTCCCCCTCTTTGTGTCCGCATGTATACCCCCCTTCCTCTCATTCTCTCACTACCACCCCTTATTTGTCTCCCTCTCTACTTCCCTTCTTCTCACTATCCCTCTCTCTACCCCCCCTCTCTGTCTCCCTCTCACACTATATCTCTACCCATCCTCTTTGCCTTTATCTCTCTCCCCCTCCTCCTTCTTTGTATCTACCCCTCCTCTTTGTATTTCTCTCTCCCCCTCTCACACACCCTCTCTCCCCCCCACCCCATCCCTCTCTGTCTCCCACCCTTCCCACTATATCTCCTCTATATCACCTACATCTACCCCTGTCTCCTACATTTAACTCTCTCTCTCTCTACCCCCCTCTCTATTTTCCTTTCTCTCCTTCTCACACTCTCACACACTCTCTTTGTTTCCCTTCTATGTCTTTCTATCTTTACCTCCCACACACACATTTTACCCCCCTTGTATGTCTTCCTCTCCCTCCCTCCCACACTTTCTATCCCTCCTACATGTCTTCCTCTCTCTCCCTCCCACACTCTCATGTACACACACCTTTTATCCCCCCTATATGTTTTCCTCTCTCTCCCTCCCACACTCTAACACACTCACTCTCTACCTCCATCCTTTGTATACCTATCTCTACCTCCCCTCTTTGTCTACCTCTCTCTCCCTCCCACACTCTTACACACACACTTTCTATCCCCTGTCTATGTCTTCCTCTTTATCCCTTCCACACTCTAACACACTCTCTAGCTCCCCTCTTTTTCTTCTTCTCTCTCCCTCCCACACTATCACACTCTAGCAAGAGTGGTAAATTGCAAGGCAAGGCAGGGCATGGTAAGGAATGAAATTCCCTTGACCTATACCTACCAAGGAATGTCAAGACCTAGACCTAGACCTAGACATAGACCTAGACTTAGACCATGACTTGGACCTATACTTTTCCTCTCCATGCCTCACACTCTTGCATACACTCCCTCTCTATATCCACCCTCTTCGACTCTCTCCCTCTCTCTCTCTCTCTCAGACTGGTCTTCAACTAATCCTAGCCATTGGCCCCTCCACAATCTCATGACTATTGTAATGTATTTTGACCATCAGTTGCTCTTCTGACATGACACATTAGGGGACATATGTTATAGCATCATTTGACACCTTCTATGCTCATGAAAACTCATTGGAATCAGTTACATCTCTTTCCCTATTTGTAGGATCAAAATCCCCTTTTTCCTCCCTAAAAACATATCAAAAAATCTCATTTTTCAAGATGTATGTGACTCTTCTCAAAGAAAATCACGTACATATGCAACTTGCTAACTAGAAACATGCGTACATGTTAAATTGTCTCAAAAAAATAATAATTATCAATGTTTCAACAGAGTTGACAGGTTCCTGACCTCTTGTAGCCCATTCATAACTACTTCAACTGTCAAAATGGAGTATAAATGAGAGCCTTGCAATGGAAGAAAAACATTATCAAAGAGATGCAACCTTGTGTTGGCAGTTTCCTTATATCCCTGCAAGCCCTTCCTTCCCTATATTTATGAGATTGTCTCCCTCCCCCTGAAAATCCTTTTTTTCAGGATTTGTGTTCCTCTTTATCTCATCAGGAAGAAAGACATTGCTTCCTTGGACCCGTTGGGACACAAAAATTTGGAGGTATTCTTTGTCATCTCATGCCTTGGGTGGAGGAACTTGGAGCCTAGTTCTTGGATCATGTCGTAGCGGTTAGAGGTAGTAACCAACCCCCTTTGTTGTTATCAATAAGAGAACTCTCATTCTCGTCCCATTCTTTGTGTTAATTCATGATTTTAATGATATGGTGTGTATATTATTTTGAATCTAACATAATGTAATGTTCCCAAGACAAGATGCCAGGAACATCATGTTTTTGCATGATTTTTAAACTGTTTCTGAGTGTGGCATTTCGTCAAACACTTTGCTTACTATGGTTCTTTAGGTTGTGCTTATGGTTATATTGTTGGTTTAAATGTGTATTTGCAGCAACATATAAGAAGATAAATAAATGTAACATACCACAACCATATGCAAGATCAAAGATATGATAGACAATCCAAAATGATTCACATTTGATCTTTATTCATAATAATAAGAACCTGATACAAGGATGATGTAGACCTGGAATGATCAACAGATGGATCCAATAAACATAATAGAAGCTGCTACAAAATGTTCCTGGGAAGAAGATGAAAGCTTCCAAAGGCTAGATACAGAATGAAGATCTATACAAGAATATATATGGTCTATATGAAGTGACAGACCCCCAATGCTCGATGATGCTATGTCCTGCTAGAATGCTAAATAGCCTCAATAATTCGACCTCACTAAATGAAGTCTCCAAATGACCCCAAACTGAGTAGAATGATAGATCGGGTTACTGCAAGAACAACCCAAGTGCTCAAATCCCCAAATTCCCTCTCAAACCCATAGATCTAACTTCTCTCCAAGGAATGTTGCACTCCCCTCGATGCCTGAAACCCTAGATAATTCGGTCTCCCTCCTAGAGGCCTCCAAATGCTCCACAAAACCATTATAATGATAGATCAGGGCTCGGTTACCTCCTTGGTGAAGTCCCAAGAGAAATGGTGAAGATCTGATTTATCAAATGACTGAAATCACTTTCCAAAGTGTGATCCTCTCCTCCAATTCGCCCCAATGCTCTAGGGAATCATTTGGACCATAAAACTCTCTCAAAAGACCCTAGAAATCATGGCCAAGACCCTGCAATGAAAACCTAGGTGCTAGAATCTCCAGAAGCCCTACCAATCACCTGGACTGAACTTCCCTAAATGGGTGGTGTGCCCCCCTTGTTGGAAACCTCCAATGGTTCACCCTCTCTCTCTTCATGTGCCTGTGGCTAGTGTAGAACCCTCCTGCACTAAGTAGATCTGAACTAGAATGGTGTGGGGGAGTTTTTCATCCTCGAAACCAAGCTTGGGACAATATAGGTGGAATCTTTCACCACCAAATCATCATGTAGGGTTTGTTAAGTCAAAATCCTCAAAACCCCCAAGGTATGGGCTCACTGGCTATAAGCAAGATATCAGTAGATAATCATACATGAATGAGAGAATATAGGCCCTTGCCTCTCCTTTAAACTTCCTTCTCACCTTGTCCCTCCAAAGTGACTTTCATTTTATTAATTATTAATTAATTAATTAAATCACTTTAATTAATTAATTAACCTTTTTTACCTTTGAAAAACACCTTATCTCTCCCTGTGGCTTCCCTGGCCACTGAAAGTCACTTCTCATCATCCTATCATGTAGTGTTGTTCCTCCCGATTCCAATGAGCTATTACATTGAGAGGTTCCTCCAAGTATTGTGCCCAAAATGACCTCTTTATTGAATTTAATTAACTTATAGCTCAAAATACTCAAAATCATGGAAATCGTTGGAATGCAATGGAACCAAAGCCAATCTGTGTGGAATGGATCATAATGATGAAAGAGGATGATTGATGCAAGACGGACACCAAAATATCCCTCAATAGTCATTGTACTTTCTATAACATCCATCTGGCTACTATGGTAATCATAACACCCTGAAATGTAATGATGTCCCAAAGTGGGGACATTACAGTCCTCCCTGCTAGAATATTGCTTGTCCTCAAGCAATAACCAAATCTCTCTAAGTATAATACTATGATCCCATGTCCACCTGTAGGACACACGGTAGAACCCATCCAAAGATGAGCAATCATACACTCCACCCCCTAAATCCCATATCATGAAGTGAACTGCAATATCATGTGAAGCATAGTCCTAAAATATATCAACTATGTGAATCTCCTGCACATGACACATGTCCTCATCCTAGAATGAGTCCATCCTCCAAGTCCCTACCAAGATCAACACTGAATCCATCAAATGTACATGTTGATGCTAGGATGAATTATTGCAAGACCTCCATGAGACACCCTCAAGAGATGTGCTCTCCTCAACACTGAAGCTCAATGGAAATTCAAAACAAATTTCCCCTGCAAAGGTCCACTCGCCCATGTCAATCAGTGAAATGCTCAACGCTGCAATCCCTGGGTCCCATGCTAGTCTCTGTCGAGGATCACCACGCTGGAATAGAACTACCCTGACCCTGCCTAAATGCTCTCTATATATATACTAGATCCTCCACTCGTGGATCCTCAAGCTGAAGTACCTGTGGCAATTGGACTTGTTGTCTAGAAGCTGCATCTGTAAAAAAATCTTTGTGGAAGTAGTACCTTCCCAACCATCTCCATGTCTGATCATGATGATCAAGAGTGAAAAATTTCCTCGCTCCATAGGACAAGTCCTTGCAGGCCCACTCCAAACCACCCCATGGTGGAGTATGTGGCTCTCTGGCACAACCTGGGTCATCCTGTAGTGAAACATACTTCTAACAAAATAAACTACTGGATCCCATGGCAAACTTGGAAGTTTATCACTTCCAACCTCCTCTAACTGCTCATGTGTGAAACTAATCACTGTCAGAATACCTCTGTGCCCATCTGATATCACCTTGTAATATACCAGATATAAAAAGTATGCAGAACAGAAATAAAATGCTAGAAATGGCTGAATAATAACAATATAACCAGAACAATCACCACAATAACACTGAAATGATATAAGAATAACAACAAAAATAACACTTTGATTCTAAGAGCAATGTTCAAGGGCCTCTTCGAGAGGGAAACCTCCAGTCGAGCAGAGCTCTATTACAATAATATCCAAGCTAGGGTTCTCATACCCTCGACTCCTATTTATACTAAATATGTCTACCAAAAGAAGTATCTAGAGGAAGATCCTTCTAGAAGAAAAATATTCTATTAGGTCTTCTTACATTCGACTTATTCTATTTTATGCCAAGGCCTTATTAATGTTAACCTTTTTTACATCCGAATATAATGTTCTACCTATGTGCGGATTAGGTCCCTAACATGTCCTCCCCCTTAAAAATAGCCTTGTCTGCAAGGCTTGAGATGTGGAAATTACTGCAGAATGGTAGTTGGTTCCCAAGTGACATCTAGTGGATTTGTATCTTTCCACTGGACTAACACTTCCTTGATGGTTCTCTGATGCAGGCAATGCTCACACTGGTCCAAAACTGCTTGTGGTTGTAGCCAAATGGATCCTTCTTCGTCTAACTCGGGAAGGTTGGTTTGAATTTGTCACTTAGTTCCAATCACCTTTTTTAAGCATGAAACATGAAAAACAGAATGTAGCTTAGAATGACTGGGAAAATCTAACTAATAGGGAACATGTCCCACACGCTTGAGAACAGTATAAGGACCATAAAATTTGGGCACTAGCTTCTGACAACGCTCGCCCTTGAGGGAATTTTTCTTCTAAGGTTGCATTCGAAGAAACACTTGATCCCCTTCTGCAAATTGATGTTCAGAGTGACCTTGATCTACTTGTTTCTTCATGTGATTTTGTTCCATGACCAAATTCTCTTTGAGGGTGTGGAGAATAGCCTCTCAAGCTGTAAGCATTTGGTGAACCACCTGGACCTTCGAGACACCAGGTAAGTATGAGAGAACTGAAGGTGGATTTTGTCCATATACCACTTCAAAAGGATTCATGCGTGTAGTTGTATGGTATGAAGTGTTGTACCACCATTCAACTAGGGGTAACCATTGAGCCCATTGATTTTTCTTTTCCGAGGAAAAACACCTCAAATATGTTTCCAAACACTTGTTGACATCTTCTGTTTGACCATCATTCTAGGGATGATAAGTTGTGTTGAGATGCAGTTGGGTACCTTGTAGCTTGAACAATTCTTGCCAAAAATTGTTGGTGAAAGTTGGGTCACGATCAGAAACAATAGAATGAGGCATGCCATGAATCTTGAAGACCTGATCCATGAAAAGTTGAGCCACCGTGGATGCTGTAAATGGGTGTTGATGAGCACAAAAATGAGCATACTTGAAAAGGCAATCAACAACCACCATGATGACAGATTTATTTCCCGATTTGGGTAATCCTGTAATAAATTCCACAGAGATATCCCTCCAAATAGCAGGTGGAATCAGAAGCGGTTGTAGTGTGCCCGGAGATTTGAATTTTTCACCCTTGTTGCATTGACACACATCACATTCAACGACAAAATTATGAATTTCTTGTTTCATACCATCCCTGAAAAAAGAAAGTTTGACCCTCTCATAGGTTTTGGTAAACCCGGAGTGCCCAACAGTGGGTGTAGCATGAAGCTAAGAAAGTACCGTGGATTTAAGTTTTGATTGTTTACTTAAATACAAACAACCTTTGTATTGAATCTCATCATGGAGCCAAGAGTACCCTGGGGAAGATGGAACATTGGACTGCAATTGTTGGATCAGATGCAAACTTTTGGGATCATGTAGCCATTCCTCGCGAACGACTTGGAGACAATCTGGTACAATGAAGGAAAGAGAAAAAAGGGATCTGTCATCTTCATATTTTCAGGAAAGTGCATCCACAACCACATTGTCTTTTCCCTTCTTGTAAATGATCTCATAATCATATCCAAAGAGATTAGTCACCCATTTTTGTTGCTCTGGGGAGGAAATGCGTTATTCCAGAAAATACTTGTGGCTTTGATGGTCTATCTTAATTTGGAATCGTTTCCTCAATAGATAAGGGTGCCATAGATCAATGACATGCAGAATAGATAACATTTCCTTTTCATATATTGATTTACCCATATTTCTTTCAGACAATTGCTTTCTAGTAAAGGCCAAAGGCCGGCCCTCTTGCATAAGGACAACACCAATTCCTTTCCCTGAAGCATCACATTCCAAGGAAAAGGTCTTTGTGAAATCAGGAAGGGCCAGGACTAGAGTGGTGCACATGGCCATATTCAAGGTTTGAAAAGATTGAGCAGCTACTGGATTCCAAGTGAAAGAGTTCTTTTTTTAGGAGTACAGTGAGAGGTGCTGCAATCTTTCCATAATTCTTAACAAACTTGTGACAATAAATTTTTAATCCCAAAAATCCACGCAAGCTTTTGTGAGTCTTTGGGTAAGGACAGTCTTGCATAGCTTCAATCTTTTTAGGATCCACCCTGACGTCGTCCTTGCCAAGAATTTATCCACATAATCTTTTATGTTCGAAGTAAAATAGACTGGTGTAATAATGTCATTATGGACAAAAATGAATCTTACCTTCTCTTAAATTCTAATCTTAAATGAAATTGAATTATGTCATAGAATTTTTTTTTATGGTGAATTTGAGGTACATTACATATGGTATCAGAGCAAGATATACAACACTGGGCCTGAACAAGGCCACATTAGCTACTTAGTATACATTCCAACGTATGTAAAACTAATAAATCTTATGGTTTCAAACAGAAAGCCCTTTCTGTTTTTTTTGTAAATTATGGCAGCTCAGGAGGGTACAAAAATCAGGATGGAAGGAAATCCTCAGCAAGGACCTCTGGGAGATCCAAGATAGAACAGTGATGGAAGCTCACCCACAGAGGTGTTGGAAGCAATGAGGAATCTTATTGTTGAACTACAAGTTTTCAAGGCCGACAATGAAAAATTGAAGAAAGCACAGCAGGAACAACAAGAGATAAATGAAGTCCTATTGCATAGTATAGTAACTAAGAAAAGCCCAAAAGATGATAACCATGACGAAGAAGTCAACAAAAGGGCCTCCAAGAATTCTGGATCGGAAACAGAAAAAGGAGACAGTTCGTCTGAAGGGACACCTTCAGCTGAGGACAAAACTATATTAGACAGAAAAAGAAAACAAGTAGACAACCTTGAAGGAGAATTTAAAAAGATTAAACCAGCTACCTTTGATGGAGAATCTAGGACAAGAGAAGAAGATGAGGCATGGTTGTTGGACATCAAAAAATACTTCCAGATCTACAACTATTCCAGTAACACGAAGGTCAGAATGGCCATCTACAATCTGAAGGGGAAGGCCAACATTTGGTGGCAGGACCTGAAATTAGCCAAGGGCCTAAAGGAGAAACAGTTGGAATGGTCCGACTTTAAGAAGTATTTCAAGAAACAATACCTTTCTGAAAGCTATTATGAAAGGAAGACGAAAGAATTTTACGAGTTATGACTCGAACAGATGACGATGGAGGACCTTATAAATAAATTTTTGGAACTACTAAGGTTCGTACCGTACATCCAGGAGGATAAGGTAAAAATCCAGTTTACGCCATCCAAGTGACGAATCTATTAGAAAAAGAGGATAAGCCCAAGTTAGAAGACTTTGTTGTCCTACGTGAATTCTGAGACATGTTTGTGGATAAGACACCAGAATTGCCTCCTAGAAGGGAAATAGATTTCTCCATAGACTTACTACCCAGATCAGACCCTATCTCAAAATCACCCTACCGAATGAGTCTACCAAAACTGACAGAATTAAAAGTAAAATTATAGGAATTGTTGGACAAAGAGTATATCAGACCGAGTGTCTCGCCATGGGGAACACCAGTCCTCTTTGTGAAAAAGAAAGACGGTACTCTAAGACTATGTATCGATTATAGACAACTGAACAAGATGACCATTAAGAACAAATACCCCTTACCTAGGATAAATGATCTGTTTGATCAAGTTGGTGGGGCCAAGATCTTTTCAAAATTGGATTTATGATCCAGTTATCATCAAGTTAGGATAAAGGACGAGGACATAAACAAAACAACATTTTGAACAAGATACAGATATTACAAGTTTGTAGTCATACCTTTCAGACTCACTAATGCACCAGCCACATTTATGTGCTTGATGAACAACATTTTCAGTCAGTACTTAGACAAGTTCATAGTAGTATTTATCGATGATATTCTGGTCTATTCTAAAACGAAGGAGGAACATGATGAACACTTAAGAATAGCGCTGCAAACGTTGAGAAAACACAAACTGTACGATATATTTGACAAGTGTGACTTTTATCAAAATGAAATACAATATCTAGGACATGTAATTTTAGCAGAAGGCATTGTCGCAGACCCAGAGAAGACAAAAGTCATTATGGAATGGCCAGTACCTAAGGATGTAGCATATATCCAGTCATTCATGGGAATCATTGGATATTACCGTAGGTTTATAGAAGGATTTTCCAAGATAGCCTACCCTATCACATCATTACAAAAGAAAGGGACCAAGTTTAACTGGTCGCAAAAGTGTCAAGACAGTTTTAACAAGATGAAAGAATTATTGACATTGGCGCCCATTTTTAAGGTAGCAGACCCAGATAAAGACTTCATAGTATGTGTTGATGCAAGTAAAGAGGGACTAGGTGGTGTTCTAACTCACGAAGGGCACGTGATTTGTTACAAGTCCGAGAAATTAAAAGAACACGAGCGAAATTATGTCACTCGGGACTTAGAATTGGCAGTAGTAATACATGCCTTAAAAATGTGGCGACACTATATAATGGGTAGAAAATTCCTACTATTGATGGATAATAGCGGGGTGAAAATTCCTACTATTGATGGATAATGCAAGACAAGCAAGGTGGCTAGCCTTCCTGAGCGAATTCGACTTCGAGGTCAGACATATCAAGGGTAAGGAAAATAAAGTAGCAGACGCTTTAAGCAGAAGAGTCCATGGGTTATTTGAGATAAATATCAGTAGGGAAGAAAGCGATCTAGAACAAAGAATAAGGACGACAAGTATTAATGATGGAAATTACGCTAAGGTGATGGCAGAATTTCAAAACAGTATTGCAAACTCAGATAAACCAGATCTAAGTATCGACAAGAAGGGACTATTACTATTTAAAAACAGACTTTACATACCATATTCAACAGAGTTAAAATTAATTGTTTTAGACGAAGTGCATAAGAAACCGTATTCTGGCCATCCAGGTTACCAGAAAACAATAACAACACTCAGAAAACTATTTTACTGGCCTAATATCAAGGGCAAAACAACAGAGTACTTGGCTAGGTGCCAAGATTGTCAGCAGATTAAGGCCAAGCACCAGCACCCAACCGACCTATTACAACCATTAGCAGTACCAGAATGGAAATGGGAGACTATATCACTAGACTTTATAACAGGTTTGCCTAAAACTCAAAAACAAAATGATTCTATCATGGTTGTAATCGATAAATTCAATAAGTCTGCACACTTTATTCTTGTAAAGTCTACTTTTAAAGCTATAAACATTGCTGAAATATTTATGAAAGAAATTTTTAGACTGTGTGGTATTCCTAAAATGGTGGTTTCAGATAGAGACGTAAAATTTACATCCGCTTTTTGGAAGGAATTGTTTGTAGGGCTAAACACTAATTTGAATTTCAGTATGAGCTATCATCCACAAACAGATGGACAGACCGAAAGGACAAACCAGATCATAGAGGATATGCTTCGCATGTATGTAAGAACAAAACCGAGCAAGTGGGAAGACTACCTGCACTTGGTAGAATTTGCATATAACAATGGGTACCAAACTTCGACTAAGTTGAGCCCTTTCAAAATACTGTACGGAAGAAAGTGTACAACTCCAATTAGCTAGGATAAACCCACTGACAGACTCATGGTTGGACCAGAGATGCTCCAAAAAATGGAGAACATGGTAAGAAAGGTACAACAGAGCTTGAAAGAAGCACATGACAGACAAAAGAGTTATGCAGACCAGAAAAGGAGACACTTGGAATTTCAAGTGGAAGACCATGTTTTCTTTAAGGTCAAAGCCCAAAAAAGTTTGATGAAGTTAGGGAATTGTGCCAAGATGGCACCCAGGTTTTGTGGGCCCTTCGAGATACTAGCTTGACTTGGACCCATAGCATATCAACTTGCACTTCCAGCTAATCTAAGAATTCATAATGTATTTCATGTTTCGTTGCTGAAAAAGTATATTCATGACCCTACTCATAAGATTGATTGGAACTTGGTGCAGGTGGAACCCGAAGGCGAGTTCCAGGTGGAACCCCTGTGCATTCTGGACCAGAGAGAAATAACACTTTGGAACAGAGTCATCGCTCAGGTAAAGGTGCAATGGAAGCACTTTAGTCCTGAGGAGGCCACTTGGGAGTTAGAGGGAGATTTGTGGAAATCTCATCCAATCCTGTTCCAGGAAAGAAACAAACACTAAGGAAAAAATTTTACTGAAGGGGGAAAGGATGTGACATCCCCAAAAATAAAATATTTTTGGAAATTTATAATTTGCTGGAAATTTATTCTATTTTTAGTAAATTTGAATTTGGAAAATTTTTGCCATTTATGGCAATTTCGAATTTTGAATTTGGTAATTGTAATTAATTATTATGACTGTTGGGAAGAGACCTGATTTGACCCAACTAACTATTTGACTATGACACTTGTATGAAAACATAATATTTTATATTGATTGCAGGAGGACAAATGGAAAAACCATGTTAAATTTAGCTGACCATGACTCCATGAGTGGGGAACATGTTGGAACTACCTCTAGGATGATTTTTACAAGTGGAAAATCAGTGATTCGGCCATTGGCAGCCCCTGAAAGTCAGGGATTTAGAAATCTGCAAAAATCCCCAAGGGAGGAAAAAGACCTGGGAAAAATTGATAAATAGCATATGTGAGGAGGCAGGACGCTGCCAAGTATGCAGAGAAAAGAGACCATGGATTTTTACTTGCTGTTATGAGCACTGCTGAGTAAGTGTGAGGCAAGAGGATAATTGTTGGAGTTGTGGACATTGCTGAGGAGGAGTCTTCCAAGTTCACCCTCATGGATTCATGGTCAGGCTAGGGGGTGAATCGAACAAGTAATTTGGCTGCCTATTCTACGGTTGGGAGGAACATGGTTGTTCCCTTTGTCTTCTCACAAAATTTCTTCAGATATGTTGATCTATTCCTTCTATGTGTTAAATAATCACTTATACTGTTGATATGTATATGTTAATTCTGTATTGGAGTACTTCCATGGAAGAAATTTATCGTGTCATAATCCATTTCTGTAATAGGAAAAACTTTTTGGCTTGTAATCATTTCACCGCTTTATGACGGCGGATCGGTGGTCGTCTTGACCCTTCAAGACGTGAGGGTTCACTGTCAAGTGGTGGTCGCCTTAGCCTTTGCAGGCCACCAAATACCATCACCGCCCTGACTTAATTTTTCCTAAGGTCGAAGGGGCAAGTTTTGTTCCTATAAATACTTGAATCATTTTGTAGTCCAGACACAGAGGGTGAGATAGCTTGAAATCATTTCCTTAATTGAATTGGTTATTCCCTGTTTGGAGGTTTGCTCTGCAAGTATGATTTTGTGCTATCGAGTTTGTAAACTCATTTTATTTCTTGATAAATTCATTTTTTTGAGAAAACACAGTAATTATTCGTTTTTACCAATTACGAACCCAGTCATTTATTTATTCCGAGTTTATTTGTTGGAGCGTGTGATTTTAAAAAGAGATTAAATACAAAATTGATTTTTCGGCATTTAGGACTTGCTTGTTACATATATGTGAAGTTCATTTGCTTTACCAAACACCGAAACCGAAAATTGTTGGGCCCACACCCTAATTTCATTTTGCAATTCAACATTTCTTATTTCATTTTGTTTGTGTGTCAGGTATTCATAAACCCCGAAATCCCGAACCCTGAAACCCTGAAGTGTTGGTCCCACATTCCATTCACATTTTCTCAATTCGGGAGTTGTTGTGTGTTGGTGTTTGGCATTTGTAATCGTGAAATCCCTAACCTCGAAACCCCGAAGTGCTAGGCCCACAGTCTTTCCGCATTTCGTGATTCGGCAAACAGCGTGGTCTTTTGTTTTTGGTGTTCCACATTTGTAATCGCTGAAACCCGATTGACCTCTGTTTTTCACAAAACTGTAGGAACATAGTAGGAATTATTTGTTGTAGGAACAACTCTAATACTATAATGAATTGACTGGTAGAAATGATGGAAAATCTTCATCCGAGATAGAGGTAAAATAGAAATAACAGATCATATTACAAGTCACTGTGTACAGGGCATGACAAGTGTAGAAATTATTGTATATGAAATTATTAAACTAATTAAGGAGATTTTTAGTGCGATTTTTTCTAAGAGTTCTACTTGCCATGAGGTCATACACCTTTAAGTAGTCGAAATTTCCTAATTAGACTATTGTTTAAAGGCATAAACCGTAGAGATCAATATGGGATCCTTCGAGTTAACTATGCTTTGATGTGTAAGCTACTGGTGTGTAAGAATGAGACCCAAGTTAGGTAGATATACTTTCATGTTTATATTTTCTGTAAGTAAAGATGCAGGACCATAGCACGTAACTGAGTTTTCCAATTATTAAACCAGAATCAAGATGAAACTATACCTATGACAGTGGATCGTTCCATATATATTTAGAGAAAGCTATAGGTATGTACATACTTATAGGTGGAAATAAGTACAGATGTTAATGGAGAGTTAAAGTGAATTTACTACAGTAAGAATGATAATATGCGCCTTTATATGCATACATAGTAGACAGTCAAAATACCTACAGTTCTAGCAGTCTTGAAGATCCAACCTTGCAATTAAAAGCATAATTAAATGTGCAGAACTGATTACTTTGACAATCCCAGACTCCTTGTCCTTTGAATCCCCAGTTGTCGAAATGTCGAAATATCATGGATCGGGACTTCACAACTCAAGCGTCCCATACCTTTGTCCTTCGAATCCTCAATTGTCGAAATGCCAAAATATCGCGGACCGAGACTTCACAAGTCAAGCGTCCCGTCCCTTTGTCCTTCGAATCCTCGGATGCCGAAATGTCGAAATATCATGGACCGGGACTTCACAAGTCAAGCGTCCCATACCTTTGTCCTTCGAATCCCCAGTTGCCGAAATGTCGAAAAATCGTGGACCAAGACTTCACAAGTCAAGTGCCCCGTCCCTTTGTCCTTCGAATCCCCGGTTGCCGAAATGTCGAAATATCTTGGTGTTCGATCAACGGTTCACAATAATCCTTGGGATCTACTGTCCACGTCTGACCTCGCTATTTCGCAATTTCGTGATTCGGGGTTTTGGGAGACAAGGACGTCTGCCTTTCCAAATTGCGATACCTGAAATCATGAAATGGACCAACGGTCTAGATCTGCCTGTGATCGACGATCACTTTTCCTCCTGAGCTTTGGACGTCAAGAAGACCTCGCCGCTAACCTCTTCGCAGCTCCACCATATCCAACGACTTGCGGGGTTTCGGCGTTTCTCCTCGAGCACACTCCACCGTCCGTTCAGATCTTTGAGATCTCCCCTCCCGGATCTACGTAGTTTTAAAGCCTGTGCTCCTACCTCAAATCAGATGGTCCGCAGGATTTTCCACAGCAATCTAATGCTCGACGACATTCTTCCTCCTAAGCTTTTACTCACTTCAGGCTTAGACGATTTTCTAAGTCTTCGAAGACTCGGTCTTCTCTCCTTCCAAGGAATGAGTTCCTAAATCTCGATAACACTTTCTGAAGTGTTATTCCTCCTGAGCTTTATCTCTTTGAACCTCAAAGGTTCCTTCGACCTAAGTTTAGATATTGCCTATATACATATAAGTATGTTGGAGTAGTTTGAGAGTTAAGGGAAGTGATAGAATTATGGAAAGAATTTATCCACATAAGATTTTATGTTCGAAGTAAACTAGACTAGTGTAATAATGTCATTATGGACATAAATGAATCTTACCTTCTCTTAAATTCTAAGCTTAAATTAAATTGAATTATGTCATAAAAAAAAAAATTATGGTGAATTTGAGGTACATTACAGTTGGGTAGTCAGGTCTTGTTTGATTTCCTCCATTGAGGATTGCATGGTTGTATTGATGGCGACAACATTGACACTGAGTTGTTTCACTTCTTGTTGGGTCTCGGTGAATGTAGATTGCAAGGTATTGAAGCGAGCTTACCAGTCTTGGCTATGGGTATGGGCCATGATGACGAGGGAGCCGAAATGCGACCGGGGGGGGATAAAAAAATTTGCTGAAAAATGATATGTATGAATGTGATAATGGCTAAGAGATGAATCCAATGGAATAAGTCTCAAATAATGGTGCAAAAATTCACACCTGCGGAGTTATACTCCGGTCTGAAGAATACTGCAGTGATGAAATGCCCAAATGCTTAACCTTGAAGAAATGTGTAATGATTTGGCAACCCGAACACAGCTGCACAAAAATAGATCTTGTCTGATTTAATTTGTTTATGTTTCTATCCCTAAGGGTTAGGTATTCAACAGTTCTATAGACAAGGTTTTTCCTTGTGCTATAGCTCTCTGATATATGTGTGGGGTCCAACAATAGTACTCGGTCCAATATCTCAGGGCACTAACTAAGGAGGCTAGACCGTGCCCTTAGTCGTACTACCCGACTACCCAAGTACTAGAGAGTATCTTCCCAAGTGTTGTTCTTGGTGGCACTATAGCAGTCACGTGACCAATCGATTTATCTAAAGAGGGCTTCATGTAATCTAGGTCGATCCATACACAGGTGTTGTTTGATGTGATACCACTCGAAGGGGTACCAACAAGGGTTACAAGGGTGGCCAATAGATGTGCGCTTAAGTACCACTTGTATTTAATTCATGTATAATTCCCTAAACCACGGGTTTATGCGTGTAACGACAGATCCCTGTGGCTTAAAGATGCCGAAATACGTCTCTACCCTAGAAAAAAAAATTAACCCACAATTTATGTCGAGGAAAGTGCTCTGATACCACTTGTAATATACCAGATATAAAAAGTATGCAGAACATAAATAAAATTCTAGAAATGGCAGAATAACAACAATAAAACCAGAACAATCACCACAATAACACTGAAATGATATAAGAATAACAATAGAAATAACACTTTGATTCTGAGAGCAATGTTCACGGGCCTCTTCGAGGGGGAAACCTCCAGTCGAGAAGAGCTCTATTACAATAATATCCAAGCTAGGGTTCTCATACCCTCGACTCCTATTTATACTAAATATGTCTATCAAAAGAAGAATCTAGAGGAAGATCCTTCTAGAAGAGGAAGCTTCTATTAGGACTTCTTACATTCAACTTATTCTATTTTATGGCAAGGCCTTACTAATGTTGACCTTTATTACATTCGAATATATTGTTCTACCTATGTGTGGGTTAGGACCCTAACACACCTAGCCTATGATGCTCACCATCACACACCAGGTCTCAACTGGATGCTTATGATGATCTACCTCTATCTGAATGGATGTCGTAAAAACACTCATGTCAGGTGGTCTCAGCCTAGCCAATCCCCATGACCTCAACCATTGTATATCTCTCCTCATGTTGATGTCTATGATAAAAGTGTTAGGAAAGGCTAAGAGAAACATATGTAGCTGACTTTAGGACTCAAAGATATCACATGCTTTGGTCAATCCCAAGGATTCGACCAGAAGCTCGTCCATCAGTATCCATGATACATACTAGTCATCAATGATCCCAGGTACTTCTTAGGCTCCTCCATCAACTAGTGCTCCTCTTCTAGACCACCAACATCCTCTAGTGATGTGACTGAATGATGTATCTGAGTATCCACTAAGGCTGGTGAAGTTGATATTTGACGAATCTCCTCATGAAGATCCTCTAATCTAGACTCTGATTCTTGAAGGGTTGTCTATGTGCTTCTCAAGAATCCTCGAGTGCTCTCCAACTCCTGAGTGAGTGTGTCCACCTCCGAATCCTACTCCCTCAGGGCCCTATGGTACATCTCTCCAACCTCCAATAGATAATCTTTGTCTATCAACAACTGCTGGTAGTCGACCCTCGTCATGGTCATCCTCTCCCTGAGAGTATGAAAGTCATTCATGGAAAATCCCTCATCTGCACTACCATGTGCCATTGATGCCCTCCAACAGTAATCGACCAACAATGCATGTGTGTTATCAAAACATCTAGTGGTTTCCATGATCATAGCCTCACTAACTCTCAACTGAATTTCTAAGTGGTGTGACTCCTGATCATAGTCATGTTGAGGTACCACCTCATGCCTCTCACTGCTAGCGCCAACACTGGAATCCCCAACAACACTCTCTACAGAAGATAAAATGTTGAACTGCCCACTATCTACTATGCTACTGGGTCCTCCTATATGTGATTGTATATCATCATCAATTGCTAGCTCTATGTGAATCATATTGTATCGAGTGTGAGAAGTTGTATCCTCCTATGCACTCACCCTGCTACTATCATCTTCGCCTGGATCCCATATAGATGTGTCCAGACACGTGCTATGGTCATCCTGGCCAATAAAGGGTACATCCTCCTCACTGTAGGTTGGTCCTGGAAGTAAGTTTCCCATCAAGTTGTAAGTCTCCATATCCTGCTCAACTAATGGAGTCCCCAAAAGAGGTGACTCAATCTCCTCATGTTGATATGTGAGTGTAACATCAACTATCTGCACATCATATATATTATCCTGGATCTGTGGATCCATGTGTCTCTGGTTTGTATCTCTCATGTACAACTCCTCCATCATATCTAACATGCCACTTCTATCCTCATGTGTCATGGCTATCATGGGTGCCTGGAAAGATGATAGATGTGCCATGGTCATCCTAGGGAGTTCGTCATCTCGAGGTGCTGACACGTGTGGATCTCTACTAGTGTCATCCCTCGACTGAAGTGTAAGGTCATGAACACATGGTGATATGGCTGTTGAAGTACAAGTTCTATCATCATGCCCATCCCATTGTTCCTCCAAGGCGCAAGGGTCACTATCCTCCTTAAGCGTGCCAGAATCACTAGCCTCTATGCAAGAGTCACTATCATCATCAAACTTCTCCAAATAAGCATCTATCGCTCCATCCTCACACACCTCATCATCACTGTCATAGTGCACTTCAATAGTGTGCCTCTTACCCCTACCCCTACATCTATGATTGGGTTCCCAAGGCACTTTGCAGCTGTAGCAAAGTTGCCTGCTCCTAATGGGTGTAGGAGTGCTCTGTTCTTCCTTCCATCCATTAGTTATTCCCTTTTGCATTTTTCTAATTCGTTCTCCATTTTGTTTTATGTTGGCTATCAACTCTCGTAGTGCTAATTCCATTTCCCATCTATCCATTTATCCCTATCAAAGACCCCTCAGGTTGGCAGGAGTTTAAGCTATGATACCACTGTAATGTTCCCAAGCCAAGATGCTAGCAACATCACATTTTTGCATTATTTTTAAACTATTTTTGAGTGTGGCATTTCGTCAAACACTTTTCTTACTATGGTTCCTTAGGTTGCAATTAGGGTTATACTGTTGGTTTATATGTGTATTTGCAACAACACATAAGAAGATAAAGCAATGTAACATACCACAACCATATGCAAGATCAACAATATGATAGACAATCCAAAATGATTCAGATCTGATCTTTATTCATAATAATAACAACCCGATACAAGGATGATGTAGACATGGAATGATCAATAGATGGATCCAATAAACATAATAGAAGCTTCTAAAAATGCTCCCGAGAAGAATATGAAAGCCTCCAAAGGTTGGATACATGATGAAGATCAATACAAGAAGATATATGGGCCATATGAAGTGCCAAACCCCCAATCCTCGATGATGCTACGTCCTGCTGTAATGTTGAATAGCCTCAATAATTCGGTCTGACTGAATGAAGTCTCCAAGTGACCCCAAACTGAGTATAATGATAGATCGGGTTACTACAAGAACAACCCAAGTGCTCAAATCCCCAAATTCCCTCTCAAACCCATAGATCTAACTTCCCTCCAAGGAATAGTGCGCCCTCGTGGATGCCTGAAACCCTAGATAATTTGGCCTCCCTCCTAGAGGCCTCCAAATGCTCCACAAAACCACTAGAATGATATATTAGGGCTCGGTTACCTCCCTGGTGAAGTCCCAAATGAAATGGTGAAGATCTAATCTATCAAATGACTGAAATCACTTTTTGAAGTGCGTTCCTCTCCTCCAATTCGTCCCAATGCTCTAGGGAATCATCTAGACCATAAAACTCTCTCAAAATACCCTAGAAATCATGGCCAAGACCCTGCAATGAAAACCTAGGTGCTAGAATATCCAGAAGCCCTGCCAATCACATGGAACAAACTTCCCTCAATGGATGGTGTCCCCCCCTTGCTGGAAACCCCCAATGGTGTGCCCTCTCTCTCTTCCTATGCCTGTGGCTAGTGTAGAACCCCCATGCCGTGAGTAGATCTGAACTAGAATGGTGTGGGGGAGTATTGCATCCCCAAGATGAATCTTGTGACAATCTAGGTGGAATATTTCACCACCGAATCGTCCTCTAGGGTTTGTTAAGTCAAAACCCTCAAAACCCCCAAGGTATGGGCTCACTAGCTAGAAGCTAGATATCAAAATATAATCATACATGAATGAGAGAATAGAGGCCCTTGCCTCTCCTTTATGCTTCCTTCTCACCTTGTCCGTCCAAAGTGACTTTCATTTTATTAATTATTAATTAATTAATTAAATCACTTTAATTAATTAATTAACTTTGTTACCTTTGAAAAACACCTTATCTCTCCCCATGGTTTCCCTGGCCACTGAATGTCACTTCTCATCATCCTATCGTGTAGTGTTGTTCCTCCTGATTCCAATGAGATATTACACTGAGAGGTTCCTCCAAGTATTGTGCCCAAAATGACCTCTTGAGTGAATTTAATTAACTTATAGCTCAAAATACTCAAAATCATGGAAATCGTCGGAATGCAATGAAACCAAATCCAATCTGTGCGGAATGTATCATAATGATGAAATAGGATGAGCGATGCAAACCGGACCCCAAAATATCCCTCAATAGCCACTGTACTCGCTATAACATCCATGTGGCTACTATGGTCATCATAACACCCTCAAATGTAATGATGTCCCAAAGTGGGGATATTACACATAAATTTTGAGTTGATGATATTTAGTTAGTTAGTGGATAACCACTTTCTTTCAA
>ML798095.1:192445-207996 GCA_009831015.1 Picea engelmannii
GTCGCATTTTGGTTCCCTCGTCATCATGGCCCATACCCGTAGCCAAGACTGGGAAGCTCGCTTCAATAAATTGCAATCTACATTCACCGAGACCCAACAAGAAGTGAAACAACTCATTGTTAATGTTGTTGCCATCAATACAACCATGCAATCCTCAATGGAGGAAATCAAACAAGACCTGACTACCCAACCGTAATGTACCTCAAATTCACCATAAAAAAAAAATTCTATGACATAATTCAATTTCGTTTAAGCTTAGAATTTAAGAGAAGGTAAGATTCATTTCTGTCCATAATGACATTATTACACCAGTCTAGTTTACTTTGAACATAAAATCTTATGTGGATAAATTCTTTCCATAATTCTATCACTTCCCTTAACTCTCAAACTACTCCAACATAATTATATGTATATAGGCAATATCTAAACTTAGGTCAAAGGAACCTTTGAGGTTCAGAGAGATAAATCTCAGGAGGAATAAGACTTCGGAAAGTGTTATCGAGATTTAGGAACTCATTCCCTGGAAGGAGAGAAGACCGAGTCTTCGAAGACTTAGAAAATCGTCTAATCCTGAAGTGAGTAAAAGCTTAGGAGGAAGAATGTCGTCGAGCATTGGATCGTGGTGGAAAATCCTACGGACCGTCCGATTTGAGGTAGGATCATAGGCTTTAAAACTGCGTAGATCCAAGAGGGGAGATCTCGAAGATCTGAATGGATGGTGGAGAGTCCTCGAGGAGAAACGTCGAAACCCTGCAAGTCGTTGGATATGGTGGAGCTGCGAGGAGATTAACAGCGAGGGATTCTTGACGTCCAAAGCTCAGGAGGAAAAGTGACCATCGATCACAGGCAGATCTGGACCGTTGGTCCATTTCGCGATTTCGGGTATCGCAATTTGGAAAGACAGAGGTCCTTGTCTCCCAAAACCCTGAATCGCAAAATCACGAAATAGCGAGGTCGGATGTGGACCGTAGATCCTAGGGATTATTGTGAACCGTTGATCGAACACCAAGATATTTCGGCATTTCGGCAACCGGGGATTCGAAGGACAAAGGGACGGGGTGCTTGACTTGTGAAGTCTTGGTTCACGATATTTCGGAATTTCGACAACCGGGGATTCGAAGGACAAAGGGATGGGATGCTTGACTTGTGAAGTCTTGGTCCACGATATTTCGGCATTTCGACAACCTAGGATTCGAAGGACAAAGGGATGGGACGCTTGAATTGTGAAGTCTCGGTCCATGATATTTCGGCATTTCGACAACCGAGTATTTGAAGGATAAAGGTATGGGACGCTTGACTTGTGAAGTCCTGGTCCACGATATTTCGACATTTTGGCAACTAGGGATTCGAAGGACAAGGAGTCTGGGATTGTCAAAGTAATCAGTTCTGCACATTTAATTATGCTTTTAATTGTAAGGTTGGATCTTCATGACTACTAGAACAATAGGTATTTTGACTGTCTACTATGTATGCGTATAAAGGCGCATATTATCATTCTTACTGTAGGAAATTCGATTTAACTCTCCATTAACATTTGTACTTATTTCCACCTATAAGTATGTACATACCTATAGCTTTCTCTAAATATATATAGAATGATCCACTATCATAGGTATAGTTTCATCTTGATTCTGGTTTAATAATTGGAAAACTCAGTTACGTGCTACGGTCCTGCATCTTTACTTACAGAAAATATAAACATGCAAGTATATCTACCTAACTTGGGTCTCATTCTTACACACCAGTAGCTTACACATCAAAGCATAGTTAACTCGAAGGATCCCATATTGATCTCTACAGTTTATGCCATTAAACAATAGTCTAATTATGAAATTTTGACTACTTAAAGGTGTATGACCTCATGGCAAGTAGAACTCTTAGAAAAAAATCGTGCTAAAAATCTGCTTAATTAGTTTAATAATTTCATATACAATCATTTTTGCACTTGTCATGCCCTGTACACACTGAATTGTAAGATGATCTATTATTTCTATTCTACCTCTATCCCAGATGAAGATCATCCATCATTTCTACCAGTCGATTCGTTACAGTATTAGAGTTGTTCCTATAACAAATAATTCCTACTATGTTCCTACAGTTTTGTGAAAAACAAAGGTCAATCGGGTTTCGGTGATTACAAATGTCGAACACCAAAAACAAAAGACCACGCTATTTGTCAAATTGTGAAATGCGGAAAGATTGTCGGCCTAGCACTTCAGGGTTTTGGGGTTAGTGATTTCGTGATTACAAATTCCAAACACCAACACACAACAACTCCCGAATTGCGAAAATGTGAATGGAATGTGGGACCAACACTTCAAGGTTTTAGGGTTCGGGATTTCGGGGTTTATGAATACCTAACACACAAACAAAATGAAATAAGAAATGCCAAATTGTGAAATGAAATTAGGGTGTGGGCCCAACAATTTTGGGTTTCGGTGTTTGGTAAAGCAAAGGAACTCTGCATATATGTAACAAGCAAGTCCTAAATGCCAAAAAATCAATTTTGTATTTAATCTCTTTTTAAAATCACACGCTCCAACAAATAAACTCAGAATAAATAAATGACTGGGTTCGTAATTGGTAAAAATGAATAATTATTGTGTTTGCTCAAAAAAATGAATTTATCAAGAAATAAAATGAGTTTACAAACTCAATAACAGAAAATCATAATCGCAGTGCAAACCTCCAAACAGGGAATAACCAATTCAATTCAGGAAATGTTTTCAAGCTATCTCACCCTCTCTGTCTGGATTACAAAATGATTCAAGTATTTATAGGAACAAAACTTGCCCCTTCGACCTTAGGAAAAATTAAGTCAGGGCGGTGATGGTATTTGGTGGCCTGCAAAGGCTAAGGCAGCCACCACTTGATAGTGAACCCTCACATCTTGAAGGGTCAATACGGTCACCGGTCCACCGTCATAAAGCGGTGAAATGATTACTAACCAACAAGTTTTTCCTATTACAGAAATGGATTATGAAACGATAAATTTCTTCCATGGAAGTACTCCAATACAGAATTAACATATACATATCAACAATATAAGTGATTATTTAACACAGAGAAGGAATAGATCAACATATCTGAACCAGTTTTGTGGGAAGACAAAGGGAACAACCACATTCCTCCCAACCGTAGAATAGGTAGCCAAATTACTTGTTCGATTCACCCCCTAGCCTGACCATTAATCCATGAGGGTGAACTTGGAAGACTCCTCCTCAGCAATGTCCACAACACCAATAGTTATCCTCTTGCCTCACACTTACTCAACAGTGCTCATAACAGCAAGTAAAAACCCATGGTCTCTTTTCTCTGCATACTTGGCACTGTCCTGCCTCCTCACATATGCTATTTATGAATTTTTCCCAGGTCTTTTTCCTCCCTTGGGGATTTTCGCAACTTTCTAAATCCCTAAATTTCAGGGGCTGCCAATGGCCAAATCACTAATTTGACACTTGTAAAAATCATCCTAGAGGTAGTTCCAACATGTTCCCCACTCATGGAGTCATGGTCAGCTAAATTTAACATGGTTGTTCCATTTGTCCTCCTCCAATCAATATAAAATATTATGTTTTCATACAAGTGTCATAGTCAAATAGTTAGTTGGGTCAAATCAGGTCTCTTCCCAATAGTCATAAGAATTAATTACAATTACCAAATTCGAAATTCGGAATTTCCATAAATGGAAAAAATTTTCCAAATTCAAATTTACTAAAAACAAAATAAATTTCCAGCAAATTATAAATTTCCAAAAATATTTTATTTTTGGGGATGTCACACCCTTTCCCCCTTCAGTAAAACATTGTCCTCATTGTTCGTTTCTTTCCTGGAACAAGATTGGATGACATTTCCGCAAATCTCCCTCCAACTCCCAAGTGGCCTCCTCAGGACTAAAGTGCTTCCATTGCAGCTTTACCTGAGCGATGACTCTGTTCCGAAGTGTTATTTCTCTCCGGTCCATAATGCACAGGGGTTCCACCTGGAACTCGCCTTTGGGTTCCTCCTGCACCAAGTTCCAATCAATCTTATGAGTAGGGTCATGAATATACTTTTTCAGCAACGAAACATGAAATACATTATGAATTATTAGATTAGCTGGAAGTGCAAGTTGATATGCTATGGGTCTAAGTCAAGCTAGTATCTCGAAGGGCCCACAAAACCTGGGTGCCATCTTCGCACAATTCCCTAACTTCAGCGAACTTGTTTGGGCTTTGACCTTAAAGAAAACATGGTCTCCCACTTGAAATTCCAAGTGTCTCCTTTTCTGGTCTGCATAACTCTTATGTCCGTCCTGTGCTTCTTTCAAGTTCTATTGTACCTTTCTTACCATGTTCTCCATTTTTTGGAGCATCTCTGGTCCAACCATGAGTCTGTTAGCCGAGTTATCCCAGCTAATTGGAGTTGTACACTTTCTGCCATACAGTATTTCAAAAGGGCTTAACTTAGCCGAAGTTTGGTACCCATTGTTATATGCAAATTCTACCAAGTACAGGTAGTCTTCCCACTTGCTCGGTTTTGTTCTTACGTACATGCGAAGCATATCCTCTATGATCTGGTTTTTCCTTTCAGTCTGTCCATCCGTTTGTGGATGATAGCTCATACTGAAATTCAAGTTAGTGTTTATCCCTACAAACAATTCCTTCCAAAAAGCGGATGTAAATTTAACGTCTCTATCTGAAACCACCATTTTAGGAATACCACACAGTCTAAAAATTTATTTCATGAATATTTCAGCAATGTTTATATCTTTAAAAGTATACTTTACAAGAATAAAGTGTGCAGACTTACTGAATTTATCGATTACAACCATGATAGAATCATTTTGTTTCTAATTTTTAGGAAAACCTGTTATAAAGTCTAGTGATATAGTTTCCAATTTCCATTCTGGTACTGCTAATGGCTGTAATAGGTCGGCTTGATGCTGGTGCTCGACCTTAACCTACTGACAATATTGGCACCTAGCCAAGTACTCTGTTGTTTCGCCCTTCATATTAGGCCAGTAAAATAGTTTTCTAAGTGTTTTTATTGTTTTCTGGTAACCTGGATGGCCAGAATACGGTTTCTTATGCACTTCGTCTAAAACATTTAATTTTAACTCTGCTAAATCTGGTATGTAAAGTCTGTTTTTAAATAGTAATAGTCCCTTCTTGTCGATACTTAGATCTGGATTATCTGAGTTTGCGATACTGTTTTGAAATTCTGCCATCACCTTAGTGTAATTTCCATCGTTAATACTTGTTGTAATTATTCTTTGTTCTAGATCGCTTTCTGCCCTGCTAATATTTATCTGAAATAACCCATGGACTCTTCTGCTTAAAGCGTCTGCTAGTTTATTTTCCTTACCCTTGATATGTCTGACCTCGAAGTCAAATTCGCTGAGGAAGGCTAGCCACCTTGCTTGTCTTGCATTAGGTCTGGTTGGTTAAACAAATATTTCACCTCGCTATTATCCATCAATAGTAGGAACTTTCTACCCATTATATAGTGTCGCCACATTTTTAAGGCATGTATTACTACTACCAATTCTAAGTCCCAAGTGACATAATTTCTCTCGTGTTCTTTTAATATCTGGGAGTCGTAACAAATCACGTGCCCTTCCTGAGTTAGAACACCACCTAGTCCCTCTTTACTTGCATCAACACAGACTATGAAGTCTTTATCTGGGTCTGCTACCTTCAAAATGGGTGCCAATGTCAATAATTCTTTCAGCCTGTTAAAACTCTCTTGACACTTTTGCAACTAATTAAACTTGGTCCCTTTCTTTTGTAATGATGTGATAGGGTAGGCTATCTTGGAAAATCCTTCTATAAACCTACAGTAATATCCAGTGATTCCCATGAATGACCGGATATATGCTAGATCCTTAGGTACTCGCCATTCCATAATGGATTTTGTCTTCTCCGGGTCTACGACAATGCCTTCTGCTTAAATTACATGTCCTATATATTGTATTTCTTTTTGATAAAAGTCACACTTGTCAAATATGGCGTACAGTTTGTGTTTTCTCAACGTTTTTAGCGCTATTCTTAAGTGTTCATCATGTTCCTCCGTTTTAGAATAGACCAGAATATCATCGATAAATACTACTATGAACTTGTCTAAGTACTGACTGAAAATGTTGTTCATCAAGCACATAAATGTGGCTAGTGCATTAGTGAGTCTGAAAGGTATGACTACAAACTCGTAATGTCTGTATCTTGTTCAAAAAGTTGTTTTGTTTATGTCCTCGTCCTTTATCCTAACTTGATCATAACCGGATCGTAAATCCAATTTTGAAAAGATCTTGGCCCCACCAACTTGATCAAACAGATCATTTATCCTAGGTAAGGGGTATTTGTTCTTAATGGTCATCTTGTTTAGTTGTCTATAATCGATTCATAGTCTTAGAGTACCATCTTTCTTTTTCACAAAGAGGATTGGTGCTCCCCATGGTGAGACACTCGGTCTGATATACTCGTTGTCCAACAATTCCTGTAATTGTACTTTTAATTCTGTCAGTTCTGGTAGACTTATTCGATAGGGTTCTTTTGAGATAGGGGATGATCTGGGTAGTAAGTCTATGGAGAAATCTATTTCCCTTCTAGGAGGCAATTCTGGTATCTCATCCACAAACATGTCTCAGAATTCACGTAGGACAACAAAGTCTTCTAACTTGGGCTTATCTTCTTTTTCTAATAGATTCGTCACTTGGATGGCGTAAAATTGACATCCCTTTCTAATACATTTCTTGAGTTGCACCGCTAAAACTTGTCTGACTGATACATGTTTTGGCATGCCTTGGGCTGTTCTAATAGTGCCAAAATTATCTTTACAGCTAAGTATCTTTGTATAACATTCTAGTATTTCTTTGTGTCATTCCAACCAATCCATCCCGATAATCATATCATAAGATCCTAGTGGTAGGATGTTCAAATTGGTCCTTGTCTTTTGACCATCTAAGTTGAACTCAAGATCAGAAATAAATCCAACTACTTTCCTTTTAGTGTTTGTTGCTAGTTGTACAAGCCATGATTTTGTGTGCTTCAGTTTCTTAAGTTTATTTGACTCTACTACATCAGGAGTAATATAACTTAGCGTAGCTCCAGGGTCAATTAAAATAGAAATTTGAGTGTCATTGATTTTACCTTTGATTTCTACCACCGAGGATTGGTGGTCAGCTTGTCGACCATCTATGGATGCATTTATCCGATGCAAACTTCTGCCCATGTCTCCCACTGTCAAGGCTTCCTGCAAATTGTGAACATCAGTTATGTTTGCTACAATTACACGTGGACAGTTCCTCCTTAGATGAGGCTCTCCACACTCCCAACACTTTAATGGCTCATGGGAGTTGTCCCCAAACTTCTTCGTTCCCAGGTTTACCGGTTTACCACTACCTTGTGTATTCGGATGATTGGAGTGAAAATCATTCCTTGGGAAAATTTTTGCTGCATTCTGATAAGGAGCTAGCTGGTATCCCTTCTTCTTCTAGTTCATTCGATCTTGCTTCTTATCCTTCCAGGTCTTGGGAAACTCTACCCATTGTTTATACTGGTCATAGCACATTCGTGCTTTCCTGAATACCTCACTCAAATATTTGGGTATGTCAAACTCAATTCTATCCCGGTAGGCCTATGGTAAACAGCTTAAGAATCACTGGATTTTTACCTTATCCTCCTAGATGTATAGTATGAACCTTAGTAGTTCCAGAAAATTATTTATAAGGTCCTCCATCGTCATCTGTCTGAGTCGTAACTCATAAAATTATTTCGTCTTCCTTTCATAATAACTTTCAGAAAGGTATTGTTTCTTGAAATACTTCTTAAAGTTAGACCATTGCAACTATTTCTCCTTTAGGCCCTTGGCTAATTTCAGGTCCTGCCACCAAATGTTGGCCTGCCCCTTTAGATTGTAGATGGCCATTCTGACCTTCATGTTGCTGGAATAGTTGTAGATCTGGAAGTATTTTTTTATGTCCAACAACCATGCCTCATCTTCTTCTCTTGTCCTGGATTCTCCATCAAAGGTAGTTGGTTTAATCTTTTTAAATTCTCCTTCAAGGTGGTCTACTTGTTTTCTTTTTCGGTCTGGTATAGTTTTGTCCTCAGCTGAAGGTGTCCCTTCAGATGAACTGTCTCCTTTTTCTGTTTCTGGTCCAGAATTCTTGGAGGGCCTTTTTCTGACTTCTTCGTCATGGTTATCGTCTTTTGGGATTTTCTTGGTTACTATACTACGCAACAGGACTTCATTTATCTCTTGTTGTTCCTGCTGTTCTTTTTTCAATTTTTCATTGTCGGCCTTGAAAACTTGTAGTTCAACAATAAGATTCCTCATTGCTTCCAACAACTCTGTGGGTGAGCTTCCATCACTGTTCTATCTTGGATCTCCCAGAGGTCCTTGTTGCGGATTTCCTTCCATCCTGATTTTTGTACCCTCCTGAGCTACCATAATTTACAAAAAAAACAGAAAGGGCTTTCTGTTTGAAACCATAATATTTATTAGTTTTACATATGTCGGAATGTATACTAAGTAGCTAATGTGGCCCTGTTCAGGACCAGTGTTGTATCTCTTGCTCTGATACCATATGTAATGTACCTCAAATTCACCATAAAAAAAAAATTCTATGACATAATTCAATTTCATTTAAGCTTAGAATTTAAGAGAAGGTAAGATTCATTTATGTCCATAATGACATTATTACACCAGTCTAGTTTACTTCGAACATAAAAGATTATGTGGATAAATTCTTGGCAAGGACGATGCCAGGGTGGATCCTAAAAAGATTGAAGTTATACAAGACTGTCCTCACCCAAAGACTCTCAAAAGATTGCATGGGTTTTTCGGCTTAAAAAGTTATTGTCACAAGTTTGTTAAGAATTATGGAAAGATTGCAGCACCTCTCACTGCACTCCTAAAAAAAGAACTCTTTCACTTGGAATCCAGTAGCTTCTCAATCTTTTCAAACCTTGAATATGGCCATGTGCACCACTCTAGTCCCGACCCTTCCCAATTTCACAAAGACCTTTTCCTTGGAATGTGATGCTTCAAGGAAAGGAATTGGTGTTGTCCTTATGCAAGAGGGTCGTCCTTTGGCCTTTACTAGAAAGGAACTGTCTGAAAGAAATCTGGGCAAATCAATATATGAAAAGGAAATGTTAGCTATTCTGCATGTCATTGATCTGTGGCACCCTTATCTATTGGGGAAACATTTCCAAATTAAGACAGACCATCAAAGCCACAAGTATTTTCTGGAACAATGCATTTCCTCCCTAGAGTAACAAAAATGGGTGACTAAGCTCTTTGGATATGATTATGAGATAATTTACAAGAAGGATAAAGACAATGTGGTTGCGAATGCACTTTCCCGAAAATATGAAGATGACGGATCCCTTTTTTCTCTTTCCTTCATTGTACCAGATTGGCTCCAAGACCTTCTTCAGGAATGGCTACATGATCCCAAAAGTTTGCATCTGATCCAACAATTGCAGTCCAATGTTCCATCTTCCCCAAGGTACTCTTGGCTCCATGATGAGATTCAATACAAAGGCTGTTTGTATTTAAGTAAACAATCAAAACTTAAATCCACGGTACTTTCTTAGCTTCATGCTACACCCACTGTTGGGCACTCCGGGTTTACCAAAACCTATGACAGGGTCAAACGTTCTTTTTTCAGGGATGGTATGAAACAAGACATTCGTAATTTTTTTGTTGAATGTGATGTGTGTCAACGCAACAAGGGTGAAAAAGTCAAATCTCTGGGCACACTACAACCGCTTCTGATTCCACTTGCTATTTGGAGGGATATCTCTGTGGATTTTATTACAGGATTACCCAAATCGGGAAATAAATCTGTCATCATGGTGGTTGTTGATTTCCTTTCCAAGTATGCTCATTTCTGTGCTCTTCAACACCAATTTACAGCATCCACAGTGGCTCAACTTTTCATGGATCAGGTCTTCAAGCTTCATGGCATGCCTCATTCTATTGTTTCTGATTGCGACCCAACTTTCACCAGCAATTTTTGGCAAGAATTGCTCAAGCTACAAGGTATCCAACTGCATCTCAGCACAACTTATCATCCCTAGATTGATGGTCAAACAGAAGATGTCAACAAGTGTTTGGAAACATATTTGAGGTGTTTTGCCTCGAAAAAGAAAAATCAGTGGGCTCAATGGTTACCCCTAGTTGAATGGTGGTACAACACTTCATACCATACAACTACACGCATGACTCCTTTTGAAGTGGCATATGGACAAAATCCACCTTCAGTTCTCTTATACTTACTTGGTGTCTCGAAGGTCCAGGCGGTTGACCAAATGCTTACAGTTCGAGAGGCTATTATCCACACCCTCAAAGAGAATTTGTTCATGGAACAAAATCACATGAAGCATCAAGCAGATCAAGGTTTCTCTGAACGTCAATTTGCAGAAGGGGATCAGGTGTTTCTTCGAATGCAACCTTACAAGAAAAATTCCCTTAAGGTCGAGCATTGTCAGAAGCTAGCGCCCAAATTTTATGGTCCTTATACTGTTCTCAAGTGTGTGGGACATGTGGCCTATTAGTTAGCTTTGCCCAGTCATTCTAAGCTACATTATGTTTTTCATGTTTCATGCTTAAAAAAGGTGATTGGAACTAAGTGCCAAATTCAAACCAACCTTCCCGAGTTAGACGAAGAAGAATCCATTTGGCTACAACCACAAGCAGTTTTGGACCAGCGTGAGCATTGCCTGCATCAGAGAACCATCAAGGAAGTGTTAGTCTAGTGGAAAGATACAAGTCCACCAGATGTCACTTGGGAACCAACTACCATTCTGCAGTAATTTCCACATCTCAAGCCTTACGAACAAGGTTGTTTTTAAGGGGGAGGACATGTTAGGGTCCTAACCCGCACATAAGTAGAACAATATATTCAGATGTAAGAAAGGTTAACATTAATAAGGCCTTGGAATAAAATAGAATAAGTCGAATGTAAGAAGACCTAATAGAATATTTTGCTTCTAGAAGGATCTTCCTCTAGATACTTCTTTTAATAGACATATTTAGTATAAATAGGAGTCGAGGGTATGAGAACCCTAGCTTGGATATTATTGTAATAGAGCTCTGCTCGACTGGAGGTTTCCCCCTTGAAGAGGCTCTTGAACATTGCTCTCAAAATCAAAGTGTTATTTTTGTTGTTATTCTTATATCATTTCAGTGTTATTGTGGTGATTCTTCTGGTTATATTGTTATTATTCTGCCATTTCTAGCATTTTATTTCTGTTCTGCATACTTTTTATATCTGGTATATTACAATGTGATATCAGATGAGCACAGAGGTCTTCTGACAGTGATCAGTCTCACACATGAGCAATTAGAAGAGATTGGAAGAGATAAACTTCCAAGTTTGCCATGGGATCCAGTAGTTCATTTTGTTAGCAATATGTTTCACTACAAGATGACCCAGGTTGCGCCAAAGAGCCACATACTCCAACATGGGGTGGTTTGGAGTGGGCCTGCAGGGACTTGTCCCATGGAGCGAGGAAAGTTTTCACTCTTGATCATCATGATCAGACATGGAGATGGTTGGGAAGGTACTACTTGCACAGATATTTTTTTACAGATGCAGCTTCTGGACAACAAGTCCAATTTCCACAGGTACTTCAGCTTGAGGATCCACGAGTGGAGGATCTAGTATATATATAGAGAGCATTCAGGCAGGGTCATCGTAGTGTTATTCCAACGTGGTGATCTTCGATGGAGACTAGCATGGGACCCAGGGATTACAGGGTTGAGAATTTCACTGACTGACATGGGCGAGTGGATCTTTGCAGGGGAAAGTTGTTTTGAATTTCCATTGAGCTTCAGTGTTGAGGAGAGCACATCTCTTGAGGGTGTCTCATGGAGGTCTTGAAGTACTTCATCCTGACATCAACATGTACAGTTGATGGATTCAGTGTTGATCTTGGTAGGGACTTGGAGGATGGACTCATTCTGGGATGAGGCCATGTGTCATGTGTAGGAGATTCACAGAGTTGATATATTTTAGGACTATGCTTCACAGGATATTGCAGTTCACTTCGTGATATGGGATTTAGGGGGTGGAGTGTATGATTGCTCATCTTTGGATGGGTTCTACTGTGTGTCCTACAAGTGCACATGGGATCATAGTATTATACTTAGAGAGATTTGGTTATTTCTTGAGGAAAAGCAATATTCTAGCAGGGAGGACTGTAATGTCCCCACTTTGGGACATCATTACATTTCAGGGTGTTATGATTACCATAGTAGCCATATGGATGTTATAGCGAGTACAATGACTATTGATGGATATTTTGGGGTCCGTCTTGCATCACTCATCCTCTTTCATCATTATGATCCATTCCGCACAGATTGGCTTTGGTTCCATTGCATTCCAATGATTTCCATGATTTTGAGTATTTTGAGCTATAAGTTAATTAAATTCACTAAAGAGTTCATGTTGGGCACAATACTTGGAGGAACCTCTCAATGTAATAGCTCATTGGAATTGGGAGGAACAACACTACATGATAGGATGATGAGAAGTGACTTTCAGTGGCTAGGGAAGCCAAATGGAGAGATAAGGTGTTTTTCAAAGGTAAAAAGGTTAATTAATTAATTAAAGTGATTTAATTAATTAAATAATAATTAATAAAATGAAAGTCACTTTGGAGGGACAAGGTGAGGAGGAAGTTTAAAGGAGAGGCAAGGGCCTATATTCTCTCATTCATGTATGATTATCTTTTGATATTTGGCTTATAGCCAGTGAGCCCATACCTTGGGGGTTTTGAGGATTTTGACTTAACAAACCCTAGAGGATGATTCGGTGGTGAAAGATTCCACCTATCTTGTCCCAAGCTTGGTTTCGAGGATGAAAAACTCCCCCACGCCATTCTAGTTCAAATCTACTCAGTGCAAGAGGGTTCTACACCAGCCACAGGCACAGGAAGAGAGAGAGGGCACACCATTGGAGGTTTCCAACAAGGGGGGCGCACCATCCATTCAGGGAAGTTCGTTCCAGGTGATTGGTAAGGATTCTGGAGATTCTAGCACCTAGGTTTTCATTGCAGGGTCTTGTCCATGATTTCTAGGGTCTTTTGAGAGATTTTTATGGTCCAAATGATCCCCTAGAGAATTGGGGCGAATTGGAGGAGAGGAGCACACTTCATAAAGTGATTTCAGTCATTTGATAGATCAGATCTTCACCATTTCTCTTGGGACTTCACCAAGGAGGTAACCGAGCCCCGATCTATCATTCTAGTGGTTTTGTGGATCATTTGGAGGCCTCTAGGATGGAGGTTGAATTATCTAGGGTTTCAGGCATCGAGGGGAGCGCACCATTCCTTGGAGGGAAGTTAGATCTATGGGTTTGAGAGGGAATTTGGGGATTTGAGAACTTGGCTTGTTCTTTCAGTAACCCGATCTATCATTCTACTTGGTTTGGGGTCATTTGGAGACTTCATTTAGTTAGGCCGAATTATTGAGGCTATTTAGCATTCCAGTAGGACATAGCATCATCGAGCATTGGGGGTCTGTCACTTCATACAACCCATATATATTCTTGTATAGATCTTCATTCTGTATCTAGCCTTTGGAAGCTTTCATCTTATTCCCAGGAACATTTTGTAGCAGATTCTATTATGTTTATTGGATCCATCGGTTGATCTTTCCAAGTCTACATCATCCTTGTATCAGGTTCTTATTATTATGAATAAAGATCAAATGTGAATCATTTTGGATTGTCTATCATATTGTTGGTCTTGCATATGGTTGTGGTATGTTACATTTCTTTATCTTCTTATATGTTGTTGCAAATACACATTTAAACCAATAATATAACCCTAAGCGTAGCCTAAATAACCATAGTAAGCAAAGTGTTTGACGAAATGCCACACTCAGAAACAGTTTAAAAATCATGCAAAAACATGATGTTCCTGGCATCTTGGCTTGGGAACATTACATTATGTTAGATTCAAAATAAGATACACACCATATCATTAAAATCATGAATTAACACAAAGAATGGGATGAGAATGAGAGTTCTCTTATTGATAACAACAAAGGGGGTTGGTTACTACCTCTAACCACTACGACATGATCCAAGAACTAGGCTCCAAGTTCCTCCACCCAAGGCATGAGATGACAAAGAATACCTCCAAATTTTTGTGTCCCGACGGGTCCAAGGAAGCAATGTCTTTCTTCCTGATGAGATAAAGAAGAACACAAATCTTGAAAACAAGGATTTTCAGGGGGAGGGAGACAATCTCATAAATATAGGAAAGCAAGGGCTTGCAGGGATATAAGGAAACTGCCAACACAAGGTTGCATCTCTTTGATAATGTTTTTCTTCAATTGCAAGGCTCTCATTTATACTCCATTTTGACAGTTGAAGTAGTTATGAATGGGCTACAAGAGGTCAGGAACCTGTCAAATCTGTTGAAACATCGGTATTTATTATTTTTTTGAGACAATTTAACATGTACACATGTTGCTAGTTAGGAAGTTGCATATGTACGTGATTTTCTTTGAGAAGAGTCACATACATCTTGAAAAATGAGATTTTTCGATATGTTTTTAGGGAGGAAAAAGGGGATTTTGATCCTGCAAATAGGGAAGGAGATGTAACTGATTCCAATGAGTTTTCATGAGCATAGAAGGTGTCAAATGATGCTATAACATATGTCCCCTAATGTGTCATGTCAGAAGAGCAACTGATGGTCAAAATAGATTACAATAGTCATGAGATTATGGAGGGGCCAATGGTTAGGATTAGTTGAAGACCAGTCCAAGAGAGAGAGAGAGGGGGAGAGAGTTGAAGAGGGGGGATATAGAGAGGGAGTGTATGCAAGAGTGTGAGGCATGGAGAGGAAAAGTATAGGTCCAGGTCATGGTCTAAGTCTAGGTCTATGTCTAGGTCTAGGTCTAGGTCTTGACATTCCTTGGTAGGTATAAGTCAAGGGAATTTCATTCCTTACCATGCCCTGCCTTGCCTTGCAATGTACCACTCTTGCTAGAGTGTGATAGTGTGGGAGGGATAGAGAAGAAGAAAAGAGGGGAGCTAGAGAGTGTGTTAGAGTGTGGAAGGGATAAAGAGGAAGACATAGACAGGGGATAGAAAGTGTGTGTGCAAGAGTGTGGGAGGGAGAGAGAGGTAGAGAAAGAGGGGAGGTAGAGATAGGTAGACAAAGGATGGAGGTAGAGAGGGAGTATGTTAGAGTGTGGGAGGGAGAGAGAGGAAGACATACAAGGGGGATAGAAGGTGTGTGTACATGAGAGTGTGGGAGGGAGAGAGAGAGGAAGACATGTAGGAGGGATAGAAAGTGTGGGAGGGAGGGAAAGGAAGAGAAAGAGGGGAGGTAGAGAGTGAGTGTGGGAGGGAGGGAGAGGAAGACATATAAGGGGGGTAAAAAGTGTGTGTGGGAGGTAGAGATAGAAAGACATAGAAGGAAAGCAGAGAGAGTGTGTGAGAGTGTGAGAAGGAGAGAAAGGAAAATAGAGAGGAGGGTAGAGAGAGAGAGAGAGTTAAATGTAGGAGAGAGGGGTAGATGTAGGTGATATAGAGGAGAGATAGT
>ML798095.1:220612-273086 GCA_009831015.1 Picea engelmannii
CCTTTTCATGCGATGAACATGCCCCCAACGTTGCAATATGATGAACAAAACAATACATTACAACGTGACGAACATAGTAATGTTGTGTTGTGTCGAACATACTAACGTTGGACAATGACGAACATAGTAATGTTGCAATCTAATGAACACCATAACGTCACAATGTGATGAACATAAATTGACGTCACAATGTGATGAACATAGGCATGTCGTCATAACATAAACACACATTGCACTCTAGCGCACATCATCCTGTCATTGCAATGTGATGAACATTTCCTCATGTTGCAATGTGACACACTTATTCTAACGTCGCAATGTGACAAATAATTCCAAACATCACAATGTGTCAAAAAAATTAACTTTTCAATCCACCAAACATATTAACGTCACAATGTGATGAACATATAATGTTGCAATGTGACGAACATATTAAAGTCACAATGTGATGAACATAGTAACATTGCAATCTACCAAACATAGTAATGTCACAATGTGACGAACATAGGCATGCCATTGCAATGTGGATAGTAATATCACAATGTAGCGAACATAAGAAGAGGTTGCAATGTGTCTCACATCGCCTTGTCATTGCAATATGATGAACGTTTCCTCACATTGCAATGTGATGCACATATCCTGACGTCACAATGTGACAAACACTTCCAAACGTCTTAATGTGTAGAAATTAGTAACGTTGCAATCTACCAAACATTGTATTGTCGCAATGTGATGAACATATACAGACTTTGAAATGTGACAAACATATATGGATGTCGAAATCCGACGAACATATAGAGACATCATAATGTAACAAACATTTCCAAACGTTGCAATGTGTCGAACATATATGAATGTGGATATGCATGTCGTCGCTCTGTGTCACACATCATCTTATCATCGCAATATGATGAACATTTACTGATCTTGCATTGTCACACGCTTATTCCAACGTCAAAATGTGACATAAATTTTCAAATGTCGTAATGTGTTGAACATAGTAACGTTGCAATCTACCAAACATAACAAAGTCACACTATGACGAATACATAACATTGCAATGTGGATAGTAGCATTGCAATGTGACGAACATAAATACATGTCACAATGTAACGAACATAAATGCATGTCGCAATGTGTCCTACATCACCGTGTTGTCGGAATGTGGGAAACATTTCCTCACGTTTCATTGTGACACACATATTGTGACATCGCAATGTGACAAGCACTCCCAAACGTCGCAATGTGATGAACATAGTAAAATTTCAATCTACCAAACATCGTAATGTCATAATATGACGAACATATATGAACATCGCAAAGTGAAAAACATTTCCAAACGTCGTAATGTGTCAAACATAGTAATGTTTCCATCTACCATGCATAGTAACATCACAATGTGATGAACATATACAGATGTCGCAAATGTGACAAACATTTCCAAACATTGTAATGTGTCGAACATAGTAACAATGTAATCTACCAAACATAGTAACGTCGCAATGCAATGAACATGTATGGACGTCACATTGTGACGAACATATACAGACATCAAATGTGATGAACAATTATGAACATCGCAATCTGACAAACATAGCCTTCTCATAACAGCGTGACGAACACAAGCTAATGTCACAATGTGATGAAGCCTTCATCTTAATTTGATTCCCATAACCTTACGATGTTAAGTGACAAACAAAAGCTAAAGTCAGAATGTGATGAACAAAACCTTATGTCAACATGTGATGATCAAAAGCTGATTTCACAATGTAATGAACACAAATTGATGTTGGCATGTGACAAACAAAACATGATGTTGCAATTTGACGAACAAAACATGATGAACATTGCAATGTAGTAGTGTCATAGTAAACTATGGTGAACATGGTCAACGAAGGTCATCCATGGGCATGTCCAACCATAATAATCTTTGATCAACCATAGTCAACCATGGTCATGGTCAACCTCACTCAACCACGATGAAGGACAACCATGATCAACCATAGCCAACCTTTCATTCCCAAAGTCAATCAAGGTCTACCAATCTTAACCATGGTCATGGTCAACCATACTAAACCATAGTCATTGTCAATTAAGGTATTATTGTATTAATATTTAAATAATGTATATTAATGTATTAATACTTTAGTAATGTATTTATTAAGACATTAATACTTTAAAAATGTATTTATTAATGTATTATTACTTTAATATTGTATTATTAATTTATGAATAATTAAATATGTTACATTAACATATTAATACTTTATTAATGTATTTATTAATTCATTTAATGTATTAAAGGTATTAAATACATTTTTTTATTATTACTTTCACAATATATTATTAATCTTTTACCTTATTACTATATTAATACTTTAACAATATACATTAAAGTATTAATACTTTTCTAATGTATTTATTAATTCATTTAATTTATTAAAGTATTAAATAATTTTTATTATTATTACTTTAACAATGTATTATTAATCTTTTACTTTATTACAATATTAATACTTTAACAATATAGTATATAGTAATTGATATTGTATAAATGTATTACTTAATTAATACACTACATTATTAATCCATTAATACTTTATATTATACATTTATGTAAATTAATGCTTTAATTTATACATTATATTAATATTATAATGTATTATTATTTTAGTAATGTATTTATTAAAATATATTAATTTATTAAATTAATACATTAATTTATTAGTAATGTAATGTAATTAATGTAATGTAATTAATACATTATATTCTTTTATTAGTAATGTAATGTATTAATTAATTATTTGTTGTTGTTGATGATGACGATTAAGGTCCACTAAGACCAAATTGTTACATTAATTTAACAATGTATTAGTTAAAAATGTATTTATGTATTAATTAATTAATATGATACATTATGCATAATGTATTAATACTTTAATTTATATATTACAACAATGTAATAATGTATTACTTTATTTGTGTATTAATACCTTACTAATGTATTAATACTTTAGTAATCTATTTATTAATGCATTTATTGTATTTATTGATTTATTTAATGTATTAATAATGTGTTAATTTATTAGTGTATTATTACTTTATTAATGTAGTAATTACTTAATTAATGCATTACATTATTAATCTATCAAACATTTAATATGTTACATTAGACATTAATATAAATTAATATTTTAATTTATACATATTTATTATATATTATATTAATGTTACATTACACATCAATGAGTACTTTAATGTATTAATATATTAAACATTAATGTATAATACATTAATGTTTTATACTTTAATATATTAATGTATTATACATCAATACTTTAATTTATTATATTCACATTAATGTAATACATTATACATGTATTACTAATACATTAATACTTCATTACATTTATAAACCAATTAATACTTTAATTTATACATTTTTATTATATATTAACTTAATATTTTTATTAAATTAATGTAATATTAAACTATTACATTAATTAAATGTATTAATATATTAATGGTGGTTCCCAAGGCATGTTGGTCGTCAACTAGCAACAACCACTTTATAAAATTCGTTGATATACGTCGATCGGTGCCATTTATTCACCTTTCCAAACTAATGACATCGATAAGATATTTGTGTCACATTGCGATGACGAGGCTATGTTCATGATATTGCAACGACAAGGCTATATTAGTCATAGTACGATGATAAGGCATGTTGATCACATTATGATGGTGGGGCTATGTTCGTCACATTGGCAAATTTCTAATAACAATATATTAAGAAAGACACCACTTTATCTTTTTGTTGACTTTAATATATTTTATATTTGTGTAAAGATATAAATATCTTTTTGAAAGATTCCATTTGAAAAAAAAAATCATTATAAAATATAATAAGAAAATAATATATGCAAAGAAAACACCATGACATGAAATCATTTGTCATCTTTGTGACACTAAAAGGGTTGAAGATGAAAAACCCTTTTCCCTAAAATGTCCTTGTATGAACACTTTAGTTGTATGAATCTATCCAAGAAAAACAATACCACGAAATTGATCACAGTTACTCATAAAATAATTCAAATTAAATATTTTACTACTATAAATCATAATTGTTCTTAATTCATTCAGTTCTGCTTTCTTGACAATTGCAAATTGCAACACCAAAAAGTGGAATGCATAAATGCATAATCTAATTTTGTATATGCTTATTCCGAAGGGATAGATTTTATAGTTGAAGATCATATGTTATCAATTTCCTTAAAAAAATATGATTCTAAGTTTCATTCTATGTAATATATCGCATCAGTTCAAAGTTCCTATATTTTTCACAAAGGAAATACTTTGTTAGAATTTGTTTTTTTAAAGCTTCACCAAAGATTAGTTTTCGTAATGTGTGGAACATGAACCAACCTTTTCATGCGATGAACATGCCCCCAATGTTGCAATATGACGAACAAAACAATACATTACAATGTGAAGAACATAGTAATGTTGCATTGTGTCGAACATACTAATGTTGGACAATGACAAACATAGTAATGTTGTAATCTAACGAACACCACAACGTTTCAATGTGATGAACATAAATAGACATCATAATGTGATGAAGATAGGAATGTCGTCATAACATAAACACACATTTCACTCTAGTGCACATCATCTTGTCATTGCAATGTGATGAACATTTCTTCATGTTGCAATGTGACACACTTATTCTAACGTCACAATGTGACAAACAATTCCAAACATCACAATGTGTCAAACAAATTAACTTTTCAATCTACCAAACATATTAACGTCACAATGTGATGAACATATAATGTTGCAATGTGATGAACATATTAAAGTCACAATGCGAAGAACATAGTAACATTGCAAACTACCAAACATAGTAATGTTGCAATGTGATGAACATAGGCATGTCATTGTAATGTGGATAGTAATATCACAATGTAGCGAACATAAGAAGAGGTTGCAATGTGTCCCACATCTCCTTGTCGTTGCAATATGATGAACATTTCCTCGCATTGCAATGTGATGCACTTATCCTGACGTCGCAATGTGACAAATACTTCCAAATGTTGTAATGTGTCGAAATTAGTAACGTTGCAATCTACCAAACATTGTATTGTCACAATGTGACAAACATATACAAACTTTGCAATGTGAAGAACATATATGGATGTCCAAATCGGACGAACATATACATACATCATAATGTGAAAAACATTTTCAAACGTCGCAATGTGTCGAACATATATGAATGTGGATAGGATATTTGCGTCACATTGCGATGATGAGGCTATGTTCATGATATTGCAATGGCAAGGCTATATTCGTCATAGTGCGATGATAAGGCATGTTGATCACATTGTGATGGTGGGGCTATGTTCGTCACATTGGAATGACAAGGCTATGTTCGACACAATGGGACGTTACTATGTTTTTCAGATTGTGATGCTACTATGTTCATCACATTGAAACATTACTATGTTAGTAATTGGGACAATGCATTAATAATACATTATTAAAGTATTAATACATTAATTGTCAATGACCATGTTCATTATGGTTCACCATGACCAATGTTAAATTTTGTTGAACATGACCATTGTTAACTTCTCTAGAACTTCATTATGCATGACCTTCACTATGGTTGACCTTGGTTGAGCATGGTTCACAATGGTTAACCATGTTTGACAATTGTTGTTTGTAGAATATCATGTCTAGCGATGACCATGAATACGGATGAATGTCAATCATGGTTGACTATGGTTGATCAATTCTGTGGTATTGTTTTTCTTGGATAGATTCATGCAACTAAAGTGTTCATACAAGGACATTTTAGGGGAAAGTGTTTTTCATGAAGATCATGCTAGACACAAATTGTATGTGTTTGATTTCATTATTGTTCTATGTGATGTAAGCATTAAGGGAGGGTGTTAGAGTTAATGCTTACCTTATTAGAGATTGATTTGGGTTTGCTAGATCTAGTTAGTTGTGAGAGATCTTCTCCAACTTTCAGATCTTATTTATGTGTGTGTGGTTGAGAGATTTCCTCATGAATTTGTTATGATTTTGAGGAAAACATCTTGCAATATCCTATCCTATACATGGCATATTCAGCTGGTATATTAGGGAAACCGTTTTCAGTTGCCCAACGTGGCATAACGTTCTTTAATCAACCATTTTTGGTTGCCCAAAATGGCATACCGGTCAACAGTTGCATGACATGTAAAAAGAAAGCACATTGTGTTTGGTTAAAGAACATGGCATACAAATATTGAACGGTTCGGTTAACGAATATGGCATACAAATCTTGAACGGTTCAGTCACAAAGGGTTCAATTGATATTTTTTTATAGTTTATAATCAATAATAATGGGTTGACCATTGCAACTGAAGGCGTTACACACGTTACATACGCTGGAGAATTTCTACCGAAGAAATTGGAGACCTTATAGATGCTGGAGCATTGATACTCTAGTTGAAGGGCAGATGAACGTGGAGAAGTTATAAATTGTGGTGTTAGACTTAATACTTATTTTATTAGAGATTGGTTTGGGTTTGTTATATCTAGTTAGTTGTGAGAAATCTTTTTGAAATCAATTATCATATCTTATTTATGAGTTTGTGGTTGAAATATTTTTTCATAAATTTTTTATTCTCTTGAGGAAAAAATATTGTATAAATATATGATTGATTCAATAATAAAATATATAGAGTTTTGTGTGTGCAATATGGTTCTCCATTTTGGTATCAAAGGAATTGCTCTGTGATTAAATCCCTTGAGGGAGAGCCCAGGAATATGAAAATATGTAATTTATCGGGAATATGAAAATATGTAATTTATTGTATGAGAGTAGATTAGCATAGGTGTGAAAGTGGAGTGTTTGTTTGAAGAATTGTTTTTTGTGTGTTGAAGAGAAGGATATCCATAAAGGTTTGATTTCTGAAAACACACCAAGTAAGAGGAGGATCCGTAGATTCATCTAAGAGGGCCACCAAATGATGTATTCAAATATTAACAACATCGAATTAGTTGTTCCACGATTTTGAAACCAGTTGCAATAGAAAATATCTGAGAATAATTTTGTTGCAGCCACTTTAAGGTTTTATTTTTTAGTCATGGTATTTTGTATGGTGTTTGGGTATAAATTGGATGGTGTTTGGGTATAAATCTCATGAGTGTACACACATGATGGTAATCGTGATACTTCTACAAGTGATTATTTTTGTGCAGTATGGGCTATGTGATCTCAATTATGGCTATAAGAGATCAGAGCGTCCGACTATTGGAGTGGGTTTGTGTGTTGTTGTTGTAATAGGTTCCCTTTCCACAACTGGTCTCTCTCTTATCCTTGCAATAGGTTCCCTTGCCACAATTGGTCTCTCTTATCCTTATTCATAATCCTCTTGGAAAATATTATGAATCTAAAGGTGATTTGATAAGCCACCTTCATTATTGCAGATTATTTTGTCAACATTCTCCTTCCTAGTTGTTGGAGAAATTCCATGTGATATGGTCAACGAGGTCACCGAAAAGGACCTGCCCACTTGAAATATCTTAATAAAAATATGGTGTTTACTTTGCCTCAGTCACTCAATGGATGGAGAATTCTGTCAACATTATGTGTCAACTACGTGTGTATCAAGGAGATCTGTCCTAGGTTCACTTTGGTTTGATGATTGAATTCTTCATTGGAGATCTTGCATGATCCACTAATTATAGATGTCCACAGGAGGTTTTCATTCCTTATGGAGAAATCAGGGAATCTTATATGCCTGTGGAAAATAATTTTTTATGGGGAGAATTGTGTTGATTTTATTTTATTGGAGTAGAAAAAAGTTTTAATTTAAGAAATGTATTACCATTATTTGTGTTTTTAAAATTAAGTATAAAGAACCAATTATAGAATAGAGTGACATAATTCAATCTTGTAGTTCTTGGGTTCTTCAGTGTCACAAGAACACATTGTTCATTTAATTATGTCTACAATCTGTTACAATTTGATGTTTATTCTTGTACTTAGGTGCTCTAGGAACAACCGCTATAGGTTATCTTTTTTGTGTTTGTGCATGTGAAGAAGATCAAGTTGTATGATTTACTACTGGATACATTTAATATCTAGACTAGTTTCCTATACAACTATATAAATATATAGTTCGTTGTATTTTCACATATGGAAATATGTCAATAGGATGATTCGGTATTGAGACTACTTTTCAAAGTAGTCAAGAATTGTCGATCCTACAAATACTAGAAATAGGACATTGGTGGTCAGAAGCAATTGTATCTTAAATAGATCAAGTGGTAGCTCGAAGTTGATAGTTGAGAAAGAGGGTAGTCTATGAGATTTCAAAGTGGATAGAGGTGTTGATGAAGATCATGCCGGACACAAATTGTATGTGTTTGATTTCATTATTGTTCTTTGTGATGTAAGCATTAAGGGAGGGTGTTAGAGTTAATGCTTACCTTATTAGAGATTGGTTTGGATTTGCTAGATCTAGTTAGTTGTGAGACATCTTCTCCAACTTTCAGATCTTATTTATGTGTTTGTGGTTGAGATATTTCCTCATGAATTTGTTATGCTTTTGAGGAAAACATCTTGTATAAATATGTGATTGATTCTGTTGTTTCTGAGATTACACTTAAGGATCAAAGAGTAATGCCAAGGCATCAAGAATTTAAGAAAATTTTTAAAAGGTGTTTTTTCTTTCATTAATTATATGAGAATTAACCCTTAAATGAAATTAATAATTGAACATGATAGAGGCCGTGTTTCGACGTTTGAGTTGAGTAATAAAATCAAGTGATGCGAGAGAAAATTACAAAATTGTTAAACAAAATGAGGCATCAATGGGAGATGAATCTTACCTTGTTTACAGTAGAAGAAAATATAGAATGCACCCTTGAAAGGATATAAGATACAATGATCCAAGTAGCTTGCAGGTCTTGTATTTACTTACAGTGAATAGAGAGGAAAAGTTTCTTGCTTATCAATTAATTGATAAAATGTGATTACAGTAGATGTTATACTAAATTGTAACCACTCACTTATCAAGGAGTAATATAAATAAAACTAGATATATGGAATACAAAAGAAGCACATAACTCAAACTGCACAAAATTTGGAATCCATGTCTACACTTGTATTAATACTCACAAATGAATGAGTTTTCTTAGTCACAATATGGAAAGAAGAAGCCTATGTTAAGTCTTTGAAATATGTATTTATACAATAAATGTTCTCAACCCTAAGTAGTTGGAATTCTCCTTATTTATAAAACATAAAATATTACAATATGTGAAATTTGAAACTCTTCACTTGCATCTCCCCTGTCTCTTCGTCGCGCTGGCAGAGATGTTTCTCCTTCTTGTTCTCCAGCTCAAAAACAATTGTCTCTAATCATTATATGAGTACATGGTATGCCCACATCGTCTCATTTGTTCCCAGATGTGCTAGCTTTCCCCTGCTCGACACATTGCACAAATTTTCCTATGAACTGCACCACCAATCTGGAAGGCTCAGTTGTGTCGTTTTCCTCAAAAGTATACAACTTATTTTTTAAGTGAGGCAACCTATATTCCATTCTCCTATATTTTGAATATGTAGACTGTAGTTGCAAACTAGGATCGACTATCCATTTATGAGTCTCGGTAATACCAATTTGTTTCAACTGCAAGATTTCAGCCCGATCCTCTTCCATGTTTGTCTTGAAATTAAGTTGATTGTATGCTATGCAAAATTGCCCCAGGACCTCAGAGATATTATCTTTGTCGAGGCCTAATGACTCTTTGTTGAGTGAATGGAATGATTCTTCACAATATTTCTTCACTTCCTTAGCTAATCTCTTACTTTAAGCTATGTTAGCCTCCCAGGTCTTCAGTATTATATTGCCTCTAGTTTTCTCCGAAAGAGACAATCTAGAGACCATGGCTACTTCTTCTCTTGTTGATGACACAACTGCCTCCTAGAAAGTAGCTCGAGCAACGATGGCCTCTCTCTCCTTTAAGAAAATGTTATTTAAGGATTGTTCTACCACCCGAAAATGGTTTTGGACAACTTCCACCTTATTAAAAAGGATTTGTTGTGATGATTATAGTTTTTCGCACACCTCCAGTGCTTGATCTTGGAAATTTTCCACATCTACAGTTGTGTTTCAATTAGGTTTATTTTGGCCTGTAGTTTTTTACCAACTGTCCCTACTCACTGGCCCATTCTCTACTTTCCTGTGCGTTCTTATGCATTTCGTCGAGACTGAATTTGAGCTGTTGTATTTCTTGTTTGTCATAGGATCTAATCTACTTAAAAATATTATTCATTTCACTCCTGACATTCTCTTCCACAGTCTTGAATTGATTTTTCAATTGGCTCACCAACAAATCCTTCTACTTCAATTGTTCTTTTAGGTTCCCAATTGAATACTAGTTTGTTGTTGCAAAATCTCCTAGCGATCCTGCCACCTTTGTAGCAAATTCTACCTCTTCCAAGGATTTTCCATCAAACAACACCCTATGTCTCTTGACAATTGCACCCTCTTTTTGGTGCAATTCTCGTTTTACCACAACCCTCCTTTTCTTGATAAAGAAAAAATAAAAAAGGGGCATCTCTTCAACTAAAATAGGTGTAATATATTCTATGAATACTACTTCAGTGCTCGGGTTCCCTCTACTGAACTATCAGAGTGTGATAGATTGGACAGAGCTGCCTATTTCGGTGGATGGTTATTTCCTGACTGTGTCAGTAGTCGATTTTCCTGGTGTGGACAATGTCTTTTCTTCTTCCTTTTTTATCAAGGCCTCAGTCTGAGATTTAGCTTGATCACTTGGTGGATTTGTCAATGTGGTGTCTCCTTTCTGAGTCAAAACCTTAGTCTCCTCCAAATTTTCTTGAGCATCCTGTCCACTGGAGCTACTTGTTTCTAAGCTCTGGACCTCAATTTTCTATGCAGCTAGAGGTGTTCGGGTTTCTCCCTGCAAGACTTTAGGAAGGTCGTTTCTTTGGTGCCTTTGGAAATTATAGAATTCAACCAACTTATTTGGATCCAGAGCTTGGACTCGGATCAAAACTTCCCGATAGGATCTTACTCCTCGTAATATATCATCCTAGGGATAATCTTCATGCTCGTATATTTTCAAATTGTAAAGGGACATGTGATTTCCTATGTTCTTTTGAGGATCGTGTTTCTTGAATTCTATATTGACAAGTTTGATTTCCTCTAGGGCTGCAGCCTCTACTTTTGAATAGCCTAAATCTAACAATGAAAACATGCCAATCTGCAAGGGAAAAGTGGGCCATACCTTTTTCTGCACTGCCTTTAGTTCCTTTCTCAGTCCCCCAAGCACAGTATGATGCACTACTTCACGTCACACCAATTGGTCTGGTAGAAAATTTGGCAAGGCATGTGGAGGAACCAAACAACCAAAAACCCTGATATAAGAAAAATTCTTTTCAATATACCAATCCACTATCTTCCCTAGGTTGGTCACTATTTTTTCAGAGATCCTGGGAGGTGGACACCCATATATAGAAACATGCATCGACACCACCACATAATTGTAGATTTCATAGAAGAAATCTTTCTCTTTATCTTCCTATAGCTTCGAATGATAAATATGTATTGGTTTGTCACTGGTTGGAGTCCAGCTCCGGCACATCAAAGGAAAAGGTTTCATAAAAAAAACAACATCCATAAGGTATTCCGACATGTAAAATAGGGTAGGTCATCCTTTGGCTTTCAAAATCTGATATTCAGTGATTTCCTTGGCCAAACTATGTGATAATATCTTGTCCCAATTGAATGAAAAACGCTATGCAACTTCGTGCATGATCGGTACCCATGATAACAGGAAGTCGGAAGAGTTTTCCCTCCCGAAAATTCTATGGAGCATCATGGCCATATACATCATATGAGAGTCTAATGATGTAGCGACGTATATGCCATGGGTGTCTGCTCTGAATTTCTCAAGGCGTGCCCACCAATATTTGATCAAGTCAAGGTAATTCTTTACACCTTATGGGCATTCTTATTTATCGAACTCTTTTAAAAAAGCGGTATTATAACTGTGTTTGAATGCTGGGGACAATTTGTAAATCACATGTATATGTTCTGGGTGGAAAGATTCACCAACATATTTATGTGAATTGTAGATGGTCTTGGTCGCAACGTCAACGTTCTCCAGGGCCTAGCCTATCATGTCATTATATGGAATGAGACATGGTCACATGACCATCTTATGCAACTCTGATTGAGCTACGTATTTGAGCTTCATTGCCTGAGTTTTGATCCCCTCATTATTTGACTCTTCTGGATAGTTGTCCAGTTCATATTGTAGGATATCACATACTTGCGTCCATTTTTTTATGGTCTCCACAACTCTCGGCGATGTGTCCGAGAGGACATCTGTGTTTTGGCTCAAGCTCTCACCCATCCCTTTAACCATTTTTCGTGAAGCCATGATAGTAGTAAACTTAGGACTGTGTTACCTGTCACAGAAAATGCACAAAACTTATTATCTCTCTAAGCTTTCTCTGTGAAAAAACGTGAATGGAATTTAGAATGAAATATCTTCTTCATCTTAAGTGCATCAATTTGCATATACCTTGACAGACAATGTGTTTACTTCCCTTCATGAAAAGATTTGGGCAATGATCCAAGATCTTATTTGAAATCATTTTCCCTAGATCAGCTATTAATGCCATTAATGGGTGGTGGTTTGTGATCGGGAAAAGCATAGATGAAAATTTGAATTTATCTGAATGATGATTCAATGAAAACTTAACATGAGATAAATGATGTTTAACCTGTTAATTAATCATGTTTAATCTTAACTCTTTCCATACCTTCGGACCTCAGGGTATTCAATAACATCTTGATATATGGTTCCCGATGTCCAAAACTACAAAGTGATTAATTACTCGTTAATCATTTGTAATCCTTAGTTAAGTATGTTTAATGCTTAAGACATTTCGAGAGTTTGGGTTTCATGAATTTACAAGTTAGATCTTCTGCCATTTTCCCGAAATGCCACTTCCCGCAGTGACGTGTTAAAAATTAGGAAGGTATACATGTATATGGTGACAAGGATCGAACGCTTTTCGCATATCGAGATTTCGAAGGTGAGGCATGTTAGAATGCCTAAATTATGAAACTTCAAAAATCAAAATTCTGAAGTATTCTTTAGTGAATTGACTCTTTAAAGAGTAGGTGGCTCCATAACTTTTAAGAGATTAGGATCATTTGATTCAATGGAAGACTTCATCAACGATGAGAATCAAGCGCACATTGTTTTTTTTTAAAGGAGAGTGAAATATACTTAAAGTCTAAAGTTTAAAAATATATATGTGTTCCAACATAGGCTACATCTAGGGATCGCGTCTCCCTGTGAGACGTCAAAGAACAATAGACCAAGTGCCTTTATTGGGTAAATGGAGTCATTATTGCATTTCTGTGAAACACATTCAAAAAAGGATCATTCTGAGAAAGGAGTTTAAACCGAAACTTATAAAACTTTTAAAACACATCAAATCATTAACCTTCAATTAGATTAATTGAAATTCCTCTTTCTTAAAACTGTATTCATATTTTCTTAGGATAATCAAAGTAACTTTATCTGAAATACAAAGTTTTGATCGATTTCGTTCGCATCAAGGTTAAATGTATGTAACATAATTTCCTAGGGGGATCCCTCGTTGGTTCAGAATGTAAATATTACTAAAAAAGAATTAGATGTCAGAGTATATCATGTAGATTCATATGACAACTATACAGATATCATAGACATTGCTTCACTGCCAGCGAGATGGTTCTGTACCCCGATGAAGTTATCTATTTTTTCCATTGAATTTCCTTTCACCACTTCAATTTAGAAAATTTTCATTTAAATGTTGAGATGAGGGAAATAATTTAATGAATTTCCTTTCATCATCTATTTTTGGACAAAATGAGAGCAATCAATTTCTCAAATTTATTTTCATCATTTTCCTTGGACTAGATGGGGGCAATCATTTCATGAATTTACTTTCACCATCCGTCTTATATTTTAATACATGAAGTGGGGGAATTCAATCTGTATATAACATACAAAGGGTGATATCTGTTTAAGATATTCAAGGAAAGGTCTGTCATAATTTTTAGTATACTCTGAAACTAATTTTCTTTCAATCTTCAATATATCTTCACCTATTGAGAAGATTTTACAGGGGATTTTAAATTTCAGGGATCAACCTTGAGCGAGCTAGTCAATTATAACTAGATAAGAGAGATAAAGTTATTAGGATTAGATTCGACATACTTTCTTTTAGTTAATTTGAAAGGGATGTATAAATTTTCGCCTAACATTATTGAAGACATGTTTCTGAGTTTTTTGAGTTAAGGAAAAATCCTTTCTCTTTATGAAGACTAGGTAGGGGTATTGAGAATCGTAGGAAAATAAAGCTCTTAGGATAGGCATAATAAAATAGAAAGAATATTCAAAAGTTTTGTTGCGAATGAGGTTAATTTCACACAATCTTATTCATTGATTCTCTCATTTTCTTTAAGGTCTTTTTATTTTTTATTTTAATTTTATCCAAAATCAGAGGAAACTTTTAGGATTAAGCTGTAATTCTTATATACCTCCGGTTGTTGATCAGGTGAAAGTATTTGTATGGATGAGAATTCTTTCATACTTATTGATATCCCCTTAAAATTTAACTTGGGTCAGTAGGGAAAAATTTCATACCTCATAATCTCTTTATATTTTCAACCAATTAAACTATTTATTTATCACCTATTTTGAGAGAAAGTTAATGTCCTAAAAAGTGAGTGCTAGTTTCAGATACATCCATATCTCTCAACTATCAACAAGCCTTTTGCATAAAAATAAATATGAGGAATGTTAGAAACTTCTGAAGAAAAAGGGACGATAAGTGTTACATGTTTTTTATATTTATGTTTTTATGGAATTAACAAAACTGGTCCTATCTATAGTGAAAGAAAAACTTACCAAAGAAGTGAAAAAATGTAAATCAAAAAGAAAATCAAACCGGTATATACAATGGTGATTTGGGATCTGATTATTGCATGAAGTGTTTCAGGTAGAGCCCATTGATAGGGGCATTAAGGATTTTCCCATCCATGTTTTCTAATAAGAATGAATTCTTTCCCTCAGAGGCTACGACCCTAAAAGGTCCACACCAGATGTGATCAAACTTTCCATGCTTTACAACGTCCTCTTTCCTAGCATACCACTTCAATACTTGGTCATCATGAAGAAATTCTCTATCTTTGGTTTTTGTATCAAACAAATATTTCATGTTGTCTTGATATTTCTGAAGTTTCTCATCTACTTCGGCCCTGTTCTGTTGTACTTCAATTAACTAGTTTATTCTTCTGGTAACATCATTAGGTTCTTCCTTTGAGTCTTTTGAGAGATTCATCACAGGCAGAGTGAGATTTATGGGGAGGACTACATTGGTACCGTATACCATTTGGAAAGGAGACATTCCGATTGATTTTTTAGTGCGTATCCGATTTGCCCACAAAGCGTATTTCAAATGAATGTGCTAGGATTTCTTGTTTTAAGTCAACACCTTTTTAATTATAGTGATCAAGCTCTTATTTGATGATTCATATAAGATGTTTCCCTGAGGATAGTAGGTTGTGGAATTTCCTAGTACAATATTATACTTCTGACAAAAACTTACCATCACCATCGATTTGAAATCTTAGGAATTATCAACAACTATCTTTCGAGGACAACCAAATGTAGATAAAAAAATTTCTTCTAAGAAATTGATCACCACTGATTCCATGGCATTTATTGTTAGAATGGATTCTACCCATTTAGTGAAATAGTCTATGGTAGTTAAGATCCATTTATTCTGTGCACTTGAATGTGGATGGATTTCTCCGATGAAATCGAGACCCCATTGTTGAAACTGAGCTTTTGTTTTGACTGGAATTAAGGGTAGTGCAGGAAGATTTTGCTTGCATGAGAATAGTTGACATGAGTTATAGGCTCTGACTTTAGTATTCACGTTAGTAAACAATTTTGGCCAATAGTATCCAGCTCTCAGGATTTTATAGGTTGTTTCTCTCCATGCGTGATGTCCTCCACACACTCCTTCATGAAACTCATTTATGATGTTCTCCGTTTCAAATTTGACTAAGAAGCTTAATAAAAAACCTAGGGGATCCTTCCAATATAATTGGCTATCAATGATACAATATTTTACTGCATGCAACTTCAACGTTCTCGCCTTGGAAGGAGTCATGTCACTTAGACACTGAAGATTTGAGAGATATGAAACTATGTCGCCATACCAAGCTGAGGAAGAGAATTTTTCTTTAATCAGAGTCCCAGGTATCTGCACATCAAATTATTCTGTATCTAGAAAGCCTTCATAATTTTGTAGATGATTTATCCCGAGTGCTCTAAAATTTGATTCGACTAATAGCTTAGTCAGGCCCTGACCCTTGATGGGTTTGGTCGGTTTTATATCAAGGTCGAATTCTTGAATTTTGGCTAACCATCGGCCTCTTTTTCCATCATTGTCAGGCTGAACCAATATGTCCTTGACCATGCTGGTTTGTCCATGGGTAATCTCCTTGGAATGAAGCACATAAGTTCTGAAATATTTGAGGGCTTTCACCATTGTGTATGCATGTTCTTCCAGTATATCATATCTCAACTCTGCGTCTCTGAGACTTTTTCTGAAAAATGCTATTGGCTGCTTGAAACCTTCATCGTTCTTCTATAAGAGCACAACCATGATAGTATGTTCAGAGGAAAATGAAAAAATCAAGAACTCTTTCGTATAATCTAGGCTGGCTAGCACTGATGCTTCTCCTATCATTTTCTTGATGCCTTCGAAATATTATTTGGCCTCGGTCATCCATTTGAACTCACTTTCCTTTTTTAGCATATTTGTAATCAATTTAACAATTTCAGCGAAATTTGGAATGAATCTTCTTAAAAAAATCATTTTTCGTAAAAAAAGATTGAATGTCCTTTCTGTTTCTAGAATTATTTATTGTATCTATGGCTTCAACCTTTTTTGGATCAATTTTGATTCCTTTCTTAGATACTATATGACCCAAGAGTTTACCTTCCTGCATTTCAAAATGAGATTTCTTGGGATTTAGGGACAAAACCAAATTTTCATCATTTCTTGAACTTTTGTTTGAGGTGTACCAAGTGTTTTTCATCAAAGTTAGAAAAAACAGTTAAATCATCAAGATATATAATGAAAAACTTATCTCTTTCACCGATAAAGTCTATGTCCATCGCTCGTTGAAAGGTCGCCCCTGCATTCATCAGACCGAATGGCATTTTGTCAAACATGAAAGTACCCCATGGAGTGGTAAACACAGTTTTCTCTTTGCCATCTTTGTGGAACGCAATTTGATTGTAACCTAAAAATGCATAAATCATAGACATTCTGTAACATCCCCAAAAATATACTATTTTTAAAGTGTGAAATTTTGTAGGAAATTATTTACGTTTTTGGTAAATTCAAAATTAGAAAACTACTAAAACTGAAAGGTTATTGCTGAGGAGGAGTTCTGAGTTTTCCCTCATGGATTCATGGTCAGGCTAGGGGGTGAATAGGATAAGTGATTTGGCTTCCCTGTTCTAAGGTTGGGAGGAACGTGGTTGTTCCATTTGTTGTTCAGAAATTTGTCTAGATATGTCTATCTTCTCCTTCTATGTTTACATGCCATTGTGAATTATTGGCTGGTAGGATTTCATCTATTTAAATATGAATGAGGTACACTATTATTAAATTCTGAAGGAATGTAGTGATAAGTAGGATAGACTCTCACAGTTTAACTGTAACTGTAATTAATAGAATTCTACTTCATTATTTATGTTAGAAATTTCTGCCAGTTTGGTGCATCATTTGTATCTGACTATTCTATTTAATAATCACTATTCTGGAAGTAAACCTGAGATTTACGAACATTACAAACCTATACTACATACATACATCTCTATGAGTTATCTTTTGATTTTGGACAAATTACCCTATCACATTTAAACTATTGTTGCAAATGATTATATTTAATAGGAGATAACTATGTATAAAGATAACCATACGAATTACAAGACTCACTTCAAACAGCCTACAGTATGTATATCAATAGGTGCTAATGATAAAATGGAGGACGATTAAGTCTAACTGATCATATATTAATTTATGGAAATAGTACATGAAAACGAACCAAATTTGTTAACAGAAACAAAGTCTTGGAATGAAATGCTAGAGGAGTGAAGGCCCGATGAATTCCAAAAAAAATATTCTAGAACCCTTTAATGGATTTACACATATTCTAATAAATTCAAAATTTCATAGCTTTGCTAAAAAATAATAATTCGTTCTAGCCTCTGTATAAGTCAGGTATCAATGTAATAAAAGAAAGCAAATAGCTCTGTTGGCCACAATGAACTCTTCTGGAAAATAAAACAATATAGGAGAAAATTAAATGTATTGAAAGACATATTGCCTGGAGTCATCTAAATTATAGGTATATACATATTCAGTAGTAGTCGAGATTCACTATCCATCCAAAATTCTAAGTATAACATAGCCAATATACCGAAACAAGGAATTGACCAATTTAGTTTTATCCACTAAAATCGACTATACAATTTATGAACGATGGAAAATTTCCTATTCATTACACCTTAATATTTTATTTTATACAGAGGCAAGGGTTCGTCCCTTAGGGATTTTCTTTAATCTGAAGACATAGTTAAACCAACTTCCATAGCAATATGTTACTTCCACCCACGATAACTGCATGCTAATTTATTCACGCAATAGAACCTGTAAGTATTGTTTAAGCACTACTTTTAGAACCCGAGTACCTTATGTACAGGGTGCGACTCCAAATCGGGAGACTGCAGGCACCAACAGTCCTGCGAGAAAACAAGGACAGTAATGAATAAAAGAATTTAAGAAAATTTTGAATAAAGAATTAGATTAAAATTCAAGACAAATTCGATGCTTCAGAAATATCATATCTATGATTCCCAACATAACTTAACTTGCAGTATGAGTCTATCGTGCCATCTACATGGTTGGGGAAGAGATCCACAGACTGGAAGGGAGGAGTGGTTCAAGGTCTATCTGATGGGTACCCTCGCAAACACCAGGGGTCCCATCATTAGATCGCTATAAACAATTCGTTAACAATGATTACCATAAAGAAATACAAGGAACTGTGAAAATTGAAATGATTAAATATATACAGAGATTATACACTATCAAAATTATACCAAATTGCATAACCATTACAACCATGAGACTTCACCCTTTACACTATAATAAAAATATGTGTTGATGGCCGACGATAATAGACAACAAGATTCAACAGGGATTCAGGGTGCCTGGAAAAACCCTGTCATCTTCCTTCTTATAAAGATGAGACGAAAATCCTTTTATGTTTCCTAACGACCAGGTGTCTTTGGATGAGTATAGGGTAAATCCTCTCAGGAAATTATTTTAAAGACTTTGAAGATTAATAATGCATAGTGAAACCATCATTGTATTCAGATGCATTGAGCCAAAGTTAGGGAAAACCCTATATAAATATCTATTATGTACAAATAAAAAAGGAAAACCTTCATCACCTTACAACAAGGAATTGAGGTTGACAACCCAGAATGCCAAGACTCCTTACGGTGAGCTCGGGAGGTGAAATATAAAGGTTCAACACAATGAAATGCGACCTATTCCTACAAAAAATACAGTAGGATGTCAACCCTTAGAAAAATGACTATTACACATTGGAAAATCGAATCCTCCATCGATGAAGAACCCTCGTAAAATAGTTATAACACAGGGTTATAACTTTTGGTAATGATGTTATCCCACAGAAACTTTCTAAGATGAAATCACATAGGGTTCAAGAAAGTAATTCTTTGGCTACATATCATATGGAGGTGGGGAAAACTATGAAATGATAGAACCTGGTTTCAATCAACTTTGCCTCTAATGCAGTAGTGTTTTATCCTACACAAAAATCCTTTATAGAATAGATAACAAGTCTTTCCAAAACATCAACGCTCGGGAGGACACAGACAAAATCTACATATCATTTCCAGACGGTATAATCATGTAGGACAAATAACGAATAACCATTATAGAAGAATGCTTACCTTAAAAATATTTCGACTAGTGTTCTCTAAATGCTCCTTTCATCGATGTGAGTTCCAGTTTCACGATGGATAGTCACTACACCAGGACAAAGAGTAATAGAGGTTGTTTAACAATGTTTTGCTTAAACACAGGGATGTGAATTTACAAAAACAAACAATGGAAAAACCTCTAATGATCCTAGTAATGGAGATGAGTAAAGATCCATGTCGAGGCCATGTGATCTATGCGAGGTGGCGAGAGTGTAGTGGGCATGAAGGCCAAGCACTAGCCCAAGGAGTACACCACAGGTTTCCTTGTTTAATGTTGCAGGTAGGGTCATTAAATCTTAACAGTACGCCCCCTGCCAGCCTACTTATCTCTTAGTTATGGAGAGGAACAAATGCAGACCTGTTAGGTTTAGAATGTGCACCCTTTTTTTTGTCTGGTTATGTTTTAGCTCTTACCTGTAAGCCTAGTAAATGCGTGGATGTTGTTAGTTAACATGTGGTTTACCGAACAATAACCATGACCCTTTGCGTTAGTCACTTTTTCTTGAGTTTTAATACTTGTATAAACAACCACAACGATAATAACAATGATCAGGAATATCAAGTGTGATGTATACTTGTATATACTGTTGCAAATGATTATATTTAATAGGATATAACTATGTATGAAAATGCATATATATATATATATATATATATATATATATATATATATATGAAGATAACGATACGACTTACAAGACTCACTTCAAACATCCTACAGTATGTATATCAATAGGTGCTGATGATAAAATGGAGGACAATTAATTCTAGCTGATCATGTATTAAGTTCTGGAAATAGTACATGAAAACGAACCAAATATGTCAACGCAAACGAAGTCGTAGAACGAAATTCTAGAGGAGTGAAGGCCCGATGAATTCAAAAAAAGAGATTCTGGAACCCTTTAATGGATTCATACATATTATGATAAATTTGAAATTTTGTATCTTTGCTAACAAATAATAAATCGTTCTAGCATCTGTATAAGTTAGGTATCAATGAAATAAAAGAAAGAAAATAGTTATGTTGGCCACAACGAAGTCTTCTGGAAAATAAAACAATATAGGAGAAAATTAAATGTATTGAAAGACATGTTGTCTGGAGTCGTCTAAATTATAGGTATATACATATGTGGTAGTAGTCGAGATTCTCTACCCATCTAGAATTCTAAGTACAACATAGCCAATATACTGAAACAAGGAAATGACCTATTTAGTTTTATCCACTAAAATTGACCATATAATTTATCAATGATGGAAAAATTCCTGTTCATTACACCTTAATATTTTATTTTATACAGAGGCAAGGGTTCAACCCTTAGGGATTTTATTTAATCTGAAGAGATATTTAAACCAACTTCCATAGAAATCTGTTACTTCTACCCACAATAACTGCATGCTAATTTATTCACCAATAGAACCTGTAAGTATTGTTTAAGCGCTACTTTTAAAACCCGAGTACCTTATGTATAGGGTGCGACTCCAAATTGGGAGACTACAGGCACCAACAGTCCTGCGAGAAAACAAGGACAATAATGAGTAAAAGAATTTAACAAAATTTTGAATAAAGAATTAGATTAAACTTCAAGACAAATTTGATGCTTCAAAAATATCATATCTATGATTCCCAACATAACTTAACTTGTGGTCTGAGTCTATCATGTCATCTGCATAGTTGAGGAAGAAATCCACAGACTGGAAGGGAGAAGTGGGTCAAGGTTGATCTGATAGGTACCCTCACAAAAACCAAGGGTCCCATAATTAGATTGCTATAAACAATTCGTTAATAGTGATTACCAGAAACAAATACAAGGAACTGTTAAAATTGAAATGATTAAATATATACGGAGATTATACACTATCAAAATTATACAACATTGCAGAACCATTACAACCATGAGAATTCACCCTTTACACTATAATAAAAATATGCACTAACGACTGAAAATAATAGACAACGAGATTCAACAGGGATTCGAGGTGCCTGGAAAAACCCTGTTGTCTTCCCTCTTATAAATATGAGATGAAAATCCTTTTATGTTTCGTAAGGGCCAGGTGTCTCTGGATGAGTATAGGGTAAATCCAATCAGGAAATTCTTTTAAATACTCTAAATATTAATAATTCATAGTGAAACCATCACTGTATTAAGACGCGTTGATCCACAGTTAGGGAAAACCCTGTATAAATCTCTATTCTGTACAAATAATAAAGGATAACCTACATCACCTTACAACAAGGAATTGTAGTTGACAACCCAGAATGCCAAGACTCCTTACGGTGAGGTCAGGAGGTGAAATATAAAGGTTCAACACAATGAAATGAGACCTATTCCTACAAAAAATACTGTAGCATGTTGACCCTTAGAAAAATGACTATTACACATTAGAGAATCAAACCCGCACTCGACGAAGAATCCTCATACAATAGTTATAACACCGGGTTATAAGTTTTGGCAATGGTGTTATCCCATAGAAACCTTCTAAGATGAAATCACTTAGGGTTCAAGAAAGTAATTCTTTGGCTACATATCAAATGTAGGTGGGGAAAACTATGAAACGACAAAACCTGGTTCCAATCGAATCTGCCTCTAATGCTGTAGTATTTTCTCCTACACAAAAATCCTTTACAGAACAGATAATAAGTCTTTCCAAAACATCAATGCCTAGGAGGACACAGACATAATCTATGTATCGTTACTAGAGAGTGTAATCACGTAGGACAAAGAACGAATAACCATTATAGAAGAATGCTTACCTTGCAAAGCTTCCGACCAGTGTTCTCTGAATGCTCCTTTCATCGATGTGAGTCCTAGTTTCATGATGGCTGGTCACTACACCAGGACGACGAGTAACAGAGGTCATTTCACAATTTTTTGCTTAAACACAGGGATGGGAATTTACAAAAACAAACAATGGAAAAACCTCTAATGAACCTAGTAATGGAGACGAGTAAAGATCCCTGTCGAGGCCATGTGATCTATGTGAGGTGGCGAGAGTGTAGTGGGAACGAAGGTCGAGCATTAGCCCAAGGAGTACACCATAGGTTTCCTTATTTAATTTTGTAGGTAGGGTCATTAAACCTTGACATTACGCCCCCTACCACCATACTTATCTCTTAGTTATGGGGAAGAACAAGTGTAGACCAATTAGGTTTAGAACGCACACCCTTTTGTTTTGTTAGGTTATGTTTTAGGTCTTACCCATAAGCCTAGTAAATGTGTGGATGTTGTTAATTAACATGTGGTCGACCGAACAGTAACCATGACCCTTTGCGTTAGTCACTTTTGCCTAACTTTTAATACTTGTATAAACAACCACAACGATAATAACAATGATCAGGAGTATCAAGTGTGATGTATATTGTGCTATGGGATTTGCACAAATAGAAAAGGAGTCCTATAGTTTTACCAACACCATGTACACTATAATGAATACTAAAGGAACATAAACCTTAAGTAGCATCTTTCACCCTTGCTCTTATGGAGGGTAGAGTTAACATTGTCACACTAGATATGTGCACCTAGTTATACAAAATCTTTCATCCACGACAAGAAGTGGCAAGACCAAGATATGGATGCGACAGGGTAGTGAAACCTTTTTGTCACGAATTTTATGATTGTTAGAATTTTTTCTCTTTCAAAATCATTTATGAATTATAGTGACCTTATAAAAAGAAAAAAGAAAAATTATCGTAAAATATGAGAAAAATTACACATTCGATTAACCCCGACCACTTTTTCCAAAACGTGATCCATTTTAGGGAGTGAATATTTGTCTTTAAGACATTATCTGTTTAGGTTCCTGAAATCCATGCAGAGTCTAATTTCGCCGTTCTTTTTTCTAACTGGAACTAAATTAGCTACCCACTCAGAATATCTAAGTGGAACAATACTTTTTGCATCCAGGAGGTTTTTTACCTCTCTTTCTATTACAAGAAGGAGTATCGGGTTTATCTGTCTGAGATTTTTCCGGAAAGGTTCGATGCTTGGTTTCAAGGGGATTTTATGCTCGATAATAGTGGTATCATAAGTTTTCAGTTCGTTGTAAGACCAGGCAAAGACATCTTTGTATTGTTTGAGTAATTCAACATATTTACTTTTCATTTTGAGTGGAAGGTATTTAGAAATTTTGACAAGTTTAGGGTTTTCCTTAGTGCCTATGTCACAATATTCAACCTCTTTGGGCCGAGGTTGCAAGGTAGACTTTAGAGGTATATCATCCTTATCAAATAATCTCTCTAACAAAATTATACCCTTAGGAATTTGATTATTTTTTAACACCAACATGCGGTGGTTAGCGATCTTATCTTGGAACTTTTGAGGATCTTCGTCTTCTTGCATAATCCAAGTAGGGTCATTTTGATTTTCCTGGTCGATGTGTGTTTCAAAAAATTCATCCACCATTTCTAGAAACTGCTTGTTCTGTTCATCGTCTTCAAAAACCTGCCAGTGTTGGACATTATTTGGTATCAAAGGCATGTGCCTCATTTCTATGTGGTATTTTATCTTCAAGACTGTAGGTGGCATAAAAGTAGCAACCACTTTTGCTAGGGAGTCAACTTGTTGATTTTCTTCCTTGAGAATATGATGAATATTGAACGATGAGAAAAATCTTTTGATCAAATCCCAGGCACATTTCCTGTATGATCTTAGCCTTGGATGCTTGGATTGATACTGTTTCCTTATCTATTTTACAATTAATTTTGCATCGTCGTAAACTATTAGATTTTCAATTTTCAACTTCCGAGCAACTTCCAATCCTAATATTAGAGCTTCATATTCGCATACGTTATTGGTATAGTCAATGTCCCACTATAACCTGTATGAGAAAGGAATTATGAATTCATATCCAGGTGCCACAAAAATCACTCCATCTTCGACTCCTTCCTGAGACGAAGCACCATCAAAAAACATTTTCTAGACCCCTATGCTATTTACATTTTTGTTTGTTTTTTTCGATTTTTTTGTTTTCTTTTTCCGAATCATTTTCTTTTGTACTATTTTCTTCTATAAATTCCTCAAAACCATCATCAATGGATAATATACAGTTTCCTAAAACTTTATCTGTGACATAAACCAGATAATTATTTGGGTTATGCGGGTCACTTACAGTATATGCCAATCTTGTCTCTCTATATAGACGAGTGAACTTCCCACCGAAGATCGGGATTGTAGAATACGTCATGTCTAATTGAAGTGATCCTCCAAGTTTGGCGCCCCAAGACCTGGATAAAAACATGCCATATTTCACAGGAACATCAACAACGACTACATCCATGAGAATAATCTTCATAGGGATCTGTGCAAGATTAACCACCAAATATTTTATCATACCAAGAAATTCAACCTTTCTTGAATCAAAAGAATACAGATATCAGTATGGTCTGGTAACCTTGAGGCCCAATTTTTCCATAATAACTTTGGGCATTACATTATGGGAGGCTCCAGAATCCAACATACAATTATGGAGTAGGTGATCATGCACAGTCAGTGTAATATAAAAAAGGAGAAAAATGATCTTTAGCATTTTCGATATGCAGAACAAACATTATAATAGGTATATCATCTTCTAAATTAATAGTATCCGCATGACTTTCAGTATTTGAGAAATTTATCATTTTGGCAATTTGTTTTCTATACATCAGATTTTTTGCTAATTCAACCACGGGCACAGGAATTTTGATTTTATTAATTTCATTTTCCAGATTGAAACTTCCAATTCTCTTTTCGACCTCTATGGTGGGGATATCTGTTTCTCTTTTTTCTTGTCTATTGGTTTGCATTTCTTTGGTTTCGAATGTCTTTGTTTTGGCATCTTGTGTTTTAGCTGTTTTTGTCTTGGCAGCTTGTGTTTCAACTGTTTTTGTCTTGGCAGCTTGTGTTTCAGTTGTTTTTGTCTTGGCAGCTTGTGTTTCAGTGGATGTTTGAGCTTCCTCATTAGTTTTATTTCTCGACAAGATGTTCCTTGGTAGAGAAGTTGCAGAATTTCTATATCTAGGCCTTAAATTATATTTTTTTAAGCTCATCCATTATAGAGTCATAGATTCCTTGATAATCAGATTCTCCCATATTATTTATACTTATCTTGTTTCCAAATAATGTTTCTTGATCTAAATACCTTTCATAATCTTGTCTGGTTAGGTGAGGTTCTTGATCGTTATCACTGAGGTTGTCAATATCTTCATCTAACCCCTCAATATCTTGTACATCGTCACTTTGCATTAAGTTTTATGTTTTGAAAGGAGCTTTGGTTTTCTTATCTTCGTTTTTTACTAGTCTCTGCTGGACTGGGGGATTGGGATTCCTCTTGAAATATATCCTAGCAAAAGGATCAGGTTTAGTCTGGTCTAATTCCATTCTAGAGATCTTGTTTGATAATTCTTTAATTATTTTAGCCATGTCATCCATTTTGTCCTCCACGGACTTCCCAAATCCGGAAGTTCCAGATTGTTCCCTAAAGTGTTTGGTTTCTTTGGTTCCCATTTCGAACTTCGCCTTTAGTTTACCTGATGCCATCATGTTCAATTCAATTTCGATGGCGTTGTCTTGCATTCTGGTGAGATCATCCGATCTCCTCTCCCTCAAAAGTAATGCAAAGTCGGGCTCGAAAGCCCCTGTGAAAGTCACCGTACCTACGGGTTGAGAGGGTTTGACCTCTGCTGGGATTTTATGATAGAGTTTATTAAACCTCTGGTTGAATTCTAGGAAGTCTTTTTCCTCGGAGCTCCAAACTCCGCCAGATAGTACAAGTGATCTTTCTTCTCTCCCCACTGCCTTAAAACGACATTTTCTAGTTCATCATAAGATGCTATAGAACCTACCTGAAGCCCTCAAAATGAAAGTCTTACCCGACCTTAAAATTTTTGTACCAGAAGTCTTGAATAACTCAATGCCAAGGATATCAAAAAATTGGTAAAAAATGTTGATGTGCTCTGTGGAAGTTAAATCTCCTTCTCCCGTGAATTTCAGTAAGTTTCATATAATTTTCTGGTAAATCATGAAGGACAGGGGGAAGGAATAAAGGAGTGTATTTGGCCTCCACTTTGGAAAAAAATCCTAGGGGGCAAAGGTGGTGGTCCTTGACCACCTCCTCCTCTAGCACTGCCTCCGACGCCACCTGCTTCTCCAGCACCACATCGGGCACCACCTCCTCCCATAGCATCCATTTGATGTCGATAGAATGAACTTTGGGAGTTAAAGATAGTGTTTTCATAAACTTCTAGGGAAATTTATACTACCTCAGGATGAAGTGAAGAAGGTTCTGGAAACTGACCATTAGGAGACATAAAATTTGAAAAGGGGGGAAAAGGGAAATGAGGACTGGGTTCTTTGGATTTATAGGATATATAAATAGGAGAACCAACAAGAGTTGAATTAGGGTAAGAGATATAGTCCTCAGAGTTTTCGGGAGATAAAAACGTTACTTCGGGGACCAACAGAATATCAATAAAAGTGGGTATTGAAATGGATCTTTTACCTTTACTAGTCAAGGGGGAATTCAAATCGATCTCAGATTTAATCTCGGGTAGAACCAGGTCGAGGTTTAAGGTTTTAGTTGCAAGCTTCTCAGTTGATGTATCTCTGAAGTGGCTTTGCGTGTAACCGTCGTGCAAGGTTTTCTGTTCAAGTGGAACCTTAGCATTAGTTTGGACAATTTTGGGCTGGTAGACCTTACTTGTGGATGCAATAGTCTGCTTGAGGTATCCCCTTGGTTTTAATATCTTTTCAAGATCAGATACAGGCGTAGTCTGTTAATCATCTGGGTTCTTCCTGACATTCTTTCTATAGAATACCAGTTTATCTATAGTGGAGTTGCTAAGTGAAAGATAAATTTTATCCTTATAAATGTATTCAATCTTTGTTCACTATCAAAGAGAGAAACTTACCATGTTGTTCTCCCAGGGAAAAATAGCTTCGTTTCTCCGTCCCCGACAACGAAGCCAAAAAGATGTTGTTCTTGAGATTACACTTAAGGATCAAAGAGTAATGTCAAGGTATCAAGAATTTAAGGAATGTTTTCAAAGGTTATTTCTCTTCCGTTAATTATATGAGAATTAACCCTTAAATGAAATTAATAATTGAACAGGATAGAGGTAGTGTTTCGTCGTCTGAGTCGAGTAATAAAATCAAGCGATGCAAGAGAAAATTACAAAACTGTTAAACAAAATGCGGTATCAATGGAAGACAAATCTTACCTTGCTTACAGTAGAAGAAAATATATAATTCACCCTTGCAAGGATATAATATACATTGATCCAAGTAGCTTGCAGGTCTTGTATTTACTTACGGTGAATACAAAGGAAAAACTACTTGCTTATCAAATAACTGATAAAATGTGATTACAGTAGATGTTATACTAAATTGTAACCACTCACTTATCAAGGAGTAACATAAAGAAAACTAGATATATGGAATACAAAAGAAGCACATAACTCAAACTGCACAAAATTTGGAATCCCTGTCTGCATGTGTATTAATACTCACAAAAGAATGAGTTTTCTTAGTTACAATACCGCAAGAATAAGCCTGTGTTAAGTATTTGAAATATGTATTTATACAAGAAATGTTCTCAACCCTAAGCGGTTGGAATTCTCCTTATTTCTAAAACTTAAAATATTACAATATGTGAAATTTGATACGCTTCACTTGCATCTCCCCTGTCTCTTCGCCACACTAGCAGAGACGTTTCTCCTTCTTGTTCTCCAGCTCAGAAATAGTTGGTCTATAATCATGATCTGAGTACATGGTATGCCCACATTGTCTCATTTGTTCTCAGACGTGATGACTTTCCCCTGCTCGACACATTTCACACATTTTCCTACAAACTGCACCACCAATCTGGAAGGATCAGTTCTGTCATTTGCCTCAAAAGTATACAACTTATTTTCTAAGTGAGGCATCCTATCTTTCATTCTCCTATATTATGAATATGTAGACTGTAGTTGCAGACTAGGACTGACTATCCATTTATGAAACTGGGTAATATCGATTTGTTTCAACTGCAAGATTTCATCTCGAGCCTCTTCCATTTTTGTCCTGAAATTAAGTTGATTTTTTTCTATGTCAACTTGCCCCAAATCCTTAGAAATATTATATTTGTCTTTGCCTAATGACTCTTTGTCAAGTGAATGAAATGCTTCTTCACAAGCTTTCTTCACTTCCTTATCAAATATTTTACTTTCGGCTATGTTAGCCACCTAGGTCTTCAGTATTATATCGCCTCTAGTTTGCTCCAAAAGAGATAATATAGAGACCATGGCTACTTATTCTCTTGATGATGACACAACTTCCTCCTGGAAAGTAGCTTGAGCAACGATGGCCTCTCTCTCCTTTAAGAAAATTTTATTTAAGGATTGGTCTACCACCCAAAAATGGTTTTGGACAACTTCCACCTTATTAAAAAGGATTTGTTGTGATGATTCTAGTTTTTCGTGCACCGCTAATGCTTTCTCTTGGAAAACTACCATATCTACAACCATGTTTTTAGTTAGGTTTATTTTGTCCTGTAGTTGTTTTACCAACTCTCCCTACTGATTGGCCCATTCTCCAATTGCCTGTGCATTCTTATGCATTTCGTTGAGACTGAATTTGAGATGTTGAATTTCCTATCTGTCACAGGCTCTAATATGCTCAAAACTCTTATTCATTTCACTCTTGACATTTTGTTCCATAGTCTTGACGTGATTTTGCAATTGGCTCACTAGAATATCCTTATACTTCAATTATTCTTTTAGGTTCCCAACTGAATATTGGTTTATTGTTGGAAAAGCTCCTAGCGAGCCCGCCACCTCTGTAGCAAAGTATGCCTCTTCTAAGGCATGTCCATAAAATAGCACCATGTGTCCCTTGACAATTTCACCCTCTTTTTGGTGTGTTTCTCATTTTACCACAACCCTCCTTTTCTTGCTGAAGAAGAAATTAGAAGGGGGCATCTCTTCAACTGAAATAGTTGTAAGATCTTCTATGAATACTACTTTGGCGCTCAGGTTCCCTCTACTGAACAGTAAGGGTGTGATATATTGGATAGGGTTGTTTATTTCGATGGATGGTTGTTTCCCAACTATGTCGGTAGCCGATTTTCCTTGTGTGGAAAATGTATTTTCTTCTCCCTTTTTTATCAAGGCCTCAATCCGAGCTTTATCTTGATCACTTGGTGGATTTATCAATTTGGTGTCTCCTTTCTGATTCAAAACTTGAGTCTCCTCCAAATTTTCTTGAGCATTCTGTCCACTGGAGCTACTTGTTTCTAAGATCTAGACCTCAATTTTCTATGCAGCTGGAGGTGTTGGGGTTTCTCCATGCAATACTTTAGGAAGGCCATTTCTTCGGTGCCTTTGGAAATTATAGAATTTGACCAACTTATCCGGAGCCAGAGCTTGGACTCGGCTCAAAAATTCTCGATACAATATTTCTCCTCGAAATATATCATCCTGGAGAGAATCTTCATGCTCGTATATTTTCAAATTGTCAAGGGCCATGTGATTTCCTACGATCTTCTGAGGATCGTGTTTCTTGAATTCTATATTGACAAGTTTGATTTCCTCCATGGCTGCAGACTCTACTTTCAAATGGCTGAAATCTAACAAAGAAAACATGCCAATCTGCAAGGGAAAAGTGGGCCATACCTTTTTCTACACTGCCTTCCGTTCCATGTTGATTCCCCCAAGCACAGTCTGATGCGCTACTTCATGACACACTAATCATTCTAGTAGAAACTTGGCAAGGCATGTGGAGGAACCGAACAACCAAAAACCCTGATATAACAAAAATGCTCTTCAATATACCAATCCGCTATCTTCCCCAGGTTGGTCACTATTTTGTCAGAGATCCTGGGAGGTGGACACCCATAAATAGCAACATGCATCGGCACCACCACATAATTTCATATTTCATAGAAGAAATATTTTTCTTTATCTTCCCATAGTTTCGAATGATAAATATGTATTCGTTCGACACAGGTTGGAATCCAGCTCCAGCCCATCAAACGAAAAGGTGTCAAAAAAAAAATGACATCCATAAGGTATGTCAACATGTAAAATGGGGTAGGTCATCCTTTGTCTTTCAACGTCTGATATTCAGTGATTTCCTTGGCCATACAGTCTGATAATATCTTGGACCAATTGAATGAAAAACCCTCTGCAACTTCATGCATGATCGGTACCCATGATAACATGAAGTGGGAAGAGTTTTCCCTCCCGAAAAGTCTACAAAGCATCATGGCCACATACATCATATGAGAGTCTAATGATGCAGTGGCGTACATGCCATGGGTGTTTGCTCTGAATTTCTCAGGGCGTTCCCACCAATATTTGATCAAGTCAGGGTAATTTTGTACACCTTCTCGACATTCTTGTTTATCGAACTCCTTTAAGAAAGTGGTATTATAACTGTGTTTGAATGCTGGGGACAATTTTTACATCACTTATATATGTTCTAGGTGGAAATATCCAACAACAACTTTCTTTGAATTGTAGATGGTCCTAGTGGCGATGTCAATGTTCTCTAGGGCCCAATCTATCATGTTGTTATACGGCATGAGCCGCGATCGCGTGGCTATATTATGCATCTCTGATTGAGATACGTATTTGAGATTCCTTGCCTAAGTTTCAATCCCCTCATTATCTGACTCTTCTCGACAGTTTTCTAGTTCATATTGTAGGAAATCGCATACTTGTGTCTAGATTTTTATGGTCTCCATAACTCTCGACGATGTGTCCGAGAGGACATCTGTGTTTTATTTCAAGCTCTCACTGATCCCTTTAACCATTTTTCGTGGAGCCATGATAGTAGTAAACTAATCATTGTGTTACCTGTCACAGAAAATGCACAAAACTTATTAACTTGCTAATCTTTCTCTATGAAAAATGTGAATGGAATTCAGAATGAAATATCTTCTTCACCTTAAGTGCATCAAGTTATGTATACCTTCACTGAAAATTTGTTTACTTCCCTTAATGAAAATATTTGGGCGATGATCCGGGATCTTATTTGAAATCATTTTCCCTAGATCGACTATTAATGCCATTAATGGTGGGTGGTTCATGATCAGGAAAAGCATAGATGAAAACTTTAATTTATTTGGCGATGATTCAATGAAAACTTAACATGAGATAAATGATGTTTAACTTGATAATTAATCATGTTTAATGTTAACTCTTTTTAGACCTTCCGACCTTGGGGTATTCGATAACATCTTGATATATGATTCCTGATGTTCGAAACTACGAAGTGATTAATTACTCATTAATCGTCTTTAATCCTTAATTAACTCTGTTTAATGCTTAAGACATATCGAGATTTCAAGTTTTGTGAATTTACATGTTAGATCTTCTATCAATTTCTCAAAGGGACGCTTCCCACAGTGATGTGTTAAAACTTAGGGAGGTATACGTGTATATAGAGACAAGGATCGAATGCTTTTCGCGTATCGGGAATTCAAAGGTGAGGCATGTTAGAATGCATGAAGTATGAAACTCCAAAGTATTTTTTAGTGAATTGACTCTTTAAAGAGTAGGGGGCTCCATAACTTTTAAGAGATTAGGATCGTTTGATTGAATGGAAGACTTCATCAACGGTGATAATCAAATGCACATTGTTTTTATTTAAACGAGAATGAAATCTACTTAAAGTCTAAAGTTTAGAAATATATATGGGTTCCAATAGATTCAATAATAAAATATATAGAGTTTTGTGTGTAATATAGTTCTCCATTTAGTGGAATATTTCTATTCAACTGCAAGTGAAGGTAAGATTTCTATTCAACACTTTTGAGAGGTATCCAATTATGTAATGATTAGATGGAGTTATAGTTATTTGAATCCTCCATCTGGAATAGGATTTTTAATTGATATTGTAATTAAAAACAAAACCTTGTAGCATTCGGTCTTTCTTTGCCTCAGTCACTCAATGGACAGAGAATTCGATCAACGTTATGTGTCAACTACGTGTGTATCAAGGATATCTGTCACAGGTTCACTTTGGTTTGATGATTGAATTCTTCATTGGAGGTCTTGCATGATCCACCTATTATAGATGTCTATAGGAGGTTTTCATTCCTTATGGAGAAATCATGGAATCTTATATGCCTGTGGAAAATAATTTTTTATTGGGAGAATCGTGTTCATTTTATTTTATTGGAGTAGAAAAAAGTTTTAATTTAAGAAATGTATTATCATTATTTGTGTTTTTAAAATTAAGTATAAAGAACCAATTATAGAACATAGTGACATAATTCAGTCTTGTAGTTCTTGGGTTCTTCAGTGTCACATGAACATATTGTTCATTTAATTATGTCTACAATCTGTTACAATTTGATGTTTATTCTTGTACTTAGGTGCTGCAGGAACAACCGTTATAGGTTATCATTTTTGTGTTTGTGCATGTGAATAAGGTCAAGTTATATGATTTACTACTGGATACATTTAATATCTATACTACTTTCCTATAGAACTATAGAAATATATAATTCGTTGTATTTTCACATATGGAAATATGTCAATAGGATGATTCAATATTGAGACTACTTTTCAAAGTAGTCAGGAATTGTCGATCCTACAAATACTACAAATATGACATTGATGGTTAGAAGCAATTGTATCTTAAATAGATCAAGTGGTAGCTCGAAGTTGATAGTTCAGAAAGATGGTAGTCTATCAACTTGTTCATTATTGTATGTCTCTAATTTCATTATTGTTCTTTGTGATGTAAGAATTAAGGGAGGGTGTTAGAGTTAATGCTTACCTTATTAGATATTGCTTTGGGTTTGCTAGATCTATTTACTTGTGAGACATCTTCTCCAACTTTTAGATCTTATTTATGTGTTTGTGGTTGAGAGATTTCCTAATGAATTTGTTATTCTTTTGAGGAAAACATCGTGTATAAATATGTGATTGATTATGTTGTTCCTAAGATTACACTTAAGGATCAAAGAGTAATGTCAAGGCATCAAGAATTTAAGGAATGTTTTAAAAGGTGCTTTTTCTTCTGTTAATTATATGAGAATTAACCCTTAAATGAAATTAATAATTGAACATGATAGAGGCCGTGTTTCGTCATTTGAGTTGAGTGATAAAATCAAATGACGTGAGAGAAAATTACAAAATTGTTAAACAAAATGAGGCATAAATAGGAGATAAATCTTACCTTGTTTATAGTAGAAGAAAATATAGAATGCATCGTTGAAAGGATATAATATACAGTGATCCAAGTAGCTTGCAGGTTTTGTATTTACTACAGTGAATAGAGAGGAAAAGTTGTTTGCTTATCAATTAACTGATAAAATGTGATTATAGTAGATGTTATACTAAATTGTAACCGCTCACTTATCAAGGAGAAACATTAAGAAAACTAGATATATGGAATACAAAAGAATCACATAACTCAATCTGCACAAAATTTGGAATCCTCGTCTACACTTGTATTAATACTCACAAAACGATGAGTTTTCTTAGTTACAATATGGCAAGAAGCATTATGTGTTAAGTCTTTGAAATATGTATTTATACAAGAAATTTTCTCAACCCTAAGAAGTTGGAATTATCCTTATTTATAAAACATAAAATATTACAATATGTGAAATTTGAAATGCTTCACTTGCATCTCCCCTGTCTCTTCGCCACGTTAGCAGAGATGTTTCTCCTTCTTGTTCTCCAACTCAAAAAAGACTGGTCTCTAATCATTATATGATTACATGGTGTGCCCACATTGTCTCATTTGTTCCGAGACGTGCTAGCTTTCCCCTGCTCGACACGTTGCACACATTTGCCTACGAACTGCACCACCAATCTAGAAGGTTTAATTGTGTCGTTTTCCTCAAAATCATACAACTTATTTTCTAAGTGAGGCAACCTATATTCCATTCTCCTATCTTTTGAATATGTAGATTGTAGTTAGAGACTAGGACCGACTATCCATTTACGAGTTTGGGTAATATCGATTTGTTTCAACTGCAAGATTTTAGGCTGAGTCTCTTCAATGTTTGTCTTGAAATTAAGCTGATTTTTTGCTATGTCAACTTTCCCCAGGACCTCAAAGATATTATCTTTGTCGAGGAATAATGAATATTTGTCGAGTGAATGGAATACTTCTTCACAAGCATTACTTACTTCCTTAGCTAATCTCTTTCTTTCAGCTATGTTAGCCTCCCAGGTCTTCAGTATTATATCACCTCTAGTTTTATCCGAAAGAGACAATCTAGAGACCATGGCTACTTCTTCTCTTGTTGATGACACAACTACCTCTTGGAGAGTAGCTCGAGCAGGTATGGCCTCTCTCTCCTTTAAGAAAATGTTATTTAAGGATTGGTATACCACCTGAAAATGGTTTTGCACAACTTCCACCTTATTAAAAAGGCTTTGTTGTGATGATAATAGTTTTTTGCGCACCTCCAATGCTTGATCTTGGAACACTGCCACATCTACAACCGTGTTTCAGTTAGGTTTATTTTGGCCTATAGTTGTTTTACCAACTACCCCTGTTGACTGGCCCATTCTCTACTTGCCTGTGCATTCTTATGCATTTCTTCGAGACTGAATTTGAGCTGTTGAATTTCTTGTCTGTCATAGGCTCTAATCTGCTCAAAAATATTATTCATTTCACTCCTGACATTCTCTTCCACAGTCTTGGCTTGATTTTTCAATTGGCTCACCCACAGGTTCTTCTGCTTCAATTGTTCTTTTAGTTTCCCAACTGAATATTGGTTTGTTGTTGCAAAATATTTTAGTGAGCCTGCCACCTCTGTAGTGAAGTATACCTCTTCTAAGGATTTTCCATCAAATAGCACCCTGTGTCTCTTGACAATTGCACCCTCTTTTTTGTGCGTTTCTCATTTTACCACAGCCCCCCTTTTCTTGTTGAAGAAGAAATCAAAAGGGGGCATCTCTTCAACTGAAATAGGTGTAATAGATTCTATGAATACTACTTCGGTGCTCGGGTTACCTCTACTGAACTATAAGAGTGTGATAGATTATATAGGGCTGCCTATTTTGATGGATGGTTATTTCCCAACTTTGTTAGTAGCCGATTTTCCTGGTGTGGACAATGTCTTTTCTTCTCCCTCTTTTATCAAGGCCTCGGTCTGAGCTTTAGCTTGATCACTTGGTGGATTTGTCAATGTGGTGTCTCCTTTCTGATTCAAATCCTCAGTCTCCTCCAAATTTTCTTGAGCATCCTGTCCACTGGAGCTACTTGGTTCTAAGCTTTGGACCTCAATTTTCTATGCAAATGGAGGTGTTGGGGTTTCTCCCTGCAAGACTTTAGGAAGGTCGTTTCTTTGGTGCCTTTGGAAATTATAGAATTCGACCAACTTATCTGGAGCCAAAGCTTGGACTCGGCTCAAAACTTCATGATAGGATCTTTCTCCTCGGAATATATCATCCTGGGTGTAATGAACCCCATATTGACCACAAAAATAAATAAATTATTTACATAGTTTTCTTTGTAGAATAAGGGTCCTAGTTATGCCATCATGATGTTGATTTGATCATCACTCTCTATAATAACTTTGTTTTAAAATTTTGTTATAAAGTCCTTATTATAAACTCTTCATTTCTCTAATTCACCATAATATTTCTTAATCATGTCATGATTAGGAGGTTATAAGGAAAGGATCCCCAAAACTATTTGGCAAACCCCCTTATGTTTTTAATATGTACTCAAATACCTATAGGTTGTGAACCTAAGGCAAATCTTATAATACATGTTGCAGCTCATTATAATGTCACAAGACTTTAAGTCGTGCATAAGTACACCGGTGGAGTTATGGCAGGAACGCCTTAAATATTTCTTAAATTATGAAGGACATGGGTTCGGGTTCCTCTTACACCGAACAACTAACCTAACTACCAAGCTCTGGTTATAATTGACGATTGATTGTAGTGCAGGTACGAGATCCAAAGGCCAGCGAAAGGTGACAACTAAGCTTTGTTTGCTGTCTCGGAATTACACCAAGGGGTAAGAACAATTTGGTTCAGATTCGAGTCATGATGATGTCCCATCACAACCTCCCCGAGATTGTTGGTAACCCCTTTTTCGTTAGGCATTTTGGGGTCCCTCTGTAGTAGCCAACAGAGCCTTTTAGAATGAGGGTTGATCGAAGCATAAGCCTCTCACTATAAAAATACCCAAGACGTAGTATAAGCATATCAGTTTGTTTTGTTATTCCTGCTATCGTTCTTCCTCAAGACATCTTACAGAGAGGGGTTGGCTCTGTGTATAGTCAATGATGTGGGTTCTTTCTGTTTGGTAGGAAGATTGTTATATTCCTTTTATCTATTTCCCCTGAATAAATGGAGTCATCATCCTGTATCTTTATCCGACCTTCGGTTGGTCCTTCTATTACCATTTTCATATCTTGTTTCCAGGGTATCTTGAATATTTTACTAGAAGTCCTGTAGCATAAACATTTCGTATGTATCATGATACCTATGTAAATATTGACGACGACAATTTATTTCCATTCTTTATACACCATAGCGTGATGACTCTGCTTTTACTGTTGATTTTGTCTCTCTATTCGTTATAATTTCAATTCATAATTGAATTATACTTAACTCGTTAATCGTGTCAATATACTGTGTGAGGAGTCTATAAATTATTTCATTTGCTTTCTATTGTAGCAAGGTTTGCACTATTTTCAAGTTACATGTTTCATTTATCAAACTGTTATTGTCACTAATGATGGGCCTTGTTGTTCCAAGGACCCATCAGAGATGGTACTGTGCCCTCCTCCCTTGGTCCGAACATCTAAACAGATAGCAGGCGAAGGGGCAAGGAATTTGAACCCGCGTCTCAACAAGATAAGTATCTTTCTGAAAGGGAATCATCGGTTTAATTTTTTTATAGTTTTATGGAAATTTACTTTTCTTGGATACTTATCTTTTGAATAAAGGCTAATGTTTACAAGGTTTGATTTCTTGCAGGGTCTCTATCCATGCAAATCTCAGATACCCATCACTGCCTCTAGCGCAAAAGGTATTCAGGTTCCGAACCCTCTCACATCTCGGCTAACTCTACAAGTTCTATCGTCGTTTAAGGAGATCATGATTTAACCAACTCTGTTGTAACTAGTTTGAGTCTAATGTATGGTTCGTTGGAGTAAACCCTTGAGGTCGTTCTTCCATTAATGGCGTTACGCCAATTTTTCTATATGAGTATTGAGTCTGTAATTGAATACATATTCTGGCCATTTTGTAATATACTTCTCTCCTTGAAGGGTTAGAAAGATATTATGTAATATACTTCTCTCCTTGAAGGGTTAGAAATACAATCCTGGTCAAATTTACTCAGAATGATAATTTGTGGCAAAGTATTTTTGTCCTTTAAAATTTGAACACGGTACTTACCATTTATGCTACTCGACTCTGTTCTAAAACATTGGCCTAACTTGTTATAGAAAGGAAAAGAGGTTTACCATACTTTAATGATGGCTTAACTGGTATCTTTTGCCTATTGTGTTCACTTTGAATTGGATGAAGTATAATGGTTGTTTCTTTAACTAGAGTATTCCAACTCTTATTTCTTTAAATTATAGTCAAGGATTGTGTGTCCGTCGAATATTTATCATATTCATAATATAGGAGGAACTTCTTATGAATACATACATACATATAATTGCATATACACATTTGTTTGTGTAGACGATATATTTTGTACTTCATTATCATGCCTACCCATAGTAATTAGCAATATATTTGTTATAGATCTACGGTGGAATTGTATTGACTTAGAGTGGCTTAAATTTACACGAAGTGGTAGATAGTGTAAATATGATGATGATGATATATAAGAGGGTAAGTGATTACTTGTGATTCTTTAGAATTTTCTTTCTATGTTAGAAAAGCATTAAGAGAAGCTTTCCAAGATAACCATATATAAAAAACAAAACGTTTAACAAATAAATATAACACAAAATGTTTAACAATTCCATATAATATAAATGTTGTAGAATATGTATATATTTAATTATATTTAAAAAAATTAAATCAATTCAGATTACAATTTAATTATATTAAGAGCTAATGAAATTTAATTTTATTATTTAATATGAAAATTAATACATATTACAATTAAAATTTTTAAATTAAAAAAAAATTAATCGTTCCCCTACTTAATAAATCCAAATTTTAAATAAATCTTATAAATATTAAAAATTAAAAAATATTATAATAGGTGGAGGAGTTGGAATATAGAAAATTTAAGGATCGAGTTGGATGCAAGAGTTGGAATATAGGAAATTTATGGGTCTGGTGTTTTGATCACAATGGTTTCATGGCTAGTGAAGAAAAATGATTGCCACTTTTAAGTAGTAAATGACAAAACAATAAAATTTTATAATTTTGATAGACGACTTACTCATCTTCACTCTTTTGTACATTTTGTCCAAAAAAATATTTTTGATAGACATCTGACTCATCTTCACTGTTGTGTACATTATGTTGGGTTGTGGTTTCTGCAAATGAAAAGATGTATCGATACCTTCAATGGTATCAGTGATGTGATTAAGATGTTAACTCCAAGACCTCGAAGAGCCCACCATGGAGATTTGTTATAATTCCATGTGAAAAAGATGTGAACTCCAATTCCTCGAAGAGCCAAGCATGGAGATTAGCACCACGTGTAACGCCCCTCCTCTCTACGAGGAGGACCATCAACTCCAATTGACAACGAAACCTTCCCAGTAATAATGTCTTTAAAGTGGCAGTAGCAAACAAGGATGTATAGTGTAAATATTACTCCGCTTAGGACTAAGGATGTACAGTCTAAGATTGCAGAAGTCTCAACGCATAAAATTGTGAAAAGGAAAGTTGTGTGATATTTGTTCATATGTAAGATATGTTATAACATAAATTGCGATCCGAAAAGGGAATTAGTGGCTTTTTTTTATGGCTTCAACCTACTGAACTGCTCCAATACCCTAATTTTCCGTCGAAACTCCAAGTATTCTATAATGGATTAATAGAAGCAAAGGGAGTACGGGATATAGGTTCTTGAGTGTAGATGCAGTGTTCCTAGTTGTGAATGTTGTGTGTTTATATTAAAGGGTCGAACACATTTAAAAAGGGACAGGATTTATTATTAAATATGCATTAAAATTAAAATCACATTTCACATCAATTTCAGAGAAAATACATATCAACCTATCTCAATATGTTTGCAGTCTTTGCTAGTGACCTTTTTTGTCCTTTACTGATAAAGAATAGTTGTCGTAGAAATCAACTTATTTGAATGCATATAAATCTGAACATAGAATAAAAAGGCATTAGTTATTTGAATGCATATAAATCTGAACATTGAATAAAAAGGCACAGCTCGAATTAGCTAGTAAATGTAAATGCAGTAAGCATATCAATTTCATAGAAAACATATATTAATATATCTCAATGTGTTTGCAGCGAAAATTCCTGATCAACCTCGTGTGTCTTTTCTTGATGCACAATAGTTGTGTTAGCAATCAACAATTGTCTCCTCTCTCGATATGTAATAACATGTACAGAATGAAATTGTCAGCTATATGTGTTCCCACTTTCCATCTTGTCACGTCATGGAAATCTCTACAGAATTAAATTGAACGTTACTATAGGTAAACATAATAGATTAGATAATCCACTTTTCTCCTTGGCTCTCATGGCATAGTGAAAGGGCGGATACATCTCGTAGCATAGTGAAAGGGCAAATACATGGCAGATAAATGTTTTGTAGACATGGCGTATGAAACCGTCCATTGATAAAAATAAAATAAAAAAATTAGGGTAATCCACTCCTCTCCTTGTTCTCCTGTCATATTGTGTCACTTATGAAACACTTGGATACATAAATTTATCCTGGTAAAAACACATGGGCTTAAAAAATGTATGTAACCTTAGAATTTATGAAACTGCCTATTTTTTTTTCCACGAAGAAATTTTTCTCATTTTTATATAGAGTATAAAAAATTTTACAAATGCAAATAGCGAGCCGTGAGACTCTCGGCAGTATTCAAAAGAGAGAATTGGATTCTCAAAGTCCAGAAGAGCTCGGAAGGAGCAATACTATGTCACACCAGTACATAAAGACTCCCCTAGCTGTAACTGACAGAAAAAGTAAATCCAATAACATTCTGTATGGCAAAAATATAGTTCCAGTAGCAATCAGAAAATGGTGATGGTGGAAATATAGCTCTCTTTCCAATTTTCACAATGGAAGACTGAGAGCTTGCCTATGTCAACTCCAAGGGCCCTCTTGGAAAGAGCATCGGCTTCGGTGTTGTGTGCCCTAGAGATGTGTTGAATTTTTATATCAGTGAAGGAGTTGAAGAGCTCTCTAGTTTGTTGTTTCCAGCCTTCAATGTGAATAGATCTCAGATTACTGTTGTGATTGATCCAGTTTACAATAACGCTGGAGTCTCCTAGGATATGTAGATGGTTTAAAGACCAGTGAGATACAAGATAGAGAGTGGCCCACAAACCCAAAAGCTCTGCTTTGGTGTTTGTACCCGCTCCGCAATTAAAAAACCATTTTGTAATTATGGAGGAATGGATTTTGAAGGTGCCACCTACCCCACAGCAGAGACCACTAGAGAGAGCCGCCCCGTCGAAACAAGCAAGCGTGGCTCCTTCATCCAGCCTGTAGTCGAGAGCTTTGTAATGGATTGTTTTTGGAGAAGTCTGTTGTAAGTGAAAAGATGATAAGATACGGAGAAGAACGGCTTTGGGAGATGAAGACCGGCCCTCAAAAATGACCCTGTTGCGCTCTTTCCATGTCTGCCAGTAGACTAGAGCCTCCAGGGGGTGAGGCGCCGCTGCAATAGACAACCAGGAGGCAAGACAAGAAATGAAAGAGTCTCCTATCCAGACCGCCGGCAGCGAAAATAAAATACAAAGATGTCTCCAAATGTTGGCTGTGAATGCGCACTGGAGGAATAGGTGTGTGGAATCCTCGATAGCAACTTTGCACAGAGTGCATAGACTGGGCCCGTGCCATCCCATCCTACGTAGCACCTCCTAGGTGAGCAATTTGTCTTGAATGCAGAGCCAAAAAAACAACTGAATTTTGAGGGGAAGCCGCCACTTCCAAATGGAGGAAATCCACGGGGGTGCCTCGGTTGATCCCCTTGTAAGTTGTAATGCTGTAAATACGTTTTTGACGGAGATAGAGCCCAATCCGTCCCCGCCTATGAAATTGCCTATTGGTAAAACACATATGGCGGATACATAAATGTAAATATGAAACAGTTGCTCTCCAAAAGGTGGATACATAAATGTTTCCTGAAATGGCTCATTGGTAAAACTAAAATGGTTGCTCTCCACTTCTCTCTATGCGCCATGCTAAAGTTTGATATAATTACACACGGCATCATCACTGTAAAATGTAAAAAAATAATGTAAATGTAATTCTTGTTAGCAACACATGGCGGATACATAAATGTAAATCTGAAATGGTTGCTCACCAAAAGGTAGATACATAAATGTTTCTTGAAACTGCTCATTGGTAAAAGTGAAATGGCTACTCTCCACTTCTCTCTACGTGCCATGCTAAAGTTTGATAGAATTACACACAACATCATCACTATAAAATGTAAAAAGTACTGTAAATGTAAATGTTAAAACTAAAGTAATCTTCTTTTGATTTGCTAAATTATGGTTAGTGGCAAGTGATAAGTTGACCTAGTAAATTCTTAATCATATTTTGTAAAAGTGAAAAAGTAAACATGATAAATAGATGAATTGATAAATGCAAGAGAGTTAATTAGACAAATCTTATTCATCCATTTGAATGTAAAACGAAAAATATGCAGGTACCTTGAATTTCTGACCATGAGATTAAATTTTGTAATTAAAAAAATGATTAATCAAATGATTCCAATAAGAGGTACGCCTATCGACCTAATTATAAAGATATTAGTTATAAGAATGGAAAAACACTCTTTGGAATATTCTAAAATCTATTTAAATCCCTTTAAAATTTCTTCTCATTAATCTCTAGATAGGATTTATTTAAATATATTTAAATGCATCTAGAGAGAGGACATTTTAGGGTGACGTCTTCATCAATTTTGGGGGCCATAAAGATGTGGCACGTCACTGAGTCTGGGTGAGTCTGGGTCAAGTAATAATCTCAGTGAGTATTTGATTCTTGTAGATTTTCAAAAAGTGATAAAAATTTGATAAAGGATTGGTTATATTTTCTCATGTTTTTAACCATTAGAGTCCATGTATTTTTTTACTATCTGATTTTGAAAATTATTAAATATTAATAACCTCTTGATTTTAAATTTTTTTGTATATGGTGATTAAATAAGATAAAAATAGATAAATACCTATTAAATTTGGAGTAGGCTAACTCACAAACAAACCCACTTTTCAGGGAAACAAATGAGCCTGAATTCAGCCAGATTTTGAGAGGTAGTCTAGTTTGGCATGGATCAAAGTTCCATGCATCTCATAACTTTACCCTAGGGGGTGTTCCCCATTTTAAACCAACCCAAATACTCACAAAATCAATCCTAGTTGTGGATTGATAGGAAATTTACTCATGGGGTAGCTTGAGTTTTTCATGGATGAAAGTTTCATGCATTTCAAAAACTTACCCCAAGGGTTTTGACCCCATTTTAAACCAACCCAGATGCTCAAAAAATCTAGTAACTCGGGAAGGAAGATTGCTCCCAAGTTAGCCCACTCCATCTGGAAATTTCACCTTTTACAAGATACCTTAGATTCTCTGAGATTCAAATGTCCTTGTCCTCCTCTTATTTTGGGTGGCAATATGGTCACCATTCTACAAAGGGATTTCAAAGAGCCGACTAGTGGTTTTGGAGAAGGAGAGAATATGAGACGTTATGATTCCCTAGGCCCATTGATACAGAATGTTTCCATAGACATCAAGTGTAATAAACGAACTAGGTTTAAGTATGATATTTTGTACCATAAACATCAAGTGTGATAAATGCACTAGATTAGATTTAAGTATGATATTTCGAAATTCAATTAGATACCCTAACTAAAACCCATTAATGTAATCATAACTTCTTTTTTTTAATATCTCGACACATAGATGAAAGTTTACTTTCCAAATTTAAGAAAGTTTACTTTCCAAATATCTTAAATTTGAAATTTAAAAATTATATATATAAAATAATAAAATTTTCACATCGCTTCTACCAACTTTGGACACTACTCAACCCTAATGTTAGGTTAGGTTATATTTAAACTGCTATAATTATAATAATTTTTATTATTAAAGAAGAAAAAAGTTAACATGTTTTATGAACATATCTTTCCAATATTTATGGGATAACATAACCACGCTCTAAATTCAATGTTAGGTTAAATTATATTTAAACTGCTATAATTATAATAATTTTTATTATTAATGAAGAAAAAAATTAACAATAATGTTTCTTGAATGTTTTATGAACATATATTTCCAACACTTATGAGAGAACATAACGACGTGATGGCAACCGCACTCCTCAGAGCACGTTCACCTCCTCAGGACCTTCTTTCTCTTCGGCCCGAAGAACTCAAAGGCTCTCCTATTTTCCTTTCGGGAAATCTGCACCCACAGTTCACTTCGGGCGACTCCTCTTCCTTTGACTTATTGAGGAATCGGAACTCGTGACTTCGCGAGTTCACAGTCTATCTTTGGGTCCTCAAATCCCCGAGACCCGATGGCTTTGGTCAACGCTGACTTCCTCTCGCTTTATCGGGACTTATGTCCTTATCGTGACCTCATCACTCACGATTCCAAGTGCTCAGCCTTCCACTCCCCGATACACGAGACACTGAAATGACGAACTTGCGATCTCGCTCCCTCGCGACTTCGCTACTTCCGCGGCCAAATAATCTCCCCGTCGACTCCCGAAGCCCAAGATGTCGAACCTCCGATGGTTTCTGCCACCTTTCCTCCACTATCTTCAATGGCCCGCACTACCTACGTAGCTGTCAGAATATCACTTCTCGCACTCTCACGACTTCCGCGGCCAAATCTTTTGTTCCTTTCTTGCAATGGCCCGATAGTCGATCTTGCGATGGATCTAAGGGTCCCGAATGTACTTGGATCAACGACACCGCTCCACACTTGCACTGTGACCTTCTGCAATTCTGAGGAATCCAATGATCCACCATAACTCACGGTTCTCCACGAAAAATACTGACCGTCCACTTCTCTTCTCGCGCAATCTACGGACAAGAACTGTCTCCCCACGAGACTTTTTCGCTGACCTGCGTCTCTTCTTCTCAACCTGCTCACGCACAACTTCTGGCTCTGTTTCCCTTCAACGAACTCGAAGGTCTCTCCCTTCTGAGCTTTCACGACTTCAAGTCTCTCAGGAATAAACTCTTGCATGCACTCCTTGCGGCAAAACTTCAACAACGACTAAGTGTTGAAGCCTTCGACCCTGCACACTCCTGCAACAGAAATCCTTCAATCCTCCTTTACTTAGAATCGCAACCCTGAGACTTCATCTAGCCTGCACACACCTTGCATGGCTCCGGTGCCAAACCATCACTTCTGAGATGAATGGCAACAAAATTTATCTCTAACTAAACCCTTCTGTCAATGCACTCCTTGTGGCCAATTCAACTGCACTCCTTGCAGGAATACTCTGGCTCAGATAGAGAAACAATTGAAACTTATTCACTCTTCCTCTCAGACTTCAGTTTAACCATGAAATCACATACACAGCATATAAAAGCAAATGTATTACAAGAAGCAAACATTCATGAGCATAATATCATCAATACACAGAGAATAAAACAACCATGCAATTGAATCAAAGTTTTTCTATTAACTCAATATCTGTACATGGGTGTTCTTTATACACTTCTCTACGTGCTCATCTCTTTAACAATGTTGCTTCATGATGTTACAATGTACAAAGGAGGGTGTCTATATCCCATTTCCCTCTTGCACTCTAAAGCTATCAAATCTAGAATTAAATTCCTATCTAACTTTACATTAAGTCTATAAAATGCCTTATCTACCTAAGGACGAGAGCTATCCGCTCAAGGTCCATTCCAATATACAAGTGCGTCGTCTCTTAAATGAATCATTTAATATCGCACAACAATCTCAAAGTATTTTCAAAATTGGTGCTGCTTGTCCAGTTGTCTCCTACTTTCGCGTTGTCTCGCTTGACGTGGGTGATGCTCCTGCATCATACTCCTCGGCTCGAAAAATTTCATGGGCTCCTGTCCATGAGCTCCTGCACGGTCCGTCCATGCTTCTGTATCATTGCTTCAGTTTCTAAGCTGGCATCCTCCACTGGGTGATTCTTCCATTTGGCCAGATACTCGAAGTATTCTTTTCTTCTGGTCTTTTTACCCACTCTCTTGTCCAGTATCCACTCCATCTGCGGATTTTTTGCTACTGACATCTGCTTCATCCATTGGACTACTGAATCGTCATTTCCAGTCTCTTATTCTCCATCTCTATATGGGTATAAATCCACAACATTAAATATCAGAGATATCCCAATGTCATCCGACAATTCAATCTCATAAGCATTCTCTCCAAATTTTCTCAAGACTCTGGAAGGTCCGATTTTCTTCATCTTCAATTTGTTGTATGTTCCCCTCGGGAACCTTTCTTTCCTCAGGTGCACCAGAACTAGATAACCAACTTCAAACTGAAGTTGTCTCTGATGCTGATCTGCTCTGTGCTTATATTCCTGATTTCAATCCATCAGTCGCTACTTCACTCTGCCATGAAGTTCTCTCATTGCTTCAGCGAATTCTTCCGCACTAGCGCTGCTAGTAGCAATCTGTCCTGAATCCTGCAATTCAGAAACTCCCCTTGTCTATGTGCCATATACAACCTGAAATGGGCTCTTTCCTGTACTCTGATTCACTGAATCATTGTATGCAAACTCTGCCTACGGCAATATGCTATCCTAGTTGCTGTGGTGCTCTGTCATCAAGCTCCTAAACAAATCTCCCAGAATTCTATTCACCACCTCTGTCTGTCCATCCGTCTGAGGATGATAAGAAAAACTAAATTCTAAATTAGTTCCTAGCTTCTTCCATAGGGTCCTCCAAAAATGCCCAATGAATTTAGTATCCATATATGAAACTATGCTTTTCGGCAATCCATGAAGTCTAACGATCTCTTTGAAAAACAGATTTGCGATGTGCGTCGCATCGCTGGTCTTCTGGCATGGAATGAAATGTGCCATCTTTGAAAAATTGTCCACGACCACAAATATGGAATCAACACCTCTTTGCGTCCTCGGCAAACCTAATACAAAATCCATGCTGATTGCCTCCCATGGCCTCTCCGGTATGGGCAATGGCTGATAGAAACCTGCATTCTTCTTTCTCCCTTTTGAATGCTGACAAATCCGACATCTGTCAACAAACCGTTTGACATCCGCACGCATCCCTGGCCAAAAATATGATTCGCTCAACTTCACGAATGTTTTATCATGACCGAAATGTCCGGCCAATCCGCCACTGTGCTTCTCCTTTAACAAGTTTTCCCTCATGGAGAAATTTGGAATACACAGCTGATTGCCTCTGAACAACAATCCTTCCTAGATCATATAATCTATCCAAGGGCTCCGATCTCTGAGAACTGGATTCTCAGCTGCTTCATACGCTTCTCCAAAATCTGCATCTCCTGCGTACATGTCCCTGAGATTTTCAAAACCCAAGGTTTTGACTTGAAACTCCTGCAGCAACAAACATTTCATGCTCAAAGCATCAACCACTTTGTTAGCAGTACCCGAAATGTGTTTGATTACAAATGTGAAATTCTACATATACTCTACCCATTTTGCATGTTTCTGATTCAACTTCTCCTGTTGAGTCACAAACTGTAATGCATGATTACCACTATACAATACAAATTCCTTCGGGATCAAGTAATGCCTCCACTTCTTTAGCGCCTGTATGATACCATAAAATTCTTTGTCATACGTGGAGTATTTCAATTTCGCCTCATCCAGCTTCTCGCTGAAATATGCGACTGGTCTGTCATCCTGACTCAAGACCGCTCCTATGGCATACCCACTGGCATCACATTTCACCTGAAATGTCTTCTGAAAATCTGGAAACACCAACACTAGTTGCTCTGTGATCTTTCACTTCAACAGATTGAAGCTCTTCTCAGCCTCCGATGTCCAATGAAAAGACTTATGTCGCTTCTTCACTGTGTCCATCATCGCTGCGCTAATTCCACTAAAATTCCTAATGAACTTTCTGTAGAAACTAGCCAAACCATGGAAGCTCCTCACCTCGAAAATATTTCTCGGTGACGACCAATTCTTGATCACTTCCACCTTGTCCGGATCCATCCTCAACTCATTAGCCTAAATAATAAAACCCAAATAGATGATCTGTGTCTTCATAAATGAGGACTTCTTCATGTTTATCAACAGCTTCTCCTGTTGTAGCTTCCTCATCACTATGGCCAAATGCTTCAAATGTTCAGCCTCTGATTTGTTGTAAATCTTTATGTCATCCAAATAAACAATGATGAACTTTCCTATGAATTCCCTCAGGACTTCATTCATCAGCCTTATAAAGGTACTCGGTGCTTTTGTCAAGCCAAATGGCATGACTAGCCATTCGTACAAACCCTCGTTTGTCTTGAATGTTGTTTTCCACTCATCGCCTTCCCTCATGCGAATTTGGTGGTATCCGCTTTTCAAATATATCTTTGAAAATTATCTTGCCCCACTCAAGCAATCCATCAGATCATCCATTCTCGGCAGTGGAAACCTATACCTGATGGTTATCTTGTTGATCACTCTTGAGTCGGTACACATCCTCCAACCTTCATCTTTCTTCGAACTGAGCACTGTTGGAATGACACATGGACTCAAGCTTTCTCGGACCAATCCTTTGTCCATCAAATCCTGGACCTACTTCTTGACCTCTTCATTCTCCTACGGCGTCAATCTATATGCGGATTTATTCGGCAAACTAGCTCCTGGTATGAGGTCTATGTGATGACTCACACTTCTCACTGGTGGCAACGAATGAGGTAATTCGTCCACTATGATATCAGCGAACTATTCCAGCGTTTCCTAAAATTCATCCGAAAAATCGTCCACTCTTGTGTTAGTCAGAACAATTCTCGGCTTTCTGATAACAAAGAATTGTGGGTCTTCTTTCTTCTCCATTTCTGAAAGAAGTTCCTTCCCACTCATAAGAAGTACTGTATTGCTTAATTCCGGATTCACCTCCTTATCCTTTATCGAAAGAAACATATGGGTTCTCCCATTCTTCTCCAAAGTATATGTGTTCATTCTCCCATTATGAATCACATTTCTGTCATATTGCCATGGTCTACCCAGCAATAAATGACATACGACCATGGGAATAACGTCACACAAGATCTTATCATTATATCCCCCTATTTTGAACTCAACCAAGCATTGTTTTGTAACAGTTACCTGGTGCCCTTTCTGTAGCCACGAAACTCTGTATGGACTGGGATGATCAGTCGTTTCCAACTCTAGCTTCTCTACCATCTCCGTGGATATGAGATTATCTGTGCTACCACTGTCTATGATAACCTTGCACACCCTGTCCTTGGTTTTGCAAGCTATTCTAAACAGTCTGGTCCTTTGCACCGAGCTTTCCCTCTCATTCCCGGGTGTCAAAAGGACTTTGTGCATCGCAAGGGATCTTCCACCTTCTGCGTCTTCAGTCTCAACATCACGCCTCTGCGCTTCTGCGATGTGAGAGTCCCCTGCATCCTTCTTTTTCTCTGGACACTCATATGACTTGTGCCCATTCTTTCCACATGTGAAACATGTGATTACTCCACCTCTTCCTCTACCTCAACCTCTAGTACGAGGAAAAGTATTTGCATCAGCATAATCTCCTCGCTAATCATTTTGTTGTCCTCTCGGCTCAACATATGGTTGCCTCTATGAGGTTCCACCTCTTTCAACCTTACCCTGAGGTTTCTTCCATTCCTCTTTGGGCTTCTGGAATTTCTCCTGGGCAATTGCTTTGCCTCTTGGCTGGCTTCTGCCTCGTCCTTGTTGTCCTTGATTTCGGCTCAGCTTCTCCTCGGCTTTCAGATCCAATTGGTAAGCATCTTCCACCGTTCGGATGGTTAGCATACTCAATTCATCATGAATGTTGTATCTCAGACCATTCAGATATCTAGCAACTTTCTCATCATCACTCTCCCGATGACCTGCTCTAATGTTCAGTCGATAGAATTCTTTAGTGTATTCTTTCATTGTCATCAGTTTCTGTCTCAGGTTCTGCATTCGCCTGAACAGTGTGATTTGATAATCTATTGGGATGAACTTCGCCTTCATCTTCGCGATCATTGGATCCCAACTTTTTATCTTTTGTTTGCCTTTGGAACGTATGTCTGCTTGTAGCTCGTTCCACCACAATGCTGCATGTCCTTTCAAGCGTGTGACAACATGTCTGACTTTCTTATCTTCTTCCACATCTTCATAATCGAAGTATGTGTCAAGAGCTCTAATCCAATCTAGCAACTCCTCGGCATCCAGATTTCCTTCATAGACTGGAATGTCCATTTTCGCCTTCGCACCCATCCTTGCGATGGATTTGATCAACCGTTCGGTTGATGCATCTTCTGCTGTGACCTCTTCTTCATGTCCAGCTTCCTCTTCAACCTTGGAGTCACTAAGATCCCCTGCACCAACTCCGCATCTTTGAGCTGTCTCCATTTCTTCAAGCCTTGCTCGGAGATCTCTCATCTGCCTTTCCATTTTTGGATTTCCTGCTGGCCTGCCTCTTCTTCGCACCTCCATATCTTCTTGGTTTGGTGACTGCCTTTCTCTTCTGGGCATCATGGTTAATCTCTTTCTCGGCTACAAAAAACAAAGATATTCCTGCTCTGATACCACTTGACGGAAACCGCACTCCTCAGAGCACGTTCACCTCCTCGGGACCTTCTTTCTCTTCGTCCCGAAGAACTCAAAGGCTCTTCTATTTCCCTTTCAAGAAATCTTCACCCACAGTTCACTTCGCGCGACTCCTCTTCCTTTGACTTATCGAGGAATCAGAACTCGTGACTTCGCGAGTTCACAATCTATCTTTGGGTCCTCAAATCCCCGAGACCCGATGGCTTTGGTCAACGCTGACTTCCTCCCGCTTTATCGGGACTTCTGTCATTATCGTGACCTCGTCACTCATGATTCCAAGCGCTCGGCCTTCCACTCCCCGATACACGAGATGCCGAAACGCCGAACTCGCGGTCTCGCTCCCTCGCGACTTCGCTACTTTCGTGACTAAATAATCTCCCCGTCGACTCCCGATGCCCGAGACGTCGAACCTCCGATGGTTTCTGCCACCTATCCTCCACTATCTTCAGTGGCCCACACTACCTACGTAGCTGCTGGAATATCGCTTCTCCCACTCTCGCAACTTCCACGGCCAAATCTTCCGTTCCTTTCCCGCAATGGCCCGATAGTTGATCTTGCGATGGATCTAAGGGTCCCGAATGTACTTGGATCAACGGCACCGCTCCACACTTGCGCTGTGACCTTCTGCAATTTCGAGGAATCCAACGATCCACCGTAACTCGCGGTTCTCCACGAAGAATACTGACCGTCCACTTCTCTTCTCGCGCAATCTACGGACAAGAAGTGTCTCCCCATGAGACTTGTTCGCCAACCTGCGTCTCTTCTTCTCAACCTGCTCATGCACAACTTCTGGCTCCGCTGCCCTTCAATGAACTCGAAGGTCTCTCCCTTCTGTGCTTTCAGATTAGCCTCAAACATGCAACACTACTTGCAGATTAGCCTCTTAGTTGGTATGTCAAGCCAAGCCCATTGATCATACTTATTACTACATTCATTTTTATTACTTCAGAGCTTCACTTCATTCATTATCCTCGCAATTGCCTGCTGTTTCAAACACATTATTCTAGTTTTTTTGTTATCAGTACAAATTTATTTTAATCACGACAGTATTTTTGTATTAGTATACATTTATTTTAATCACGACAGTATTTTTGTATTAGTATTCATTTATTTTAATCTAAAATTTAGGAGAGATATTGAATGGAAGTATACAAAATGGATTGAATTATATGCTAACTTATTTTGATTATTAATATCTATTTAGAATGGGTTTATTTTTATATTTATTTTTTTAAATGTATCTTCATTTTAGATTTATTAAGTTTTTATATAAATCTAATTTTGAAAATGTAAATTTTATAAATTTTAAAAAATAAGAATAAACTTTTTGCCAAAAATTTTATATAATAAAAAAATGTGATTTGAGTGAATTTAAAACCAATTTAGCTTGATAATAATTAATGAACCATTTTTAAATACTGCTCTACTAAGTGCATTTAACCTTTTTTTT
>ML798096.1:28921-42069 GCA_009831015.1 Picea engelmannii
GAAGATGATAGTGGTCATTCTCATAGTGACCCAGACTACCCAATGAATGAAGGAGAGGAGGGTGGTGAAGGGGATGATAATGAAGTTGATAGTGGCAAAGCTTCATTAACCCCCTTGTGGAGGTATGTCACAAAACTTGAGGATAGAGGTGGTGGAACCACTAAGTTTTTATGCCCACATGGTTGTCGTCCAGGAAAACCTTATAGTGGTTCATACACCCGTGTGAAGAGGCATCTTTGTGGGGTATTAAACAATGATGATAACAGAGGGTCCATTGGTATTGCAATTTGCCCTAAGATAACACAGGAACAAAGAGAAAACTACATCAAGATAGAGGAGGCTGCACAAAGAATGAATACTAAAAAACAAAAGGTTCAACCTGATGCATCTTCTCCCTTTTCATCTTCTTCAGTTGGTGGAAGGTCCATTTTTTGAAAAATGCGCTCCCACGCTCTTATGTGGAAGGTCCATTTCATATATTGGAAGACCATTTTTTGAAAAATGCGCTCCCACGCTCCTGCTTCCCGCTCCCGCTCCCGCTCCCGCTTCGCTCCCATGCTCTGGCAACACTGTCAGGGACTACTACCTCGGTAGTAGATGATATCATCCACCACTCTATACCTGTCATCCTGAATGTGACCCTCCATCAACTCGCAAGCAAACCAATCTTTGGAATATTCCACCAGAAGATGGGACTTCCAATCAACTGAAACCACTGTGAGCCAATCCAGCGTGTCATGGATCTCCTTTTGATGTGCATGTACATCCTGCACACTACTGACATGGCTATAATATAAAATATCCTATCAAACTCCCTATCCCTGTCCAGGTGATAGCCTAATTGAAGATCAAACTCGTGAAGCTCGTCCATCCACTTATCGATCTTGGCTGAACTAAACTCAATGATATGTCTAAAGTCCATGTGTGGAGGTCTCCCTTGGGAGAATGTCCCAAAAACCCACTGCAGACCACCATACACAGTTGTATGTTGTTGTATACCACGACACACCACTGTATCATCATGTGCCACTGTATCAATGACTCCACCAGTATCAACTAGACCTGGATCCCAGAGTGATGCATCCACAACTATCATATACTCGATCCCCCAATCAACTGGTGCATATACTTCCTTATTGGCTGGTCCACAGGGAATTTGCTCAACTACCTCCTCAATAGCTAAGCCTTGAGCCACAAAAAACAGCTCATGATCCCTGCAATGCAAAATAGGTGCACAGTCAAACTCCGCTATGTCAAACTTCTCCTCTAGCACCTGCAACTCTAAACGTTCCTCGTGCGGAATCGTCACAAGAGGCTCATCCCTCTGATCATGAATGCTACTCATGTCTTCATGTGCTACTGCTGCCAAAGATGATGGAGTCTCTGCTGCTGTCGCGGTGAAGAGTGTGCCAAACTAAGTTGGTAACAAAGCTCCTCAATCTCACTCTCCTTGTCTTCAACGAATTTAAGAGCAAGGTCCCTATCCATGAACAACTGCAAGTAATTGGATTTCATCCGCTCTAGTCCTTCTCTAATGATGTGTAATTGATCACTAGTGATCCCATTTGCAACTCTCTTTTGTCTCTCCTCCATCTGAGCCTTCCACATAAGATCTTCAGTAAACTTGTGAGTATCATTTCCCCTTGTCAACTTGCACAATGTGCTCCTCCTTGACCAATAATTGGTACTCCAAACTCTATCGAGGTACAATCACGTCCTTATCACCATCAGCATCATATGGTGTTGGATCCTCATCAAGCATAGGTGTTATTGCACATAGACTACCCACATCATAAGCATCATGCATAGTGAAAGATGCAGGATCACCAACATCGGTTGATTGGAACATATGGTCATCATCAAGTGTTGCATCCTCGTCTTTTGTTGATTCATCAGAGGTATACCCATCCAATACACTAGTGTCATCAACCTCACTGGATAGCTCTGATGACGTATCATAGGTTGTTGTTTGGCCCCTCTTAGGGCTAGATGCATGCTCATCTAAAAGGTCAATCTGAGGTCCTGTTAAAATTTCCTCATGAAGTGAGGTCTTCGCTTCATCAACTTCTGCAAATTTGAACCCCTTTTTCTTCTTCTTCCCAGATAGAAGCTTCAACAACTCGAGACTCTCCAACAATGTTGTTAAGTTCCTTTGATAATCCTCTATACTTTTTTGATAGTTCTGACAGGCTTGTAACAATTTTGTCCTGAGCTCTTGACTTGTCTCCATACTGTAAAATCGTACGGCTTTCCTGGAAAAACCCTGAAAAATTGTCGAAATTAAAATGTTGATAACTTTGCTTCCCAGACTCCATTTCAACCAATTCTTTTTTTTGAAATTGGGTATTTTTCTGAGAGGAATTCAAATATCCAATTTGTTTTTCCAAATTCTACTTAGAAAATTTCAGATCCGAGCCTAAAGTGCGTCGCTCTCTTTTTTCCCTAAAAGCAATTCTGCAAAAAGACCCCAAAAATTTTTCCCTCCTTCGGCCAAGCAAAGTGCTCTGATGCAATCACAGGTTGGCATGATCTCCAGCTCTGATACCACTTTAATATCCCCAATAGAGCTAGGCAGGGATTTTATGAATTTCTATGCAATTATGTTATATTTCCACAAATATTTTGCATTCATTCTACTAAAGACATTTCGTCAAACATATTGCAAGCATCCTAAATACACTTGGAATAGAAGAGAATCATGGAATATTTTATTATGAATGGAGACTGAATACAACAATCCAATCGTTTCTATGGCATCTGCAATACATCAATGGAAAACACACAATACAAGCCAAAAACTTGGAATCATACCATGGCCCCCTCAATATATGAGATCCAATCCTCCAAGTGCCACAACCTCTCCAAGTAGATCACTACAACCCAAAACTGAAAACAAACCCAAGATGAAGCTCCAATGAATATCATGGATGGATCCTCCTCCTTGTCTAGCTAGGGTGGATATTGCACCATCGAAACAAGAGCAACAATGGAAGGGTTTTTTCCAAAACCCCAATGAAAACGTTGGCTACAAGAGCACTCAATAAGATATCAAACCATAATAATGAGAAGTGAGGGGTTACCCTTCTTTTATACTTTTCCAACCCCTTCTAGATCCTTCCTCCACACCTTCTAAAATTTTCCCCTTTTTTTACTAAATCAATCTTCTAGAACTTTCCCCTTTTTGACTAAATCAAATATAGCCCTTATTTTCCCTCCAATTCTCACTTTAGGATTAAAAGTCACTTTAATAATAATTAACTTATTAATCTAAAGTTACTTTACTTTATGTAATGTCACTTTAATAATATAATATCTCCTAACTAAGTGACATTAAATGACCCCCCCTTTTTACTCCTTTTTATCTACTGACAAGCCACAAAAGTCCCTTATACTACAAAACGGGAAAACCCAAAAATGGGGACATGACATGATACTGTCAAATCAATGCAATGAGGGCATGAAGAACATGTGAATCTTGTTCAAGACAATCAGTCCTTGGAGGACAAAGCCTTGTAAAACAATTAACAAGGAAAGAGCCTCAGCCAATAGGAGAATCTAAAATTCAAGGTAGCTTGGAAGGAGAAGGATGAATGAAGAGTTTTATACAAATTGTGAGGCTTATACACCGTGTTACCTCCTGGATCTGCACACAGATAAGTCCAATCTTTCAGGTACAAACCCTGGGAGAACTCTTGGAAGTTCTACCCACTGTCACCTCAGTAGAACATCCCTTCACTTTAGGACGGCTCTCCTCCGGCACGAGGGGGGTTTCCCTAGATCAAATCACTACTTTGTCTATTAGCAAAGATCTGAAAATCAGATTAGTGATTTCTGTGTTTGATGATCTTCTTTTAAAAAAGGTGAGAAGACAAGCAAGATCGAGTGCCTTGTCCCTTGGGCAAATGGAGTAAAAGCACAACTTGATGAAGAAGCTTATGATGCAAAAGGGAAATCAGCAAGCTATGATATACATAAACATCACTAATTGAATCAACCATATTGATACAAGGAACTGTATGATATGCTCATTAAGGTGCCATGTCATCACCAACTCAAAACCAACCAGCACATAATGCAACCAATAATGTAAAAAGATGAGCAACAGTCATCAAAAGTGAACAGCAGCCTTAATCTTCATTAACAGATTTGATTACATCATGGGAGAAAGAGGGCATGAATGGCTCTCCATAATACCCTTCTCTAACCTCAAAACAGTCCACCAAAAGATGTATAAAAAGATCTTAAAATAGAGATATACCAGCAGCATTTGATGTGGCAGCCCAAGCATAAATATGATCTATACCGCGGCACAAGACAACATAACTTCACCAAAGTTTTTCCTCCCTTTAACCTGCAAAATTACAATACCCTTGGCCTTCTAAAGGGGGATTATCTCCACTTGAACTTCTGATTTACAAGTGAGGAGTGCCTCTACTTCTATAGCTTTTCTCTCCAGCTAATTTACAATAAAAAAAATTATTGAGAAATCTATAGAGATCCCTAGATCCACCTTTCCTGCAAGCAATAATATTAAAATATAAAAGAAAAGTCTAGAAATTCCCTTGGAAGTAGAGTGTTCCACAACCGAAGCTTTCTTTTGACCTTTGAAGATGTAAAAATGACCAAGCGTCATCTTCTCATGCTAGATGTCCCAATAAAAAATTGTTTTTATTATTCCTTGTGCCGTTACAGAAACTTCTTCATGGGCTGCCTCCTTTAATTAGGGCTGGTATAATAATTAAACACTTCCTTCTAGAGTGCTCCAAGCAAGTCACTCCATTAGAATACTGTTTTTTTTTTCTGGAGGTACGTGCCATTCTAGGTGTTTCTCCATGAAACGCACTCATGAATTTGGGCTTATTCATCATAAAAAACTTTTTAAAATTGCTTTCTAGATCCTTCTACACAAGTCACTCCACAAAGAAGGCTCTAACAGGTTGTCTTGAAAAAGAAAATGAAGCTTTTAAAGGGCCTCTTTGGTAGTATTAAAGATACGACTTTGGTTTTCCCAAAATTGATTGTAAACTTTCAAGGATCACAAAATTGTTCCAAAGCACCAAGTTGCCTCTGTATCCCCTCTATAGTGGAGGCCAACAATACCATGACATCTGCAAATAAAAAGAGTGAAACGAAGACCTCATGAAGTAGGAAACCATCATTCGTCTAAGTAGAATCCCTGATAAATTGCTCAAGCTAATCAATGCAGATCCCAAACAAGGTGGGCACGAGAGGAAACCCCTGCTTAACACCAATAGTGCTCCTAGAAAGCCCATAAGATGTGCAGAAACATCCCACTACTATCACATAAAGTTGCATCATAGTTGGGATAAGGAGATGATGCACATTGAGGGCACAAAGCTGCTCAAGGAGTATGTGTCTAAAAACATTAAAGGCCTTATAAAAGTCAACAAAGCAGTAAGTATACCTTCAAAGAACAATGCCTAGCCTCCCCAATAATAGCATGTAGGGTGAACATGTGATCCACGATCGAGTAGTCCCTCCTAAAGTTGGCCTAGCTTATAGCTCTGAACCCATTCCTTTCAAACCAATCTGATAGGTAAGTATCAATAGTTGTGGCATAAACTTCCATACATATGGGATATGTTTGAGAAATTCAGCTTCCAAGTTCTCTACACCTTGAGCTTTATCAAAATGGGCATTGTTTGAAACTAAGACACATAATCATGTAAATTGTAAAGAAATGACAATCAACATCTATGGGATTGATAGGAATAGGTGGTTGATTGGAGACATCATAGGCTGAACAGGCATAGTTAAACTATGTCTTGGGATTGTGTTAGTACCTAGTATCACACTTTGTAATCTTGGTGCCAACTTGGAGATTGATAATTGCATCCATCAATTAGCAACTGTGAGAATTATGTGGAAGATTCTGCAACACATCAATGCAAAGTATATTTTCAGGGATCAGTTTCATCCAATGCAGTTGCATGCATGACCTTTTCCAATTTACAGTTTCTGGACAGACGCATGTGCACTTTGCATGCAATATTTGATACTTCAGATGTGATTAAAGGCACATACAAGACTGACCATGGGATTTTTAGGCACATGCAAAGCTTCCTATCAGTATGCAGCATGCATGCAATCTTGTGTGACTGTTATGTTTAACACATGGTGCGACAGAGCTCACATGTTAGATTTGGAAGCGTATTCTTGTTTCTCACTGTTGTTGTCCTCATACACAAGTCACTACAAACGTGGAGAAGTCTCCAACCCACTTGGTGTGTCCTTGGAGGCACAAACCTGAATCCAGACCCACTGTCACCTCAAACTCGACTCCTTCCATCTAGGCTCACTTATATGGAAGCCAAGGGAGGTAGACCCTCTTAAACTATGTGAAGGTTTTATTTAAAATTCTAGGAGTTAATTAAAGTGTTGATTAGTGTTACCAACCCAATGACAAACAACCAATGCAATGTGCAATCTTTCAATGACAAGCAAACCTTTAACAACAATTTAGACCAGTGCCTAAAGATTATCAAAAATCTCTTATTGAAATATATTCACAAAAATATATCTTTACAATTTGAAATAAAGAATAAATTCATCCACACAATGATTCAAAATAACTTTACATATAAACAATTACTTCCCAAAGAATTAAAGAATGCTTGAATAAGAAAAAAAAAATAATGTACTTGCAGAAAATAAATGGAATGTAAATACTTGAAAACAAATTGCTGAAACATAAATGTTGCACAAGTATGTAGATTACTTTTAGTTAATTTTAAGTCTCTCTTTAGCTAAGGGGTTTAGATGTGAAAGTTGCAAGATTAAGCTATGTGACTACCCCAAGTCCTTATCCCTTAGCCAAGAGGAAATGTTGGGTGCTCAACAAGAGAACAACAAGGTTTTCCTCTAGCTCCACAAGTCAAGTCCAAAGTGCTTGGGCGCTCAACAAGGAGGACACTTAGTGTCATGAAACTATCCCCAGCTTCAACCCATTCTAGCCTCCACAAGTCACCTTATTTTAGTGGCCAAACAATAATAGAAATGGGTACCTAATTAAACTATCTACTCAATTCTTTGCCCTTTCTTATTACCCAAGATCCACAAAGTTGCAAGGGGAGGGAATACGGGGCAAAGGTGGGGTAAATTTTGTTTACTTTGCAAAATAAAAGGAAACTTTAAACACTAGCGAGCATGATTTTGCAGGATGGCATAGCCACTCACATACAAGGTGTGAGAAAACAAAAATTACATAAAATAAATAACTTAACCAAATTAACCACACTACTTTGGCACAAGGTGGAGGACAAGGCCTTCCGATTTTGTGGCAAAGGTGGACAAAGTTAACTAAAGAAAAAATCAGAAAATTATTTCTAATCCTAACCAGTAAGATTTTGCAAGGATGGCAAAGCCAAGCACAATGCAAGGTGTGGGCAAAAATTATTAAAATTATTTACAGATTTTAAACTTGGAAATAAATAGAAAGTGCAAGCCCAAGAGACTCTTGGGCTGCTTACAATAGTTTTAAGAGAGATAGGGGCTTTGCACCAAAGCTTATTGATGTTCTCTTGAGCTTTTAGTGGCCAATTTTGGGCAGCACCTCCCTTTTTAATGATGAAAACCTGCATAAAACAGCAAACAAAGCTCACTGGAAAGTGCTAAAAATCACCACAAAATGTTAGTTTTATGTTATAGCATATATACAGAAATATTTATAGAAAAAATCCGAACTTGAAAAATGATTTTTTAGCAAGATTTAAGTGATTATGTATGCAGAAAATAAGTAAATAGAAGGCTGAAAATTGAACAGAAAATTATGTGAAGCAAAATGAAGCCTTTGGAGTTCTTCCTCCAAGCTTTGGCAACCTGCAAATCTGTAAACCTTTGCTACACAATGAGGTAAGAAGGTGAAATCCTTTAAAAGGACTACAAAATACTTTGCAAACACTAATAAAAGAAAATCACATAAATCTATAGCAATACTACTACAGATTTATCTCTATCAAAATATTTTGCTTAGGGTTCTTCAACTAAAACAATGTGAAGCAAAAACAAACAAAACTTTGCAATATTACCTCACTAAGAAAAAATACCATACAAGAATAGCCAAAAGCACCAAGAACACCAAGAAATCCTCCAAAGCTTCACTTTATTGCTTCAAGAAAGGTTACCAAATGGCACCAAAATTACAAGAGAAAAATGGGAGAGGACGAGAGAGAGTGGAGAGAGATTTTGGTATAATGGAGTTACTGTGAAAACTTCCTGTCAAAATGAGGAGAAGGGGCCTCATTTTAAAGGAAGGAAAGAGGAAAGACCCCTCTTGGATGAGTTACAAGTGTCACCCCTCCAAGAGAGAGAGAACAAGTCAAGAGGGGTGCACTTTTAGGGTTTTGGAGTGAATTAGGGTTTGAGGGGTGAGATGTGAGGGGGGAAAACCCCTTTCCTTTTGTCCACACCTTTGACTAGGCTCTAAGAGGGGCGCACTTAGGGTTTTAGGCATTGTTGAAGATATTGCCAAAATATCAGATATGTCGCCGACATTTTCCCCTGGCCAAAACTTTCCCCCAAAAATTTCGCGACATATCCGAAACTTTGAAAGTGTCGCAACACTTTCATTAACTCCCGACATTTTGCCAATGAGTCGCAGGTCGATACAATATGTCGGCCTGCTGAGGTTTTTTGTGGGTAAAGTGCACGCGAGTGGGGCTTTAGAGGCCGCGGGTGCCTTTTTTTGGTCATTATTTCATTTGTGAAGTGTGAGAGAGCTAGAGAGGTGTGAGGAAAGCCATTGTGCATCTATCCAAGGAGGAGAAAGCCAAGGATCTTGCTTCCATTAGCGCCAGCGGAGAGATCAAGATTTTCAGGTATGATCAAAACGTTTTTCTTTTATTTGTTTGAAGTTTGAACTTGAAGATTTGAACTTTGTTTTTTTAATTTTTAGAGTTAGGCTAGGGTTTGCAATGTGTCTCTTCTTGTTGTTTTTGAATGGAAGATTCAATCATTCTAATTCATCTATTTCTTATTATTTAACCTTTGCATTATCCTGTGTTTATTTTGGTTTTTTTTGTGCCATAGGTTTAATATTTTCATCTTATGCATCTTATGCATCTTATTTTATTGGTTGTATTTTCATATTTATGTAGCAAAGTGTTTATTTGATGTTGTTGTTTCTTTACAAGTTTAAAAAATTGAAAAAAATGAGTGTTTTTGTATTTTTTTGAGGTCTTGCGACATTTTCCGACATTTTCCGCCGATGTGGCCGAGAATTTACATTCCAGACCCTCGCCGACACTTTCTCCAACACGACATATACAGCACTTTAATTTTTACTTTTCCCTAAGTTCATGAAGAAGGGGGGGGGCCTCTCACTAGGGAGACTCAACTTAAGTTGTTAACTTGACTTGGGGGGGTTCTTCTAAGTGGATTTTCATTTTTCCAACTTAGGAAATACATTAGAAAACATTTCCCCACTTCTTTTCTTGACTTTAGTTACTTTTACAAATTTTTTGTTTTTTTACCTTAGCCAATTATTTGCTGATTTTTTACTGACTTGGACTCTTCATGGACAATGACCTAGCAAAAATTGTCCAAATGAGCTTAAATTTGGTCCAAAGGTGTAGGGGGTCATAAGCCATTTGATTTGAGTACTTACAAACCTATACAAAATCCATAAGGACCAAATTTTTACATTTCTCATCAAAAATAATTATTCCAATTTATGAAAAATTTTAATTAGGAGATGTCTAGCATGGTCATTTACAACATCTTTACACCTTAATCACCCACTGGGCTCGATCATTAGAACGCCTTTCACCACTTTGGAGGATTATTGAGTGAAAAACTCAAGAGTAATTAAAATAGTTGAAAAGCAAGACTAATTACCTAAGGAAGAAAAACACTCGATGAAAGGATTTCCCTAATGATAAAGTCCTAGTCAACTAAATAAAACTTGACCCATGCTAACATATTACAAAATTATCCCACGCAGGGGAGCGGACATTTCATGTACACAGAAAGAAGTGTTGGGGGTAAAAATTGTCATGATGAGCCATAAGTCTTCAAACTTGTCGTACCACAAGGTACATAACTTCATAATACATGACATTGACACCTAGTTGAAATAGGTGGTCAACACTCACTATCATACAAGTCTAATACCCCCACTTTTAGTGACAAGCATGGGGTTTTGTGACACTATTATTTTTAGTGACTATAATTTAGTATAAATGCTTATGGTAAATACTGTGCGAAAAGATTTAAGTAGCTCATGTTTTGAGTTCTCAACCGAGACTCGTCATCAGAGAATTAAACATAGGTTCAATTTGGAAGCTTGTCTGAAGGTGCATTCAAATGAAGTAATGGGGAAGCATTCTACCTCTTTTCTAATGTTGAGAAACAAATATAAAACGAATTTGATTGAAGGAGCATCCCCTCAAGGTCATGTACCTTAAGCATGATCAGGAGCTTCTTAAAGACTTCAGTGTAATGTTGGAAAAATTGGATAGAGATTTGTTTGATTTCAACCTTTGAGCTAACCACATCATTGCACTTTTTGTGGACAATAGCCTTGAAATCATCCTTGTTAATGATGAGTTGTTGGTTTTTTTTTATGTTGGTGTCGTAATGTGTGTTTACAATCAGTTTAAGGCTTGCTCCTCCATATGTACTTATGTGACCAATATTTTTTGAGCCCAACCATATTCGGTTGTGTTGTTGCCTTATACACTCCTTAGGTAACGTGGAACAAATCTTCAATCCACTGGGTGTGTCCTTGGGGGCAAGTCTCGAGTCAAGGTGTTGTCACCTAATCCTCAACTCCTCTGAGGCCAACTCCTAGCAAAGCCAAGGGGTGTAGTCCTTAACAAAAGAATCTATGGCTTGAACTAAGCTAAGTACAAAATGAAATCTAGGAGTTTATTTGAAGCAAAAGAAACTACAAATAAATCTACACTAGCAGCAGCTATGAAAATGAATGAAATTGCCTATAATAAAGATATTCATACTTCAAAGCATATAAAGTATTTCCATGAAAGATATATAGTAATGAAAGCAGATACAGTTGCTTGAAAGATAAAAGATAAGCAAATATGAATACCAGTGCCAATAATGTAAAGATTGCAAGATGTATGTAATGTTGTTGAAATAGAGATTGTATTGCAAGTGCTCTTGTAAATTTTATTATGAGTTTTGTTAAGTGGAGTGGTTTTTGTGAATGCAAGCCACTATGTGATATGTGTGCAAAGTGAGAACAATAAAGCAAATCTAATCTAGGTGTGGCCCCTTAGAGGCTATCCCTCAAATTGGATGTTGAACTATGTCGGAGGTCCAACAGGGAAGGTATCCCTCTGACTTCACACACAAATTCAAGAGAATGTCGGATGTCCAACACAGGGAGAACGAAGTTCTGAGAAGGCCCATCTGACTTCACACACAAACTCTATGCATTTTCCAACTAAACAATAGCAACTAATGGATTGTACTACTAAACTACTATGTACTGACCAATCCCTATTATGATGGGTCCCTAGATCAAGCTAGGCTCGCAAGGGGTCAGAGCAATACTACGGGAAGCTGAGGGGATGGTTTATTTCCAACCATGCTTGTGCTTGCAACAAGCATAACATATAATACCAAGATAATGAATATACCATAAACACAATGGTTATACCCACTTCTTGTAAAATTTGGCTCACCATGAAGGAATCAAACATCTTATACCATTTTCCTAGCATGCTTCAGGCCACACAATGATTTTTGAGTTTGCAAACAAATATTTTGTTGCGATTCTGAACTAACCGTTCCAGTTGTTCCATATACATCACCTTATCCAAAAAAAAACTTCATGTAAAACAATTTTAACATCTAGTTGTACTATCACAACTAGTGCTAACACAACATGAATAGAAACAAGCTTTTAACAATTGGTGAGAAACTTTCATGGAAATCAATACCTTCCAAATACCTTTCTGCTACCAGTCATGCTTTGAACCTTTCATCTTTTACTATGTTTGATTTTATAAAAGGAGATTCATCAAACACTGCATCTCTGTCCATGATGATTCTATGGGTAGTAGGATCCCACAGTTTGCACCCCTTAACATCATCACCATATCAAAGATCTACCTGTTTGATCTGGGTCCTGCTTAGAAAGCTGATAAAAAACCATAAGCATCACAACCGGATAATTTCACATTTGAGTAATTACCAGATGACATGTTCATACCTCTTCCTGAATCTTTTTGTCTTTTGCAACCAATGGTGACCGAGTTACCAGATAGCACAATCGCTTCTGTAATACTTTCCAAGTTGCAGCAATACTTGCCAAGTTACCTCTTCCTGAATATAGTGCAGGGAAGGGACTGTATATTTGTAGTGGTCGACAGACTGACTAAGTTCGCACATTTCTTCGCCATACCCACAGACTACAAGGCCATACAGGTAGCAGAGTTGTTCTTCAGGGAGGTATTCCGGTTGCACGGGTTACCCAGGCAGATAGTCAGTGATAGGGATGGGCGCTTCATCAGCGCCTTTTGGCAGGAGCTTTTCAGATTGACAGGCACAGAGCTAGCCACGAGTACCAGTTACCACCCACAGACAGATGGGTAGACAGAGATCGTCAACAAATGGGTGGAAGGGTATCTGAGGAACTATGTGGGGGGACAGCAACGCACTTGGGTGAGATGGTTACATATGGGTGAGTATTGCTACAACACAACCTACCATATGTCTATCAGGATGTCACCATTCAAGGCATTGTATGGATACGATGCACCCTCCTTTATAGATACTGTGTTTGGGGACAGAAGGGTCTCGGGGGCCAAGGATTGGGTGGAGGAGAGTCAAAGGATCCTACGATCAGCAAAGGAGAACTTGCAGTCAGCTCAGAATCAACAGAAGATATATGCAGATCGACACAGAGTTGAGCGCAGTTTTGAGGTAGGAGATTTGGTTTTCCTGCGATTACAGCCATACCGACAGTCTTCCTTGAAGAGGAGCGGATCAGAGAAACTAAAGCCAAAGTTCTATGGACCATACAGAGTCATCAGGAGGATAGGCGAGGTGGCATATGAGCTAGAGCTACCAGAAGGTAGCAAGATTCATAACGTCTTTCACGTCTCTTGCCTTAAAAAGGCGGTGGGACAGCAGGTTAGCATTTCACAGGAGTTGCCACCCTT
>ML798096.1:42169-60158 GCA_009831015.1 Picea engelmannii
ACCCCTTATTGTCATCACTCTCCATTACACCACAAAGATGCCTCCTCACACGGGTATATGAACCGGCATAAGGTTTTCCTTCATGACAATCATGAGGACATAAAAATTTGGTGGTTCCACCACCTCTCCCCACATCAAGTTTTATCACAAATTTCCACAAGGGTGTCAATGAAGCTTTCCCACCTTCATTGCTCTCTTCATCCTCTTCAAACCCTCCTTCATCTTGAAACCCTCCTTCATTGCTCTCTTCATTCTCTTCTTCCCTTTGATGCCTCCTAGTCCCCAACAAGACCATGCGAACCAAAAATGGAATGATAAACCAAAAGAAAATCATTTTCCTCAAGCTTTAGATGAACAACCTGCAATAAAATGAGGGACAAGAAGGAATGGGAAAGAGTAGGAGAGGAGGAAAAAACCATAAACAAATTTAACCCAAGGAAATGAGAGAGTTGGGGTTTGGGCTTACCTCTTTAGCTCTTGAATCTTGCAAGTTGAAAGTTGAGATAGATGGTTGCCTTTGTTCTCTCCTCCAAGCTCCTCTTTGTTCTCTCCTTCAAGCTCCTCTTTGCTCTCTCCTCCATGCTCTCCTTTGCTCTCTCCTCCAAGCTCAAGCAAACACAAATACAAATAGAAACAACGAGGAAATGAGAGGGGGAAAATATCTTTTATTCCCTCCTCACTTTCCCCTAACCCATCCCTAACCACACTCCACACTCTAACTTAACTCAAAAAAACAAAAAAAATGAGTATTTTTTCATCTTAAGCGTGGAAGCGCTCGGACCTCACGGGGAGCGCGCAGGAATCGTTGAGGGTGCGCTCAGGAAGCTGGGTAGGAAGCCAGCTTCCGAAATCCAAAAGCGCGCTTCTGGATTTCGGAAGCTCGCTTCCTGGTTCAACGCTTCCTCATGGGCAGGGAGCGCATTTTTGAACTAGGAAGCTGGCTTCCTACCCAGCTTCCTGAGCGAACTCGCTCGGAGTGGGCTTCCGAGGCCGGAGCGGGGGCGGGGGCGCTTCTGGTAACCCTGGCAGAAACAACCGTGTAATATTCCCAATCACTGATTTTTCGTTTTCTTAGTTATTTGGCTCACACCTTCCGTCAAACAGTTTGTAAATAACAATTTTTGGTGTACAAATATTCCTTCCACTTTGATATTTATGTATTTCTTGGTTCAAACATTTAAACGAACAGCACAAGTTCTCAAATAGAATAACAATTTCACTGTTGTTTTAATTCATGTATGAATTAGCTCATTTAACAAGATATTTGAAGCCACAACTCACTGGGTATACACAGCAAGAAAAGAAAACAGCAAGTCATAATTGAGAACCTGATATAATGGTTGTGACAGCAAGGAGATCAGGCTGTAGAAAACAGATCTGATATTGAATACGGATTCCCACGAGTTTCTTTGGCAATAATGTGCAGTCCTGCACTCAAAATACATCCATCCAACAATATATTTGTGCCCCAACAGTTCAGAACAGCCCCAGCAATAGATATGGATCAAAACGTGTGCCCAACATGAAGATGCCACGACCAGGAATCCGATTTGTACCTCAGTGTTTCCCCAGCAAGGGTATATCATGCCCAGCAGTTAGTGTGGTTCCACCTTCAATCAGCAAGCAATTATTTATGATCTCTGTGTCAAGAAATGCACCCAGTTTGGAGATGAGACTCCGCCCAACAGAGATATATGAGCCAGCAATGGATATTCTATTCCCCACTTCCAACAATGCATTGAGTAAGGATTACAAGTCCCCTAGGTGAGGAGAAAACGCCCAGCAGAGTTATTCCTTAGCCCCCAAAGCAAATCGACTCCCCAAACATTAAAACTCAGTCTGCTTATAAGTGCCACGACCCTGCTGCTAAGTGAACTCGTCCAGTAACAAGATACCACCTCCAACCAAGCTAGAACTCGACCAGCCAAAGGATAAATGGATCCTCTCAAGAGTAACTCGACCCACTGCTTAGAAATCCTTCTCAGCGACACTAAAATTCGATCTCAACAAATAGAAATCGCCCACTGGATGTAACAAGTCACCCCAATCAAATAACCCAATCTCTGAACAATAAAAACATAGACCGGTGATGAACATTGAAAACTCTAACCAATTGAAGCGCTACGAAGAAATCTGCAATGATCTCTTCTCCAAACCAGCTAGTGTGTATTGTTGCAACACCGAAACCAGCAAATGCACAAGGGTTTCCAAAAACCCTATACTCTTTCCTCAAGAGCTCTCAAAAATCTATTTTCCAAATGAGTGACTGCAAGAATGAGGGGTGCCTCCTCTTTTCCCCTCTTTTATTTCTTCATTGAGTTATTTCACACTCACTTTACTTTTTAATTTTCTTTTAAAGTCACTTTGTGCTTGCACACATTATAATTTTTAAGTGACTTTATTTTGCCTAAGACCCATGTCCCCCTTTTTCCCTTTTTCAGTTTATAAAATCATTTCCTAGGCAAAAGTTGAGTTCCCTAGGTAACTTTTCCGACTTAGCCTACGGGAATCAATTTAGGCTAGCGGAACCATTCCTTATGCTTCCTAGGCCAACGGGGACATTACATTCCTCCCCGCCTAAGATTGCTTGTCCTCAAGCAACTGTAACCAGGATGTTGCAATATTTGCTCTCCTTCCCAAGTAGCGTCCTCGATAGGTAGATTTTTCCATTTGATCAGGTACTCTTTAATGCTCTTGTTCCTTAATTTCCGCTCTCTGGTCTCCAACACCTCCTCCGGAATTAGAATCAATTGCCCCTCCTCATCCAATGGTGGAAGCTCTGTAGAAATGACAACATGTTGTCCCACTACCTTCTTGAGGCATGAAACATGAAAGACTTTGTGTATGTTACACCCCTCTGGAAGCTCTAACTCATAAGCTACCTCCTCGACTCGCCTCGAAATCGTGTAGGGACCATAGAATTATTGCTTCAATTTCTCTGCCCTTTTCATTTTCAAGGACGATTGCCTGTATGGCTGCAGGCAGAGGTATACCAAGTCTCCCACCTCAAAACTGCACTCCACTCTATGCTTATCGACATACATCTTCTGTTGATTCTGTGCCATTTGCAAGTTATCTTTGAGAGTTCGCAAGATGTCCTGACTCTCATGAATCCAATCTTTGGCTTTGGGTGCCCGGCTGTCCCCAAATGCTCGATCCACAAAGGTGGTGGCGTCATAACCATACAAAGCTTTGAAAGGTGTCATCCTAATCGACATGTGATAAGTTGTGTTATAGCAATGCTCACCCAAGTGCAACCATTTGATCCACACCTTTTGTAGCCCCGATACATAATTTCTCAAATACCCCTCGAGCCACTTGTTCACAATTTCGGTTTGCCCATCAGTCTGAGGGTGATAATTGGTACTAGGCGTTAATTTTGTCCCTACGAGTCTGAACAACTCCTGCCAGAAGCCCCCCATGAATCTGTTGTCTTGATCGCTGACAATTGTCTTAGGCAGTCCACGCAGCCGAAATATCTCTCTGAAGAACAATTCTACTACTTGCGCTGCAGAGTATTTGGATGATATGGCAAAGAAATGGGCGAATTTAGTAATCCTGTCAACCACCATGTAGATACAATCTTTCCCTTGAACCAGAGGCAACCCTGTGATAAAATCCATCGAAATGATTTCCCTTTTTTGTTCAGGAATGGGAAGCGGTTGGGGCAATCTTGTTGGGTGGGTATGTTCCACCTTGTTTTGCTGACAGACGTGGCATTCCCGTACAAACTTCAATACATCAGTCTTGAGACCCTTCCAAGCAAACCTCTCTCGAATTTGTCTATAAGTCTTCAGGTATCCTGGATGACCTACCAAAGGAGAAGTATGCGTTGCATGCAGAATTTTGTCCTTCAACTGAGATTCTGGTACTAAATAGATCTGGTCCTTATAATATATAATGTCGTCAATAACCCTGTACCTGTCGTCGAAGACCTGACCATCAAGTATCTCACAAGCAAGCCTGTTTTTAGAGTATTCTACCAATAGAAGTGCCTTTCATTCCACTGAAATCTCCATGAGAGAGAGAGTGGGTATCCTAGATAGGGCGTCAACAACCACATTATTTTTGCCTTTCACATACTCAATTTCAAAATCGTAGGCTTGGATTTTACTGATCGATTTTTGTTGCCGCTCGCTCAACTCCTTTTGCTCCATGAGAAACCTCAAGCTATTATGATCGGTCTTTACCTTTAACCTGTTCCCCACCAGGTACTGCCGGAATTTGGTCAAAGCATGCATTATGGCAACATCTCTTTGTCATATATGGAGTAATGTCGCTCATACTCTCGGAGTTTGCAGCTCTCAAACGTTATGGGGTGATTGTTTTGCATCAATACAGATCCTATCCCAATTCTCGAAGCATCACACTCCAAGACAAAGGGCTAAGTGAAATCAGGGAGTGTTAAAACAAGGATGAGCAGACAACGGACATTCCAGTACATATCCATGGATGAGAAGACAGTGGACATATCCAAGACACACTCCAGTACATATCCACGGATGAGCAGACAGCGGACATTCTCACCAAGCCTCTGTCTAGAGTGAAGTATGAGTACTTCAGAGACAAGCTTGGCGTGATGCAGAATGTCCACCCTCGTTGAGAGGGAGGTGTGTTGTTTCTTCTCTTGTCGGCTAACTCCTTTGGCCAAGGGTTCCCTAGATCAGTTATGTGAGGTGACTAAGGGGGTAATGCACTGTCGAACCCAATGAGAAAAGAAACATCACACGCATAGTCGTGGGGACTATGGGAGTAGTTTCGTGCTGCTAGATGAGACTATAACTATGGTTGATGGCATGGTAGTAGCTGTGTGCTACTAGTTAATTGTTGCATAGTTATAGAGACATCGACTATGACTATGGTTGATGGCATGGTAGTAGTTGTGTGTTACTAGTGTATTGTTGCATAGTCATAGGGATTGCAGACTATGATTATGGTTGATGGCATGGTAGTAGTTGTGTGTTACTAGTTGATTGTTGCATAGTCATAGGGATTGCAAACTATGATTATGGATGATGGCATGGTAGCAGTTGTGTGTTACTAGTTGATTGTTGCATAATCATGGAAACTGTTAGACTGCATGGTGGTAGCTTGTGTAGCTACCAGTTGATTGCAGGATAGAGACTTTGTGTCTCTGGACAGTAGTCGTGTGCTACTAGGAGTGGTTGTGTACCACTGGACAGTAGTTGTGTACTACTATGGATCGGCGCAGTCGTGTTCTACTGGATGGCATTGTGGTAGTTGTGTGCTACTAGATGATTGCCATGGAGACTACCAGTTCACATTGGGAGTAGTTTTGTGCTACCCTAGCTAAGAGGGAGTGTTGATGTTTTTGGTAGCTGCAGGAGGAACTTTCCCTCCTAGATGAACTTTCTTAGACGAGAAGAAGATTCTGGAAGCAAGAGAACCATTGACCAGATGTGGAAATACCCCAGAAGAGAAATCGGCTTAGAAAAATAAAGAACAATGAAGAGACACCTTTCCAGAAGAGAAGTCGGCCCAGAAAAATAAAGAACAATGAAGAGACACCTTTCCAAAAGAGAAGTCGGCCCAGTTAGGAGGACAAGAAGACTATAAATAGGAGGCGCCTTGGCTCATTTGTAACACACACTCACACTCTCACCTACACAGAAGCAAGGCGCAAGTCTGAGGAAGGTGATGCAACAGTTGTAGTGGCAGAGATTCTTCTTGTTCATTCTTTTGGTATTTGTCTCTTGTGCGCTACTCTTGGTAAAGGTGCACTACCTTGGTATTGAGTTGTTGCTGCAACTGGGGTGGTATTTCTAGTTGTACCTTGAGCTAGCCTTTGTGCTAGGGTTTATCTGTTGGTTTATGATTGGACTTGTTTTGTGAACGAAATCTATCTAAAAAAGGTTGTTGGGTTTTTTCCCCCATTTGGGGTTTTCCCAAGATAAATCTCTTGTGTTCTTTTGTCTCTTGTTTATGCTGTTATTGCTCAGTACTGTTAATGTTTATGCCATTATTATAGTTCTTTGCATTTCAATAGATAACAGCAACATAAAGACAAGATCACTGAGAAATACTCAATCACAAGAGACACAGCATTTATCCTGGAAAACCCTCTAGGGGAAGAAAACCCAGCAAAACTTCCTTATTATAGATAGCCAATACAATGCCAAGAGATAACTCAAGCTAATACAGAAGATCCTCTCCAAAAGATGCCCCACTCTCTCTCTTTCTTCTCCAACTGCAATTATGAAACTTGTCTCTCAAATGAGCAAGTGAGTTGTGTGTATAAGTGAGGCGTTGGCCTCTTTATTTATACAACACTGGCACGTGTGAAGTGTCTCTTCACTGTCAGGGCCGACTTCTCAAACTGGGTCGTTATAACCACCTTTAATATATTCTAGGGCCTCTTTAATATATGTTGGGGCCGACTTCTTATTCTGCCTATTATAATTATCATTTGACCAATCCGCAAAAGGGGATTTGGTCCTATTACAATAGCCAACATGATCAATCCACAATGGGGATTGATCCAACGAATAATATATCAGATAATAATAAGAATACACTTTGCAGTTACATTATTTCAACACTCCCCCTTAACAAGAAGGATATTCTTCAACAGCATCAGGCGAGAGAGAGGTCTGCATCATCAGCGGCATCAAGAGGGCAGCATCATTAATATCATCTTGGAGCATTGACTGGCATATCTATAAATCATTGGAAGTTTTCTTCATTGGCAGGCATCGTCATTCTCAAAGGAATGCAATCATCATCTGCATCAATATGGATTAGTATAAAACTAATACATCATCATCATCACAGCACGAGGCTGGCTCATCATCATCATACTAGAATGGCTTTACGTCACAGCTATCAAGTCGGAAGCATAGTTCTAGTCTCATCTCATAGTCTTACTTTACGTCACAGCAATAAAGCTAGAAGCAAGATACTCGTCTTGCTTTACGTCAAAACCATAAGGTCGGAAGCAGGATGCTAGACTGGCTTTACGTCACAGCTATCCAACCGAAAGCACAGTGCTAGCCTCATCTCATCATCTTGTTTTACGTCACAACCATAAGGTCGGAAGCAAGGTATACATCCTGCTTTACATCACAACCATCAGGTCGGAAGCAGGATACTAGACTGGCTTTACGTCACAGCTATCTAGCCGGGAGCTCAATACTAGTCTCATCACATCTTCTTGCTTTACGTCACAACCATAAGGTCGGAAGCAAGGAACACGTCCTGCTTTATGTCACAACCATCAGTTCGGAAGCAGGGTACTAGACTGGCTTTACATCACAGCTATCCAGCCGGAAGAACAGTACTAGTCACATCTCATCATCTTGCTTTACGTCACAACCATCAGGTCGAAAGCAAGGTACATCTTGCTTTATGTCACAGCAATAAAGATGGAAGCAAGGTATTAGACTAGCTTTACGTCACAACTGGCAAGCTGGAAGCACAGTCATATCTCAACACATCATCTTGCTTTACGTCACGCTGGAAGCAAGATGCTCGTCCTGCTTTATGTCACAGCAATCAAGCTGGAAGCAGGATATGTCTCATCACAATAACTACTCCCCCTTTCGAGGAAGGTCCTTTCGAACTATGCCAAGCTTATCTTGGAAGTACTCAAACTTTACATGAGATAGGGCTTGGTCAACACATCAGCAACATGTTCATCCGTGCTAATGTATTGGAGCTTTATGGCTCCTCTCTGCACCATGTCACGGATGTAATGATAGCGGATCTCTATGTGCTTTGACTTATCATGAAATATAGGATTCTCTGTCATCTTTATGCAGCTTTGGTTGTCACATAAGATCGAGGTTGCTTCCATCTCTAGGTCAAATAGACCGGTCAGCAACTTTCGAAGCCATATAGCTTCGCAGCTAGCAGAACACGCAGCAATGTATTCTGCTTCCGCTATGCTGAGAGCAATGTTGGATTGCTTCCTACTTTGCCACGAGATCATGGCTGATCCCAAACTGAAACAACATCCAGAAGTGTTTTTCCTGTCAGCAACGCTTCCTGCCCAATCTGAATCAGTGTATCCACTCAATGTGAAATCATGATCTCTGTCATAACTGAGACCACAATCTAATGTACCCTTAAGGTACCTCATCACATGTTTTGTAGCCACAAGGTGAACATGTCTGGGCTCTACCAGAAACTGACTCAAGGTGTTCACGGCAAAACAAATGTCTAGTCTGGTGTTCATCAGGTACATCAGCGATCCAATAATCTGTCTGTACAAGGTGGCATCAATCGATTCTGACAAAGTGTCGACCAGCAACTTCAGTTTCACTTCCATGGGTGTATTCATGGGCTTGCACTCCAACATGTTGAATCTCTTCAGGATTTCGACCGCATACTTCCCTTGGTTAAGGAAGATTCTCTCTAGACTCTGCCATACCTCAAGACCTAAGAAATAATGCATTAGACCAAGGTCTTTCATTTCAAATTCTGAGGCAAGTCTCTTCTTACATTCGGTGATGAGCTTTTCTTCTCTAGTTAAGAATAAGAAATCAACATATAGCAGTAATATTACCGGCTCATCGTTCATGACTTTGAAGTAGAGATTAGACTCTGCTTTACTCTTGGTAAAGCCCAAGCTCGTCAAGAAACTATCTATACGGCCATACCAAGCTCTAGGAGCTTGCTTCAATCCGTATAAGGCTTTCTTCAATCTGCAGACATGAGACTTCCTGTCTTCAACCTCAAAACCTTGAGGTTTCTCTATATACACTTCCTCTTCAATGACACTATTTAGGAAAGTTGTCTTCACGTCCATCTGGTGAAACTTCCACTTCATCTTAGCTGCAAGAGCTATGATGGTTCTGGTCGAAGTGTATCTGGCTACAGGAGTGAATGTCTCTTCATAGTCAATGCCTTCCTTTTGGGAAAAGCCACAAGCGATAAATCTTGCTTTATACTTCTCAATACTTCCATCAGCAGCATGTTTTATTTTGAAGAGCCATCTGGAGGATACCACATCTTTACTCTTCAGTCTGGGAACTATTTCTCATACTTCGTTCTTCATTATGGATTGGTATTCCTCTGTCATGGCATCTGCCCATTCTTTCCTCTGAATGGCTTCTTCAAAGCAGGTAGGCTCCTCTTCTAGAGGATCACACATCAAAGCCATATAATTGGAGAATGGCTTTGGTCTTTTCACCTGTCTCGTAGTTCCTTGGGGAACACCGTACTTCTCTCCATCTTGAATAAGCTCTCTAGCCCAAGCTGGCTTCCTTTTATGGAGGATCGTCATCTGAGGAGGTTCTTGAACTTCTATCATGTCATGATCTTCTAGTAATTCCTCATCAGGGGAAGTTACGACTTCCCTCACAGGTTCAGCAGCTCTGGGAACCTCCCTCACTGGTTCAGCAATCCTGGGGATTACGGGTTTCTCTTCATATACTTCTTCAAGCTAGCATCTTCTTGATTTCCTAAGCACTGCATCTTCATCAAAAGTCGCATCCCTGCTGATCTCAATGTGACGGTGACCTGGTATATAGATTCTGAAGGCCTTGGAGACCTCACAGTATCCCACAAATATTCCCTTCTTTCCTGAAGGTTCCAGCTTGTTTCTCTTCTATTTCGGTATATGAATAAATATTGGGCAGCCAAATATTTTGAGATGGCTTACCTCTGGCTTCTTTCCGGTGAACATCTCTTCCGGAGTCTTGAGCCCAAGTGCACTATGGGACAATCGGTTCTGCACATATACAACTGCCATTGCTGCTTCTACCCATAAGCACATAGGAAGATCTCAATCATGGATCGTAGTCTTCACAGCTTCAATTATCGTTATGTTCTTTCATTCAGCTACACCGCTTTGTTGGGGATTATAGGGAGTAGTGAGTTCCCTCTTGATCCCAACATTTTTGCAGAAGTTCACAAACTCTTTTGAGGTATATTCTCCTCCATTATCTGACCTGAGTATCTTAATATTTCTTTCAGAAAGATTCTCTATCAAGGCTTTGAATTCCTTGAACTTGTTGAACACTTCATCTTTAGATTTCGAAAAATATAGCCAGGTCTTACGAGAATAATCATCAATGAATGATACATAGTATACATACCCACTCATGGAGGACGATGGCATTGGGCCACACACATCTGAATGAATGAGTTCTAGGTCTCCTTCTGCTTTGTTGTCTCTCTTCGGAAAAGGGTTCTTGATGTTCTTCCCGTGTGCACATCCATTGCATATGCCTTCATGGTCAACCTTGAGTTCTGGTAAACCTGTGACCGCTTTGCATATGTATGGTAGCGCCTTGTAGTTAATGTGAGCTAGTCTTCTATGCCAAAGTTCACATGGATTCTCAATGGCGTGGATCATGGCAGCTTCTGAGTGACCCTTTAGCTTATGCAAGCCACCTTCTTCTTTTCCAATGATGATTACTTTATTTATGGTCTCTCCTTTAGCACGTTGCCTTCTGCAACCTTCACTATAGCTTCCTCAGGGTTATTACCTGTGACTTGGAGCAAGGTCAACAAAACAACAAGCAAGAGTAATATACTTTTGATAATATAAAGCAATAGCATGAACAATCATCACAGTAGCTCCTTTAGAGCTATCACTTGTAATTTGTCTGAAGCAAGGATTAAAGGTAAGGAATACAATACGAAATGAGGTCAACACTTTATAGTGTTGTGATCAAATATTCCTCCATGGCAACTTGGAACTAACACACTAGATTCTTCCTAGAGGAGGTGTTAGTTGCATTAGACAAATGATTAAGTTAAGCATTTATCTCTATATGATCACATGCTATCAAGTATGATACTTTACAAAGACTGCTATCTCAACTATAGTCATCAACTTGTCATGTGTACCTTTGAATCTTATTAACTTGATTAATCAAACCTGGAGCCTTGTCCTCAGGAATGAGTGCTTGCTTTTCTTCCGAGTCTCCTTCACTCAAGATGACGAGTGCTTTCTTCAACCTGTCTTATGTACTAAGACAATACGCTATCTTGACAGAAGGTTGAGTTAGAGGATAAGTTCTATGATCTCAACTTTTAATGCATCTAATACCTTGCCTCAGATTTTGATCAAAGGTTAGAATGATGGTCATAGCTACAACATGCAACACTGATCAAAATAATGTCATAACAAATAGATGCATATCAGAATAATCACAACTGGGTTGCATCATTCCTCTGAATGTGTTGGACCTTGAGATCCTTCTGGATCTATGGCAAGAGATCCCTTCTCCTGCAAATACTCTTTAAAGTTTAACCATTTAAACATATGCGAGTACATACCTCTGATGGCATTTGAAAGTAGTGGCTCCATCTGGGAGTAGCGGTAATCATTACCAACTCTTAAAAACTTCAAGGGTGATTGCAACTGGTTCTGAGGCTGCAACTGCAACTTAGGGTTTCATGAGGAAACCCTAATTTTTCAAACTTCGAATTTTGAAATTTTGATCTAGGGGATAGATGCGCTGAGCTGAGGCGAGTAAGCTAGTGCAGACAGATTTCTGAAAATCGAACTTTTACCCCCTCAAACTTGATCTGTGGATTCCTGGACTGGTGCTTTTGGTTTTCTGGTACTCTGGTACTCTGGTTTTCTGGTGTTCTGGTACTTTGTGAAACTAGGTTTCACTTTCCAGGAGATCTAGCCACTGAAAAGGTGCACTGAAGGTGCCAAAATGATCCTTGGGGGAGGGCGCACTTTTCTAGATGGTTTTAGGGCTGAAAAGCTTCACCATCAAAAAGCCCTAATTTGCATGTATGGCAACAGTGACGTTTTTCTCTTGCGAAAGATGCTCTCTTTAGCTTGGCTCTGATACCATGTTAATGTTTATGCCATTATTATAGTTCTTTGCATTTCAATAGATAACAGCAACATAAAGACAAGATCACTGAGAAATACACAATCACAAGAGACACAGCATTTATCCTGGGAAACCCTCTAGGGGAAGAAAACCCAGCAAAACTTCCTTATTATAGATAGCCAATACAATGCCAAGAGATAACTCAAGCTAATACAGAAGATCCTCTCCAAAAGATGTGCCACTGTCTCTCTTTCTTCTCCAACTGCAATTCCGAAACTTGTCTCTCAAATGAGCAAGTGAGTTGTGTGTATAAGTGAGGTGTTGGCCTCTTTATTTATACAACACTGGCACGTGTGAAGTGTCTCTTCACTGGCAGGGCCGACTTCTCAAACTGGGTGGTTATAACCACCTTTAATATATTATGGGGCCTCTTTAATATCTGCTAGGGCCGACTTCTTATTCTGCCTATTATAATTCTCATTTGACCAATCCACAAAAGGGGATTTGGTCCTATTACAATAGCCGACATGATCAATCCATAATGGGGATTGATCCAATGAATAATATATCAGATAATAATAAGAATACACTTTGCAGTTACATTATTTCAACAAGTACATGATATATAAGTCAATGTTAAAGAAGTAAAAGAACATCGGTAACTCTACTACTCTGTAAATAAAGAAACTCTAACAAAAAATACAAAGATAATATATATTCGGAAAAGATCCGCTAGACTAAGTCTCATCAGATATAGATTATTTGTCTGTTGGTGCCAAAGAAGATATATTGGCACTCCTAGCCTATGTAGGCCATGGATTATGCCATGCCCACACTTTGGCTCTTGGATATGTTGATCTTAAGGCCAAGGATTATGTCGTGCCCACTCTTTGCCTCTTGGGTATGTTGATCTTAATGTACATGTTTATTGATTTTTAATGAAATATATGCTGCATTTTCACCAAGAAAAAAAGTTGTAAAACATACCAGATATGGGAAACAATTAACCAGAACTTATACATTAAAAAACATACAAAATTTTAAAATTACTATCGAAAAATGTGTGCACATTGACACACCTATAACCAAGGTAAGTAATTGCCATGTTAAGGTTCTCAGTTTATACTACTCTGTATTCATGTATTTATATAAATCATACTATCTTAACATTATTTTATTCATTTTATATGCTGCAACCAAGGTAAACGATTGCCCTGTTAAGGTTTTCGGTTTATACTATTCTAAATTCATGTATTTATATAAATCATACTATCTTAACATTATTTTATTCATTTTATATGCATGTACAAATGCAGGCATGTAGGCAAACACACATGCCAGAAAGTAAGCGCATACACAAGTAAGCAAGGAAGGAAGACCTAGTAAAAATTTTAAATACATAAGAAATATGTCATTCAGATGGACTGTATTTGGTTTCAAAGATTCAAACCTTCAAAGGCTGAAGCACACCAGAGACATATGGTGAATGGCGAACTGGGAGCGGCTTGTTTGTCATTCTATATGTAGCAGTGATTCCCTTAAGTTGCCTCAAAACCTGCAAAACAGAAAGTCATAATACTTAAATACTATCGTCTGGTTCCTATTTTCTAAATTTATAGCTATGGGCAGAAAACAGATTACAAATACTTGAATTATAACCCATTTAATGACAGAAATGAGAACTTTATGGTAGATCAGAGAGCAGCCATATCAGCCATAGTAAACAGTTCCTGTTTGGAAAAATTTCATATGGCACTATGCTTTCAGTGCAACGACAGAAGCCAAACATCATACAGCAGGAACAGACAAGCTGTTCTCGTCAGCACTATTCTATGATCTATCACACTTCCACATACCAAGAAAACTATTTTCGGACATGAAAGAACAGTTTGGACCATCAAAACCTTTTATACAAGTAACCACACACCTGGGGGGCCATTACCTTCACTTCACCTTCAATACCTTCAGATGAAGGTGAACTGAAATGATGCTAATATGATTATATCATTAGTCAGAATGTATATGATAGATTAGGATTAATTAGTGTTGTATACAGAAGGGCATGAACCAAGAGACATCATAAAACATTGAAACTTTTCCTAGTTTTGGTTATTAAACCTTCCTCCCTTTCACTTTAAAAGGCAGAAAGAAGGCAGGAGTTATATTTGGTTCTCAAATCTGTAAAATTTAAATGCTTCTGCTTATAGTTATCTTGGCAATTAAGTGCATATGAACGATTGTCATTTGGCCAGGCCCCCAGAGCAACACAAGATACACCGCCACTTCCTTTTGCTTGATAGATCTATGTTTGTTGTTTCTGTTTTCAGCAAGTAGATGAAGTCGTGAAGATCTGATTTCTTTGTTGCAACAATAGTAACAGAAGTTGCAGATTTGATTTCTGAATTACAGCAATCGTTTGTGATTGATTAAATGTGTGGAATAATAGAGTTACAGTAGCAGCATTTCCATTTTAAGTAGTAAAGTTATTTTCCTTTCCAAATATGCACATCTGATTTCTTTGTTGCAACAATAGTAACAGTAGTTGCAGATTTGATTTCTGAATTATAGCAATAGTTTGTGATTGATTAAATGTGTGGAATGATAGAGTCACAGTAGCAGCATTTCTATTTGAATTAGTAAAGTTATTTTCCTTCCCAAATATGCACAAATCCCAAAACCACAAAATATGTGAACTTCCAATAAGGGATTCTCAGTTGAAAGCAACGTCACTAGCCTACAAAATCAGATTGACATGTTGGCTATGTTCCAAGTGGAAGAACCAGGTGCAGACATTTGGGATCTCACCCAACAGTTTCGGTGTCATTGTTGAGGACATGTACCTCACACCTTTGATGGAAGAATTCAAGGCCAATAATGCAGAAATCATTCGAAAGACCTGCTACCCCCAAAAAAATGAATGGTTATTTTGCATTTTATTGGCATTTTCTCTCATCAACACCACGGGATTCCATGGGAGTTCAGTGACAGTTACAGATTGCAGGAGAAACTTGGATGCTATGCACTTTGGTCTATCTTTCCCGAGCATCATTTCATTCATCATCTGGGACAAGAAAAAAGATGTAGAAATCTTGTGGGCTCGATGGAGGCTTTTCTGGAGGCATATCTCACCATGAGGTTCCATTTGGGCACACTTAACACATTTGGTTACATAGATTGCATTACAATTTGTTGCATCAGTGATGATGGAGCGCCTTGTTCCTAGGTTGAACCCAAGGCCCAAGGCCACATGGAAGGATACGGTGGGGAGGAGCCTTCAAAGTTTTTCAAGAGGAAGTAAGACTTCAAAGGGACTCAGCAGGATCAGAGGGAGAGTCAGTCATCCAGAGGAAGTCAACCTTCAGGTTCAGGTGGGAGAGAGGAGTCTTCCAAGACTGTCAGGAAGGTGTCATGGGTTGAGGAAGCCAGGCAAGATGTTCAGAAGCGAGAGGCTTCTAGGAGCAAGGTGTCTTCCAAGAAGGTTCCACGTCATACAGCGGAATTTTCTTCTGTGTCAGAGGGAGTAGTTGTGGTAGCGGATCCAATGTGGAAGGCAAAGCCACTTCCACTATGGGAGGCAAAGCCACTTCCAGGTGATGGCAGATGGAATACCTCCCTCGCTAAGAGGGAGTGTTGACATTTTGTAGCATCGGGAGGTATTCCCACATTGGCCTTGGTGTCAGGCATGTGCGAATCTGTGTTGGCACTCACATTGCATTTTTCATTTTGTGAAAACCCCTTGTAAATTGAGTTGGGGCTTCACATCCACATGGAGGAATAAACAATTATAATTTAATGTTGAGTTTAGAAGGGGTTCCTAAACTCACTCATTAGACTCCTATATAAGGAGAGGCAATGTGAGGAGACACCTATCACATCTCATTATGACATTATGGAGTTGGCATAAGTGAGTGAGCACTTGTGCCTAGGAGATTGGGGTGGCAATTTCAGCAAAGGAAATTCTTCACTTGGGAAAATCTAGAGTTTTTGGACTTTCTTCTTTTCAGTTTTTCAGCCAAGGGAGAGAAGCCACACGTGTCAAGGAAGAGGAGGAAGAGGGTCGCACTTGTGGAGTTGTACAGTCCATACAGCAGGTTGTACCACGTGCAACTGTACAATAGAAACAGTCGCAGAAAACAGGTTGCACGTGTGAGTCATACAGTCTGTATGACACGTGCGGATCGTACGGATGACGTCAGAAGGTCGTACAACAGAACCCCAGGGTGACATCAGCTAGGGTTTGCAGCAAGTTGGAAGTTTTTTCGGGATTTTTGTCGAATTTGTAATTTGTAGGCAGGACTGTTTTTGTCCTCAAAATTTCTCAATCAGAAAAATTTTACAAAACGGAATTTTGGTGTCTCTTGTGTATGGATGATTTCACTCTAATCTTTGTGCCTATGCTGTAATTTTCTGTCGTAATTTCAGTGTAAAACTATTCAGTGATAATAGCCCTAGTTTACTGTTTGAGGACACTTGGAAGTAGTTTTCAGATCTGAAATTGAGTGCATTGAATTGCCTCGAAAATTAACAATTTGGATGCCTATGACATCATCCTCTAGCCTTGACATCACCCTTTGGGGCTAGGGTTTGATGGATTTTGTGGTTACGGAGATGGTTTGACATGGTTTGAGATGAGGAGACACCTTGTTTCACACCCTTGCACATTGGAGACTGCCACATGGCCTTTGGAGGCCTAATGTCTCACTTCCTAAGCCTTGACGTCATCACATTTGAGCATTATGTCACCCTTCTAGGGCTTGACGTAACCCTTTTAGGGTTTTATTTGATGTATATTTCAATTTTTGGCATTATGTAGAGGCAAATTAAGGGGTTGGCCCCACTTTTTTTGTGCTATTGACAAATTATGTGGACAAATAGTATTAGGGTGGCCTCATACAAAAAGGCCACCCTCACATTTCATTTTGGATCATCACTTCTCACCTTTGTGGGAGTAACTTCTGAAATTTTCGCCCTATTTGGGCTACAAGCTCTTTTCACTTATGTGCTATGCTTGGAGGATCAATTGTGGATATTTTCTTGCTGATTTTGGAGAGGGAATTTCTGCAATTAGGGTTTTGTCTCATGATATCTTGGCTAAAGTAAGTAAATTTTGCAATTTATCTTTATGTTATTATTTTTCATGGTGAATTTTGTTATTTTATGCTAGACGTCTTGCTCCGTGAAACCCTAAGAGAGGAGCATAAGTGCTTCCTCCTCTCACAAGATTAATTTTGTCCAAAATTGGTGAAGCATTCTTGCTAGGGTTATTATCCCAAAGCCCTAAAGTGCTAGCACCTTAGGATCTTAACCTTAGACGTTTGATCTTTGACCTAGTTGAAGCATTAAGAAGGGAGAAAAGGTTGTTAGAGCCCAAATGTGTTTGCACTCTAGCAATCCTTCTCCTCAAGGTTTAAACCCTATGGCCCAAACGTGCTTGCACCTTAGTGTTTAAACCCTACCTCTTAATTGCTACTAGTTCAAATCTTCAAGCATTGTTGCATTTGTTGTTATAAAGACTCCATAGCCCTAAGGCACTGGTTTTAAATCTATCTATCTCTTATGGTGAATTGATCAACAAAAACTCTCTTTCAACTTTCTTAAGCTCTATACTAACTTTACTAACACTAACATTGGCAAACTTGCCAATAAATTTGTTGATGTTATAAGAAGTTTGCTACAGACATCTAAGTTACATTTATTGCTGCATACACTCATATGTTGGTGGCTTAATTCCTTCAGAAATTGCATCTTACAATTGTATATTGTTCAAATGGATGAATGCTAAGGTTTAATGGTCAATTGTTGCATTTCTAAGCTCTAAAAGTTGTTGTTGTTACAAATTATTTACTGCTCTTATATCATTGCTTACTGCTGCAAATTTGTACCATCCATTTGCAACTTATATTGTCTAGTGTCTTTAAGAGGTATTAAATGCATGTTTGGACTTGGAAATAATCATATATAATATATGCTATAAAGTGTTCTTGCTCTGGGCAGGTACTCAAACAGCTTCATACCTCTTCCACTACCTTGACCTAGACCAATCTTTAGGTGATCAAGAGAGGGGACAGTAGGCTTGGCTACTATACTTTCTACTTTGATACCTTAAGGTCACCATGGAAGCCTCCCTTGTGGTGGACCTCTTCCATCACTAAAACGAGGGAAGTTCTTACTAAGGTGACAGTGGTAGGATCTCCCATTGTTACACAAGATTTGGGGACTTATGGTGG
>ML798096.1:86255-102952 GCA_009831015.1 Picea engelmannii
GGAGTCAGATGCATATATCCAAAGGTTATAATGATCAAAAGTGACACATACCATGATACCTGGACCAATTACCTCATGGAGCAAGAGCCTTCTCCGATACAAGACCAAGCCGATGGTGATGGATGTTGCTACTGCTGACAAGACGAAATCTGACGAAAGAAGAAAAGGATGGGCCCTCCAGAGCCATGCTCAGGTCAATCCTGCTCTTGGTACTCCATGTCTAGGACCTATGGGCCTCGAGACATGATCTCCTAGTTATCCCTAGAAATCAGGGATAACAGGTCCCCCTCAAGACCAAAGGCCACCTAATCATCTAGAGTCCAATAATGTTGTTCATCAAGAAGCACCACCTTTCTGCAGAGCTTGTGAAGACTTTCATGAGGAGTCTACATGTCCAGTATTTTGTCAGATTAATGAACAAGGCCTTCCTCAAGCAAATAACTATGCAGGTCAGCCCAGAAATACCAACCACATCAATAATTTTGGTGAAACTCATCCTCTATCTATGGACTATTGGCTTCAAATGCAAGAGAGGAGTGAGCAGGCAAACAAAGTGGTTGAGGAATATGATAATGTGACTAAGTTATATGGTCACAAACCTACAGATGAGCAGATATTAGAGATAGCAAGGTACAGAGGGATAGTCTAGCAGAGGAGGGGGAAAGAAGGAACTAGCAACTCTCAACCCAACTTTCCAAAGGTAACTACTCCTACACAAACTCCAATTGCTAATCTAAATGTTGATTTAGTTACCTGGATAGCAAATGCAAAGATATTGGTTTCAGTGTCAGATCTCCTAAAAATTCCTTCATAGAAAGAAAAGCTTTTGCAAGCTATAGATCCTCCAAGCAATAAAGTTGTTTCAAGTAATAAAATTTTTCCAAGTAACAAAGTTTCTCCAAAGGAGCAAGAAAAGGTTAAAGAACAACATGAAGATCCTCTAGTGGTCTTAACTAGCAGGGATAGGACTAAGGAAGAAAATCCTCCTTTCTTTGTCTCACTAGAAATAAATGATCAATGGCTACACAACTGCATGTATGATTCAGGGGCTTCATCAAACATTATCACCAAAGGGATTATGCAAAGGTTAGGTCTAAAAATCACAAGGCCTTATCAAAATGTGTGTGCCATGGACTCAAGAGAAATAGAAACACGCGGAATAATCATAGATCTCCCAGTCAAGCTATCCTTCCATCCTAACTTTGCATTCAAGATGGATGTCCTTGTTATAGATGTGCCAGATGCATGGGGGATGCTCTTATCTAGGAAATGGGGAGTTCATATGGGTGGTTGCTTAAATATGGATTTGACTTTTTCTACTATTCCATACCCTCCTCCCTCAATTGAAAGTTTCAGACTCTTTAGGGAAACTGAAAGGAAGTATCACATAGAAGACCCTAAAGAGCAATTTAATGAGTTCTTATACCAAGTGTCTGATATGGGTGACTTCTCCATATGTTCAAACTTCTTAGCTCCAGCTCAAAAGAAGCTCAAAGATGAAAAAGTTTGCAATAAAGCTTGGAAAATGAATTTTGATGGAGCCCACTCTAGATCAGGCAAAGGGGCGGGCATTTTTTTTAAATCTCCAACAGGAAAGACTTACAATTTTGCATTCAGACTTGAGTTTGATGCAACTAATAATGTGGCAAAGTATGAGGCACTTTTGCTAGGCTTAGAAATCGCCAAGGACATGGGTATCAAAATTCTCAACATAAAGGGTGACTCAAACTTAGTGATTCTCCAAGTGAAGAACAAGTATGCATGCAAAAGTGAGAGGCTTAGAAGATACAGAAATGTTATATGAGATACCATGGAATTCTTTGATGCCATGGACCTCATTGCTATCCCTATAGAACAAAACAGCTTGGTTGATAGTCTAGTTGTAGTAGCTTCTACCCTCCAACCCTCAGAAGATCTAATGAAAGGTGAAGGTAAGTTGGAGATAATATTCAGGCCATATGTCCCAGATAATGTTGACAATTGGTAGGTTAGGTTTTCAAGGATGATGAACAAATTCTAAGGTTCATCCATAACATACAAGAATTCTCAGATTTTAATGTCAGCTACAAAGAGGAAGGCAAGGAATATGCTGAAGAGGATAATCCCATTAAAAATCAAGTCCCCAGAGGTATAGTTTCCCTAGAAGAAATTTTTGACAGGCATGACATGTACAAAAAGAAAAAAGAAACAATAAAGCCTAACAAATATATTGAAATCAACATTGGGACAGAAGAAGTCCCAAGGATGATAAAAATTGGAAAAGGAACCACAGAAAAAAAAAAAAAAGGAATTGATCAATTTAGTCTAAGAGTATAGGGATGTGTTTTCTTTCACTTATGATGAACTTAAAGCATACAAAGAAGATGTGTTTCAACACACTATCCCCCTCAAGGATGACACAAAACCTTTCAGACAAAAACTTAGGCGAATAAATCCTAAGTTGGCACCTCTAGTTCAAGCCGAGCTCAAAAAGATGTTGGATGCTAGAATCATTGCTCCAACCAGACATTCATCTTGGTGCTCCAATTTAGTTGTTGTCAGAAAAAAGAATGGGGGGATAAGATTATGTATTGACTTTAGAAACTTAAATCTTGCATGTATTAAAGATAACTATCCCCTACCCAACATGGAGACCCTACTTTAAAGGGTAACTAGTTCCAAGATGATGTCCATGTTGGATGGCTTCTTAGGCTATAACCAAGTTTTGGTGAGGAAGGAAGATCAAAACAAAACTACCTTCAACACACCTTGGGGCACTTTTGAATATCTAAGGATGTCTTTTGGACTACTTAATGCAGGTGCCACTTTTCAGAGAGCCATGGATTTTGTCTTCCATGAACTAATGGGCAAAATCATAGAAATCTACCAAGATGACTTAACAGTATTTTCCAAGAAAAGGTCAGATCACATAGGTCATCTCAGGCAGGTTTTTGAAAGACGTCGAAAGTATGGTATCTCCTTGAACCCAACTAAGTCCATCTTGGGTGTTGACGAAGGCAAGATGCTAGGTCACATTATAGCAGAAGATGGGGTAAAAATGGATCCTGAAAGGGTCGAAGCCATACAAAAAGTTCCTTTACCCCCAACCAAGAAAGCCCTTCAATCCTTTCTTGGACAAATAAACTTCGTCAGACGGTTCATACCTAACTTAGCTGAGTTAATGAAACCACTCCTTAAGTTATTAAAGAAAGATGCTAAGTATGAGTGGACAGAAGAAGGAAAAATTGCTTTCAAAACTATTAAGGATGCAATTGGCAAATCACCAGTGCTAATTAGTCCTGACTATTCAAGAGATTTTCAAATCTTTTCCTTTGCTTCTGAGGACACTATTGCAGGGGTTTTGCTCCAGAAGAATAATGAGGGTCAGGAGCAACCCATTGCTTTTATGAGTAAGGCATTACAAAATTCAAAGCTTAACTATACTAGTATGGAAAAGCAAGCATATGCCTTAGTCAAATCTCTCAAACACTTCCGAGTCTACATAGGATACTCAAAGATTGTGGGGTATGTCCCTCACGCAGCAGTAAAAGATATCCTCAAACAACAGGATTGCTTGGGAGATAGAGGAAAGTGGGTTGCAAAGATTCAAGAATATGACTTAGAGATTAAACCCACTAAGTTAATTAAAGGTCAAGGTTTAGCTCAAATGCTCACTAAAGGAAATGAATAAGTGTTGGACTTAGTATGCCAAAACAATCAAACTAGGCCAACCTTGTCATCAGAGCTTCAAAAATTAGAACAACACCAATGGTATGTAGATATCATCTACTTTCTCTCAAATCTTACTTGCCCAAGTCATTTGATTGGTCACAAGAGGAGGGCTTTAAGGTTGAAAGTAGCAAAGTATTGTATCATTCAAGACGGCTTGGGGTGGAAGAACCCCGATGGAGTGATACTCAGGTGTGTTGATGAGCTCGTCCAAGAGACTTTTGGTTGACTTCCATTCAGGATTTTGTGGTGGACACTTTGCAACTAAAACTACCGCCCACAAAATCCTCAGAGCAGGTTATTATTGGCCGACCATTTTCTCGGATTGTACACAAAATGGTCAGGGGTTGTCAGCAGTGTCAGCTATTTTCAAGGAAGCAAAAGCTAACAGCCTTGCCTCTTCAGCTTGTGGTTGTCGAAGCTCCTTTTCAGCAGTGGGGGCTTCATTTTATAGGTCAATTCAAACTTCAAAGACAATTCAAGTAATGGTTATACTTGGATAATTACAGCCACTGACTATTTCACTAAGTGGGTAGAAGCAATACCCACTAAGTATGCAACCGACAAAGTGGTCATGGATTTCCTTGAAGATAGGATAATCACTCAATTCGGTGTGCCCACCAAGATTACAACAGATAATGCCAAGGCCTTCAGTTCCACAGATTTATCTTCTTTATGTTTTAAGTATGGCATTGTGTTGTCCCACTCTTCAAACTATTATCCCCAAGGTAATGGTCTTGTTGAATCCAACAATAAAAACTTAATGAATGTTCTCAAGAAAACGGTAGGGGATAATAAGTGGTCATGGGACAACAAGATAAAGTTTGCATTATGGGTGGACAGAATAACCAAAAAGAGTTCCACCGGTAAAATCCCCTTTGAGCTTGTCTACGGGCTTGATGCTACTTTGTCAGTTCACCTAAATCTTCCAGTGTATCAGTTTGTTCAAAAGTATGGTCTAGATGAAGACTTCCAACAGAACAGGATTGATCAATTGATAGAGTTAGACGAAATCAGAAGGAAAGCATTAGATCAGAGCATAAAGAATCAAAACAAGGTAAAGAGGACTTTTGACAAGTCTTCACGGCAGAGAGTTTTCCAGGAAGGGGACACGGTCCTTCTTTGGGACAAAAGAAGGGAAAAGCCAGGGAATCACAGGAAGTTTGACATCTTATGGATAGGTCCATACATCATACAGGGTTCAGCTAGCAGAAATTCATTTTATCTAAACAGGTTGGATGGTTAGAATTTGGCCCTTCCAGTGAATGGCCAACTTCTCAAGCTTTTATTCACAGAGATCATCTGATGCCCATGGGAGCATCTACTGTATCATACTCTCTAACCCTTATCTTTTGTATATTATGCTTTGTCATTTCTGTACATTATTTATTTTCTATACTATATGCACATGTATACTAACACTTTTGTTGTATTATATGTACTTGTATATTTTCATTGCAAATTGTGTTTAATGTTGTTTTTATATGGATATGATCGCTGACATGCATCTATGATGCAGGTAGTGTAATTCTGGATTCTCGCATGGTCTCCTACAGATTTATAAATCAACCACACATCCCCATATGGAGCCAATGTTATCCACCAATTTGCACAAGCTGGATTTCCTGAAGAGCGGCCAAAGAATGAGCAATCAGTGCTCATATGACAAAGTTCAGAGTTCAGTCGGTCTTGCAAAAGACCCATTTTTTCTGCATTTCCACCATTGTAATAAATTTCCTGAGTATGAGATATTGTAAAAGGCTATTGGCCACCTAAGACCTATGAGTGAGCATGTACTCTAGAGTGTTTTTTGTATTTGTTAATTATTTTTTCTGCTTGCCTTTGTGAGCGATTAAATAATTTCTAAGTTTTTTGACTCAGAAGACTGACTCCAGAGCTGGAGTATGTGCTGGCGATCAGGTCTTGGCATGGAAAATCCAATGTCTAGTGTCTAAATGTATATGAGCTCATACTAGGACATCGTGTTTGAGTCATTTAGAAATTGCAACTAGGTTTGATAGGGTTTTTTTTAAGTTTTAGTGAATTAATTAAATTCCAGCAAAAACGAAATTTTTTAATTCTAAGTCAATAATTTGTAAAAATATGGCATCAAACATTGTCAGATGTCATATTTATGGTCGTTTTCCAGTCCAGAATATCATGTAAACCACTATTTCCCATCTTTCGAGATAAAAAAAAAGTGATTATTATCACTAAAAAATCAAAATTACTCTAAAATTACGGAAAAGGGGTAATTACATTTATTTCCTAAATTTTAGAAGAAATGGGGAACATGTTTGAAACATGTTTTTCTCCTGTCCCCAGTCAACTGGAAGCCTAGGCGAGTTAAGCTAGGGTGATGGCAACCTGATTGAGGTGATGTGGGCTTGGGGGAGATCCCAATGAGGGAACTCGACCCCACCTACCTATGTGGTGCATTCTAGAGCAAGGGCGCACATCCCAATGTGCCCACGCATTCCTAAACTACCTATTCACTCCACCTCACCCCACTCTCACCTCACTTTACTCCACTTCCACTCCCCTTCACCCCACACATCTCCTATCCACTCCACATCACTACCCTCATCTCCCACGCATCTATCCCTTCACTAATGCGCCACTCCCCTTTCACTCACGCATTCCTAAACCCTAATGCGCATTGCCTCTTTGGAATTGTCATCTCCTTTGCTATATAAGCAAGGTCGACCTCTCCCATAAACTAGTTCGGTTTTCGGCAAGCATGGTATCATTGTTGAATCTTTCTTTGGAATAATAAAGACTTTAGAGCTCATCTTTGGTGTGTGGACTCAAATGTGTGGATGAATGTTCGACTTACATGAAGTGATGCTACATTAATTTTTTTCATTTGTCTATTGCTACTTGGCTGATCTGTGATGTCCCGTCCCCAAGATTAGGCCAGCAGGGAGTGACTTAGTACTCTATATGTTCCCGTAGACTATAGTCAGGCACAAACAGGGAACCAGATGGAGAAATAAGGAGGAATTAAGGCTAAACAATAAATTAAGCCAAAATACTTAGGAAAAGTCACTTAAGCCTAAGTCAATGAAGAATTAGAATGAAAAGGTGATAAGGGGGCGACTTAACTGACAAATAAGTCACTTAGGAGGAAAGGTGCCTAGGTTAAGTGATGTCAACGAAGAATTAGGTCGGGAAAGATATAAAGAGAGGAATTTGACCTAATTCCTCATTATGCATTGTTATGATTTGATGTTGAGACTTCCGAGAGGAGGAGGAGAGTCGACCTTACTGTTTTGTGGATTTCTGGAGGAAACCACCACCATTGATCGGTTTCGGTGTTGAGAGACACACCCTAGCCCATCGGAGATACCATCCAGGTATTTTACCGTTCTTTTTAGGAGAGATTATTGTGGAGGGCGCAGCTCAGCCAAGGAGGGTGCAAGTCATTTTGGAGATTCAGAGATCTGCAGTAAACCGTGGTCCCGATTGCAGATTCATTCCGACCCAGTAGAGATCCAGCCAGGGCGCTTCCATTGAGCCATTCATCATCAGATTCCGACGGTGGAATCTTGTACATCGACCCATACAGCCATTTTGGGCGCAGTCATCCCGGACAGACGTTTGGCATTGCATGCAGGGGTTTCCTATCAGATCCAGCCAAACCCTTCCGACCCATTTCATCATTGGACGAGACGATCGTTTTGAGCTATATAGCAGCAAATTCCGACGGTGGAATCCTTTGGGGCGCATTCAGTGCCCAAGGAGGGCGCAAACCCCCCAGGGGTCCAGATCTAGTGTCGTAGAGGTCCGATCCGAGTTCTGTCAGACATTATTTCCAGTGTAGAGGCCAGGGTGCATTGATTGGAGCAGTTTCGAGTTCATTCTGACGGTGGATTCTTTAGATCGAGTTTTCCAGCTGGTAGCGGTTACCGTACTTCTCCGGGATCGCTCATTTTTGCCTATCTATCCGTGCATGCAGCAGATCTGATGTCTTCTTGCAGTCACAGGTATTTCTTTGTTATTTGATTGTATTCCAGTACAGATCCATGAGATCTGACTGACGTCTAGTCTCTATATTTCAGTAAGCAATTTGTATTCCCATGCATGCACTATTATTATTCATGATATTGAGCAGTTGACATTCTATACTATTGCATGCGTCTTTTTATGATTGTTAAACCTTCATTATGCAACATGCACTTGTAATAAATGACATGCAACCATAATAACCAACATGCAAACACTATAACCAAAGAACATCTCAATCACCCAGCTAAAACGCATCCAGAAACCCCTAGTGTATCAGATCAACACGCCAGAGCAGTAGAACAGTAGCAAATATCTTGATCAACCGGATCAGGGATATTTCATGATCATAGGGATACTATTATCTAGATGGAGTAAGTTATTTAGTTTGTTTACTACTTAATTTACTTGTTAATCTATACTTAATATTTCATTGCATGTGTGTTTATGTTCAAACTAATATGCTCTTGAAGTTTTCTGCGTAGAAAAACACCAATTACAAGGATTTGCAGGTATTTGTGTTGCATGCAGGATCAACCTCTTGGAGAGGCAAAGGAGCTCAATTGCATCCTTTGTTTGTCTAAAGGATTGCTTAAAGAACACATTCTCCCTCTTCCTCACATCAAAGGGACCTCATAGCCCAAGTGTTCCAGGCTCAAGCGGAAACTCTAAAATTTGATAAATTTCTTTCCCCTCTCTATTTTCTTTGATTGCATGTTGCTTAGATTAGTTTTAAAGTTCAAATTTGATATCTAAAGGCTGCATACATTTACTTTCTAGATCTAATTGTAATTCTGTCAAATCTAAAGAGGTAGATCTAGGTCCTTTTTTAAAGCAATTTTGGTCTATTTTTCTCCAGATTTTAGACTAGCCTTTTGTTTCGTTTTACTTTCAAGATCAAGCTAATTAACTGCCATATGTTTGTTGTTTTATGACAGCAAACAGAGACAATTAAAAGAGCCTAAGTCTAGTTCATATAAATTGTCCCAAAAGTCTAAAAAATCTCAATTTTGCCTTAGAATTTTTTCCGAAAATTTTAATAAAAAAAAATTAGTTTTAAAACTTATTTTCATCACTTTATAATATTTTCTACTTTCTGTTTTCTTGCAGCAATAACAGGTCCAAGAGGAGATTCTGCCAAATTTTGGCAAAATCAAGGCTCCCGGAGCACCTTGGGGGGTTTTAACTTCATCAAACGAAGTTTTCCTTTCTTCTTCTTATTTCTTGTACTTTCTTTAATGATCCAGTTATAAGGATCCTTCTTCTTCCTTAAGAGCTAAAAGCTCAAAGAGAACCTTTGTTCTCTGTTGTAATAGTCTAATTAAAGCGGGCCCTTTGTGCCCAGTTTCTCCATCCCCATTAGGGGGATTTGTGTTCTTGGTTTGGTTTCTCTATCTTGTGATTGATGCATGTTTAAAATCTCTTAATCAAACACACAAGTCAAGTACATCGAATACACAATAAACACTCATAATTTCATGCATGCTAATTAACGGAATCTTAAATCTCTTATGCATGCTTAGTTCAGTTTGCTTCAGTTATTTTTCAGCAATAAATCTTGCAACCTTGTTTAATTTCTAAAGTATCTTGTAATTTATCTCTCAACTACAATGCAGGGTACTAAATCTATGTGTTGCAACAAATCTCTCTTTTCTTCAAGTATTTGTGCAAGTTGTTCTGTACAAAGCAGGGTATATTTTCATCTCTTTCAAGCATTACAAAGTAATTGAACCTTTCTACTCTAATTAGGACAATCTCTGAAGTAGTTAGCTTGATGTAAGGAAAACGCCTAAAAGTGACCTCCGAAGTAAGGCGGGCCCTCTCGAGACCTGGCTTCTCACCCGTTTTGGATATCCAGCACTTTTAGTGAGTTTATTAGTGAAACCATTTAGGTTTCGGTAAACTCTTCGCAAGTTCCAAACAAAGAGCTAGCCTCCAAAGGGGCCAAATCTTCTCACTAACTGAACATCACTTACCTTAATAAAACTTTCGATCTACATTGCCCACGACTCCATTTAAGGCACTGGTAATTGGTATATCTTTTATCTTATGTGAGCAATATTTACATTTATGCATTTTGTCTAACTTTTATGCTTAATCTTGCAGATCTTGTATCCTTTGATTTATGCATGTTTATGAGCAAGTACTTTATGATTATGATGATGATGATGAACGCTAAATGTTAATTGATCAAGTTTTATTTCAAGCAATAAAACTCCTAGACTTAAGTGCTTTTACTTTCTAGTTACAAAGCCTTAGATTATTTTTATAGGGACTACCCCCCTTCGCTTCACTAGGAGTTGGCCTAGACGGAGGAGTTGAGGATCAGGTGACAGCACCTTGACTAGAGACTTGCCCCCAAGGACACACCAAGTGGATTGAAGGTTTCTTCCACGTTACCCCAGGTGTGTATAAGGACGGCAACATGTCACACACATTGTTTTCAGACCCTGTCTGATCCGGCTCTCAGCCACACATTTACCAAATTTACAAAGTTTATTTGATCCCTAGGTCTATGAGCAAAAAAACAAGCCCTTGGCCATTAAAAGTTAAGAATGACAAATCAAAAACCCTTGCACAAGCGTTGTCATTCTATCTGAAGCTGCCATTATTATTTTTTTGAAGAGTGTCAATGTTCTACTATGAGTTATCAATTTCAAGAAAAAGTGCATTGAGGCTACATTGTTGCATGTAGAACCATCGCACAAGAAGAATAGATAAACAATACAATTTCACTACAAAGCAATCATAGTAATAAATCATCAACGAAAGATTATGCTTCTTGTTGGATGAGCCACTAGAGCAAAGGGCATATTCTTGTGGTCAATCACGCGTTACAGATTGGCACAATAGAAACCATGACAGTGGGGAAAACCTTTGCATTACAGTGCATGCGTAACCACCATCAGAACTGAGTTGTCGAAACAATATACAAGGTCAAAAGTCCAAGAGTTTACTCTATGTAACTATCACCATCAGCCAGTGACACGAATTCCTGTCAAACATCTACTAAGCGGGTACCTCCAGCATGCTACTCAATAATCTTGTATGCCATATAAATCAAGAGGACATAAGGATTCGTCCATCAATGATTTGTCCGATATTCAAAATTTACAAGATAATAAGGTGTCAATGTGCTATGGGAGTAGAAAGATGCCATCGCTTTAGAATAAGTCGCAACCCTTACCATATTTTACTTTAGTGGTAATCAATATTTATATCCATTGGCATTATTGGGTTAAAAGAGTCAAATCCATGACCTTTGTTAAGAGTTGTACGCCATATTAGTAAGACAAGAATTATATGGGTTAAAAAAACCTTTACAAATAATCATTTTAAATACACATGGGGGATATAAACAAGGTCTAAAAGTGAAGTTATTCCTTGCATTGCAAATTACATTGGAATACAGTTAAGATTAATCATAAAACCCGATTATTATAAGATAAAAGTTTAAAAGGGCATATTTGACTAAAAGATGGGTGCACTTTGTATATTTCTAAGGACACCATTATTAAGCAAACAAATATGAAGTCTTAAGTCAGGTTGAAGAATATTCTTTTGTGCCCATCAAAACCTAATGAATAATATTGAAGTGGGTCCTTTGTATTTCCTACACCCAGTTATATAAAATTACTTATTAAAAGGATCTACATATATAGCAACCATGGAGTACTTACAATGCAAACTAGAGTATTACCAAGAGAACAATAAAAAAATATAAATTGGCAATGAAAAGGAAAATTTATTTTAGGGCTTAGCAGAGGAAAATAATTATCTCTTGAAAAATCATAATAAGGAGTTGATCACACAAATCAAGAGATTCAAAATTGAGAACAATTTCAATCAAAAACTAGAAGAGGAAAATCAAGATCTCAAGAAGAAATTCAACTATAAATTACTAGAGAAAGATGAAGAATTTCTTGCCTAAAAGATCACAGTCAAAAACTGCTTGCACAAGTCAAGCAGTCAAAGGATACGAAGTAATGTGTTCAGAAGTTGGAACAAGAGAATCAAGATCTCGAGAAGAAATTATCAAAAAAGAATGAAGAAAATTCCCACTTATGGAACCTTAATCAAAGGTTGCTCAAACAAATCAAAAGGTTAAAAGATGAGATACCAGAAAATCAAGACCTTAAAAATAAAGTCGACAAGTCAGAGACTAATGAAGAACTTGTACTTTTGAAGGTTCATAATCAAAGCTTAGTCACACAAATTAAGAAGCTAAAGAATTATAAGAAGTTGCTACAAATCAAGTTAGAATAACTTACCAGGAAAGAAGCATCAATTAATAAAGAAACAATGACCAAACCTATGAAACTAGAAAACTCTTCAAACGTAAAAATCCAAGTCGTGGAGAAAGGAACCAATACAAATCCAATCAACCTCACAACTCAGAAAGATGCAAATCGACTTGAAGTAAGGATATTTTCAAATGTTGCACAAACAATAGAAATTCCAAGTATCTCTACCAATATCAATAAAGCAGCACAAGTGTCCAAAGAAGACTTACTTCCAAAAGTGAAACAAGAAAGCACTACAAATATGGTAAGTAAAGTTCATGTTACAAGGATGCCTTACCCACATCCTAATCACAAAGGCCAATACCTTAACCAATCATTATATCAACATCGCTCTGAACAAAAACAATTGACCTATAATCCAATGAGTGTCAATGCCAGTGCAATTAAGCCTCATAATAAAAATCAATCTTGGGAATCCTATAAGTGTAATGTTCCACAAAGGATTGAATTAGGGTGGGAAAACCCTCTTACAATTCGACAATCCTGCTCCGCACTTCGAAGATCATATCATCTTGTATCGTCAGCCACTACAGCTACAAGAACAGAGAACCATGAGACCACATCACAAGCCCAAACAAGAGATAAGTCTTTCCGTAAATATGCTTTGAGGCCAAAGCATTTCTAAAAGGGAAGATAATGTAATGTACATAATATATACATAGCATCAATTAAATAAATAAATAATAATTAATAGTAAATGAAAGAACACATCCTATTTAAAAGACATGACCTAACGAAAGGACATGTCCCATCAACCTCATGACCAATCAATGGATATATATATTGTCACGAAGGTCATTGTAAATCATATCAGTCATCTATCTTATTCAATGTTTTATATATATTTGTCCTTTATGGATTTTTGTTTACTATCCTTATGCAGGATATTTCTATAGTAAATGAACTTTGTCCATTTCATGCACTTCTTTAAGAGGTTGGAGACCTATGCATCTTGGTGGCTTCTTCTTAAGCTGCACACATGAAGGTCGGTTGCTTGCTTGAATGACAGCTCACCTTGGAGGAGCGTTGGGCATCTTGGAGGAGGGTATTGAGCCCTTGATGGCATGGGGACACTTGGTGGCTTGCATGGAGACTTGTACTTGACTTGAGGATGCTTGGGTGGAGGAATGATCATGTAGGTAGACCGGAAGGTGCAAATGGCTTAGGAGGTAGCATTGGAGCATTGGAGGCCTTTGGAGAAGGAGTGTTGGACCCTTCTGGAAGAGCACTCAGCCTTAGACGCTTTCTTATTGGACATGTATGGGTTGGAGCTTGACATGTGTCACTTAGAGTTGGAGTGCTTCACATGTGGACCTACCTAGTGATTACTTAGGTTGCTTGCTTATGGACCTTGTCCACTTTATGATTGTTGACCTCCCTCACCTTCCATATAAATAAAAGGAGGAGAGAGTCTTTTCATTATCTCATGTGATCACATACTTGTTCTAGGGATGTGAGAGCTAGAGCGACTTGGTCTTTTTCACTGTACTCGGATCAGATTTACTGCTGTAATAATCTGACTCAATAAAGTATTTTCAGATCTGTTATATGCTTGAGAGGTGTGCCCTAAAGGGATGAAACTTTGTGTTATTCAAGTACACTTGAATGGTATTTATTTTCTTGGGATGCCTTCTAAATTGGGTTGAAGAGAAGTGAAGTATTTGCTGCTGTAAATTAATATTTCAGATTCATCCCTAAAGCTAAAAGTTCACAGGAAATAAATCCCGGAAACCTCAAGGTTCAGGCAAAATTTCAGAATTTGCAATGAATGGAAGATTCTCGAAATCTCTATATGGTTTTAGAGCATTTCAGAGACTTATATGGCTGCCTTGATTATATGTCTTCCTTTCTTTTGGCTTGCTCTTGTCACAAGCAAAGTCGACTCCTACTTAAAACTCCTCAAATCCCCTAAGCTAAAAGGAGAAGGATCCTCCTGAAAGGTGATCTTACATCAATGTTTCCAAAGAAAACCAATAGCAAGCAACAGTCTCAGTGCCACAAGGATTTCTAGTTGTCCTTAATCATCCGAGTGTCTCCAAGAAGGGGACCTTTTCAAAAAAGCAGCGCAATGAAGAAGTGATACTCAGCTTGAAACCATGCCTTGTCTCCAAGGGCAATCCTGACAAAGTGTCACACCATCTAGTATTGTTTTCTTAGATACCTATAAATAGAGTCCTTGTCCACCTACTCATGCCTTATGACAATCCTCCTCCTAAAGTTTTCTTAGCACTTTCCTATCCACCCTCTTCCCTATCCATCAGTGTCTCTTTCAAGTTTCCATACTTCTCCGACAGTACCTTTCGCAAGTGAATTTGGACCTATCTTGTAGTTCAGCAAACTAGCCATTCTAGCACATAAGGTAGTACCTAGCTACCATCCAACCCATATTATCTATTGAGTTGGTCATCTTTACAAATGAGGCTATGCCCTCCATCAAACCCCTATTGGGATTTGTCTCAATTTTCTTTTGTAGGGCTTATCATCCCATCATTTTCTTCTTCAAGTTCACAACTGTTGAAGATTTGCAACTTCGGGCAAGTCATTCTCCACAAGAAAGTACAAGAAGACCCATCTCCACCATTACAAAAGCCCCACGAAGAAATTGAAGACTCAAGAAGAGAAGTCAGCCCCACCAGTAAAAGACAGAAAATAATAAAGTAATTTGAAGACCCAGAATAAGAAGTCGGCCCCAAACAAGCGCCCAGATTAGTATAAATACAGCACTGGATCATTTCATTTGGACAATCAGACAACTCCTTCTGCAATGCGCACAAGGCAGTTGTAGCTGCAATTTTGGTAAATTCACTATTTTTAGGCTTCTGGTATCTTGATGAGTGTGCCACACTTGGGAAGGATATTCTTGGTTGCTCTTGGTCATCTTATTGAGGCACTAGGTCTTGGTGATGCTAGCCATAGGGAGGATCTTCTTTGTATGGTATTTTGGCGTGATGTATTGGTAATATCTTGGACTCAATTCTTCTATAGAAAAGTTGTTGGGTTTTCTCCCAAGGTTGGGTTTCCCAGGATAAACTCTTGTGTTCTTGTGTTGTGTTCTTGTGTTGTGTTCTTGTATTGTGTTCTTGTGTTTACTGTGCATGGTTAATATTTCTAGATCTTGTCGTTTCCGCTGCAGTATAATAGCTGAGATTTTCAGTGTATAGTTATTCTATGATAATTGTTCTATGAAAGTGTATCTTGTTATTAATTATAAGGCAATAACTATCAAGAGCTAAGAATCATAAAAATCAACAACAACATCTCTGCAACTCTAGATTTCTTCTTCTTTCTCACTCTTTCTCATGCTTTGTTTCCCTTTCTTCCAAATTCACAAAGTTCAAAGGAGACACCAACCGATTTCAAGTGCTCCAATGCCACGCGCACTACCAAGTTTCTTGCCTTGGTTAGATGACTCCCTTTCTTTTGGTTTGTTGTTGCCACAAGCAAATCCAACTCCTACTTAAAATTCCTCAAAGCCCCTAAACTAAAAGGGGAAGGACCCTCCTCAATGTTGATGAATGCAGCTATGGGAGACATCCTCCAACTTACAAACCTGCGAGATGTGGAACATAGCAGCTATGTGCAGTCTTTCTCTCATCTTACAAACCTGAGAGAAAGCCCCTATGAAGGGTTCATGGTTCCTGCATGGTACAGAGTCAGGAACGTAGAAATGGCCTCCTCCATGACGTGAGTGAGAAGAACTCCAAATGATTATCCAATGTAAAAGAGATCTATTGAGTTAGGACATGCCTGTGGCTGAGCACAAGGTGAACGTGGGAAATCCCAAAAGTGTTGGGCACATCATCATGTGAACAGAAATGAAGATGATGTGATGGCTTCCTCTGAGCAGCAGAGTTGATGAGAAGACTCCAGATGATCCTCCTGTTGGTGGCAATGGAAAAGCAGATCTGTAGAGTGGGCGTGCCTGTGGACGAGCACAAGTGAACGTGTGAAGACATGGTTCATCTATGTAATGCAGTGAATCAGGTCCATGGCATCCCTATGGATGTGCCCCTAGTGGATGAGCACTAGTGGGTGTATCAGATCCTTTGCTATATATTGTTCAAGAGTCAAACCCACCTATAACCCTAGTTATTGTGTAAAGGGTACAGGTCGACCCTACCTTATTATGTCTAAAGATAAAATGTAAAAGATAATTAATAGTAATAGTAATAGTAATAGTAATATTAATTATTATAATAATGAATAAATAATATATCTAAGTGAGGTCAACCCTATTGTACCATTAAACACTTCAGTTGATAGGACAAATCTAATATAAATAAAAGGAAATCTTTCATTGTAGACACACACACACTTGAGAGTTTTGGAAATTTCAGCAAGTACACTTCTTGGTCAAAGTTGTGCACCTCTCTTGGGCGCTAGAGTTCTACAGTTTTCTGCACCCTCTTGTGTGCTAGATATTCTTGGTGGTGAAAGGTCTTTCTCTTGAAGAGTATAGCAAAGGATTTGGCTGGGTTTTTTGTTGAAATTCTGAGGTCCTATGAGGCTGCCATCTAAGGTCTGTCTTTGACCTTAAGATGGCTCTAAGTTTCAACTGTTTTGCTGTCCTCTTTTTGCTGTTTTAGGACAGCAAGCTGTCATGTACTTTCTGCTCAATATTTTATAGGTTAAGTGCTCTTTTAAGGTGCCCTTGCAAGTGTTTTCTTGTTACAATGTTAG
>ML798096.1:103736-114890 GCA_009831015.1 Picea engelmannii
TTCACTTTTGACTTAAAACTCCTAAGTCAAAGTGAAATTAGAATCATAAAGTAAAGTATGAGGGTAAAAGTATTCCCCCTTTGTGCTTAGAGACTCATAAGCACATGGGGACCACTTTCCAAGGTATCCAAATCTCAACATTTTTCTCCCTTATTGAGAAGGGTTTCCCAGGATACATTTTGTGTTCTTGTGCATGGTGCGTCTTCATGTGATCTTGGTTGTTGCAGCATTTATGGTTATGGTTAAATGTTAAAATGGAATGAACTTCATGCTTAACCTAATGCTATGAAAAATCAACACTCAAAGGTGATTTTACATCAATGTTTCCAAATTAAACAAATAGCAAGCAATTGTACTGAGTGCCACAAGGATTTGCAAATGTCCCTAATCATCCAAGCGTCTCCAAGAAGGGCTCCTTTGCATGAAAGCGGCGGAGCGGAGAAGTGGTACAAAGCTTGAAACCATGCCCTAAACATCTTGACAACCCGACATATGCAAAAAACATGTTGCAACATTTCATCCTTGCCACACAGCACACAAGCAGCATCTATCACACCAATTTTATGAAGCCTACGCATGACAGCCAAACCTTGTTGGAGCAAAAGCCACCCTAAAACCTTGTGCTTAAAAGAAAAGTGTGATTTACAACCGGACTAGGACCTCCACAATGATTGCACCACAAGGTACTTCACCCTCCACTTGTGTGACATAATTGGAATGCTCATTCAAAAATAATAGTTTGAATGATAAAAGCAAAGAGATTATATTTTTGGCACGTGCGTAGATCTCTGCACTCAATTTTTGAAATTAGGTATGTTCCTCCATATTCTCTGCTCTTTACATGAAGGTCTTCTCTACACACAGTACTGTTCATATGTATTCATGTACTTGGGAACTACAACCGCATTAAGGGTAGTTTAAGAAGATCATATCAGTTTTTTGATGGGTAAATAACTTTTTCCTTCTTCTAATGCATTGTCCAAAACGAATTTAGCCGGATCAGATCAAGAACAACCTTGATGGTGCACAAAAAAATTCCTAAAAAGAGAAAACAAGGAGTCTTGAGCGCAAATCATTAAACAGTTTAAATTATAAGACTGCATATATATTATCAGAAGCCTGTTTATTTAACTATAACTATTTCTATAAAACATTATGCAAATCAAGTTGATGAGTGGGTCCGAGGTAAATCAGCTCACAATCTAAATTTCTAAAACATACTCCATTTATTATCTATCTATCCACATCTATATCTATATCTACAGAACATCAAAATGCTTAGCTCAGCTTAGAACAATATATCGTTATTCAGTTAGAACAAACATCCAATCCTTTCCTCATGCAACATATAAATAAGAAAAGCTTGGGGTAAACCAAACACTAACCTCAACAGACTTTTCCACCACTGCTTCAATCATGACATCCATTATTATAGGCACAGAATCTGATAATGCTTGTGAGGTATGGAGAATACTTTGTTTTACTAGAGCAAGAACTTCATTTGGACAAGACACAAGCAAACTAATTACATGCCCCAGGTAAGGACCATTAACTTCTTTCACAAGGAGGTCTACATCGCGTCTCATCTGCAAGAAAACACATTCAGATGTTAAAATCTTGACATGCAGTAGCAAGACTCATAAACCATGTCACTAAAAGACTCTACATTTAGTGTTATCAATACTAGTATATGTAGTGTTGAGAATTATAGCTTGGACAGAAATTAGTTCAAGATATTTTCGAAAAAGTAATTTTTGAAAAGTAATTCTATTTTGTAATTCACTTTAGATAAAAAGTGAAAGTCTAAAAAGTGTATTTCATGCATCCATGACTTAGACTAGAAGTAATCTCAAAAATAGATTAGGGTTTTGATCTCAACTAAAACAATACAAACAGGTCAAGATAGAGAGTTCAAACACACAAGAACACTTGAGCAGTTGAGCAGGATGAGCAACAGAGAGGGAGAGACAGCAGGCAGCCAGTTTCCGGCAGCACACAATCCTATGCAGCAGTCCATACAGCATATGGAACAGTTCCGTACATTCGTACGGAAGTCTGTACAGTCGTACGGACAAGTGTCGTACAGAAGTCTGTACAGTGTATGGAATAGTTCCATACATTTGTACAGTCGTACAGACAGTACCATATGGATCCATGCCATCGTACAGAAAGAGCCGTACAAGCATTCGTAAAGTCCCAGTTGGTTGTTCCGCTCCGTTTGAAGTGTTTTTTGGTATCTGTGCAGTGTTGTTTTTTGGATAGCTTGTGGAGGTTTCCTTGTAAGTTTTTCGAAGGAATGAAAAGCTAGTTTTGAAGGAGTTATTAATTGTGTTGTGTGAAATTAAATTTTATACTTCCGCTATTTAATTTCCAGCTATTGTGTGATTAATACTATGCTCTAAAATTTATTTCTACAATAACTAAATTCAACAATCTACTTTTTTATTGAGATCATAAGAACATTAGTCACCTAGAGTTGGGGAATTTTCACATGGTATCAGAGCTTATTTCTCTGATTCAGATTCTCTAGGATTTGGGAGTTTGTGCAGTAGATCTCAAAGATGGTATCAGCTAGCCTCAGTTTTGAGGACTGATTGGATGGTGCTTCGAATTTCTTATCATGGAAGGTGAGGGTTACACTCTTACTAGATGAGAATGATCTTTGGGATATTGTCAAGAACGTTGCTACTCCGCCTATAGATCCTTAGGAGTTGATAGTCCACAACAAGATGGTAGTGATGACTAAGCGGATGATCTTGGAAGCCATAAAGGATCATTTGATCCCTCGTGTATCCAAGAAGACAGCGAAAGAGATGTTTGATGGCCTTGTAAGTCTCTACCAGAGTCAAAACATAAATAGGAAGATGGTATTGTGGAACAAACTCAGATCCATAGTGATGACCAAATCAGACACAGTCACTAGTTACCTTATGAAAATCACACAGATTCGTAATCAAATTGCAGTAGTTGGAGAGAAGGTTGAAGATGCAGGGTTAGTGAACATGGCACTAAATGGTTTCCCGATTTCATGGGAACCATTTGTCAAAGGTATCTATGCTCGGGAAAACCTTCCCAAATTTGAGAGGCTTTGGTATGGTTGTATCTACAAGGAGACTCGAATGGAGTCAAAGGCCGACAAGAAGGATGGTAAAGAGAACCTAGCTCTATTTGGTCAGTCAAATAAGGGCATAGATAAAGGACCCAACAAGGGTAAGGGAAAGAGTGAGGAGTCAACCTCACAGCCAGAAAAGAAGGACTTGAGTAAAATCAAGTGCTTCAGTTCTCATAAGCACGGTCATTATGCATCACAGTGTCCAAATAAGAATAAGAGTAAAGAGAAGCAGCAGTAGAAGCAGGTGGTAGCCTTTGCAGAAACTCAGATGAACGATTTTGCTGCCAAGTTCGAGAGGGATTTCTCATTGGTATCTTGCCTTTTTACTAGCACGATTCCCAAGAATGTGTGTTATATGGACAGTGGGGCATCTCGACATATGACATCAACCCGACAATTGTTTTCTAGTCTGAAGAAGTAGTACTTGGGAGTACAAGTTGAGCTTGGTGATGATGCCAAGTACCCAGTAGCAAGAGTTGGCACTATTCCCTTCCAGCTCGAGTTAGATAATTCTTTAGATTTTGACAATGTCTTGTTTGTTCCAAGTCTCAAGAAGAATTTGCTTTCAGTTTTGGTCATGGAGGATAAGGGCTTTGCAATTGAGTTCAAGAACTAGCAAGTCCTCATCAGGTTGAAGGATCCTAGCCCAGATACAGCTAAAAAATAGCGGTTAGAGAAAGTAAGTTGTACAGAACCTGTTCGAGCCTTGGTGCAAGACAGTGACAACTTGTGTGAGTTGTGGCACAAGACGATGGGGCACCTACATCTCAAGGCATTGCCTATTCTGAGGGAGATAGTCACAGGTCTTCCAAAGTTCAATATTGAGCAGGATGGTGTATGCAGAGGATGCACGCTTGGCAAGCATGCCAAGGCTGCTTTCACAAGCAGCGAGAATAGGTCTAAGGGGATTCTAGACCTAATACATTTGGATGTTTGTGAACCGATATTAGTAGCGTCAATAACAGGAAGCATGTATTATGTTTCCTTTATTGATGATTTCTCTCGCAAGACTTTGATCAACTTCTTAAAGACCAAGGATGAGGTCTTTAGCAAGTTTCAGGAGCTCAAAGCTCTAGTTGAAAACCAGACAGGGAAGATGATCAAAGTCTTGAGATTGGACAATGGGGGAGAATTTCTACAAGGAGGCAGGAAGCAAGAGGGATTTAGCAGTTCCATAGAACCCATAGAAAAATGGGGCTGCAGAGAGGAAGAATCGATCCATCATAGGGGTTGCTAAGGCCATGATACATGACTAGGACTTGCCCATGTTTCTTTGGGCAGAGGTATGTAACACAACAATCTACATCCAGAACCAGTGCCTTTGTAAGATCTTGGAGGACAAGACACCAAAGGAGGCATTCACTAGTGTGAAGCCAAAGGTCAGTCATTTCTGCATCTTTGGTTGTCCAATTTATATCATATCGATATAGAAGACGAGCAAGTTGGAGCCCTCCAGCAAGAAGGGTTTGTTTGTGGGTTACAATGAGACTTCAAAGGCTTACAAGGTCTATATTCCAAAGCAGAGGAAAACAGTAGTAAGCAGGGATGTATAGCTTGAGGAAGACTTTGCATCTAGGAAGTCTCATGAGCCTACTCCAGTGGCAGAGGATGAGGAGTAGGAAGCTCTGAAGGTTGAGTCGAGGTCACCTATGATTTCCAAGGCAGTACAACAGCCTTCAAGTGAATAGGGGGACATAGGAGCCCTTTCCACTTTTTCCAGGAGACCTCAATGGTTTAATTAGACATTGAGGGATGCTCAGGAGCACGTTGAGACTCCTAGGAGTACATTTAGAGAGTGCAAACCCCCGAAGAATATTTTGGACTATATGGCATTGATGAGCAATATTCTAGATTCTGAGCCTTCCAGTTTTCAGGAGGCAGCAAACCAACAAATATGATGGGATTCCATGGACGAGTACACCTCCGTCATGAAGAATGATGTTTAGGACATACTACCGAGACTGAAGAGGAAGTCAATCGTGAGTTCCAGGTGGCTCTACAAGATCAAGCATGTTGTAAATGGCAGCATTGAAAAGTTCAAAGCAAGGTTTGTGGTGAGAGGGCTCACCCATAGAAAGTGAGTGGACTACAAGGAGAATTTTGCTCTAGTCGCCAGGTACACAAAACAACCTTGAGGCTTTGTGGTAAGTGGAAAGGAGTCCCATGTTTGTTTTGAAGTGAACACCTTCATAGTGGAGCCAAGTCAAGAGCATTGGGTAGCAGCAAAACATGTGATCGAGTATTTGAGGGGCACAGTGGAGTATGGTCTGAGATATCTTAGAGATGGTGAAGTGAAGTTGCAGGTGTATACAGACTCCAAGTGGGCAAGCAGTGCAGCAGACATGAAGAGCACCTTAGGGTGCTGCTTTAGCTTGGGATCAACAATGATTTCTTGGTTCAAGAGGAAGCAGACTTCCTTGGCACTTAGCTCAACAGAGAGCAAAGATCACTTAATACGAGCCAAGATTCAGATGGGAGCAGTGAAGCTCCAGTGTATTCCAACAGATCAGCAGGTAGCTGATATTCTGACCAAACCCTCAGCAAGAGGGAAGATTGAAACATTTAGATAGACTTGGATTGGTTCAGAATTCCTTCCTCACTAAGAGGGAGTGTTGAGAATTATAGCTCGAACAAAAATTAGTTCAAGGTATTTTCAAAAAGTAATTCTATTTTTGTAAAAGTAATTATATTTTGTAATTCAATTTAGTTAAAAAGTGAAAGTCTTATTTTTAGCAATTGAGTCTAAAAAGTGTATTTCATGCATGCATGACTTAGACTAGGAGTAATCTCAAAAATAGCTTAGGGTTTTGATCTCAACTAAAACTATAAAGACGGGTCAAGATAGAGAGTTCAAACACACAAGAACACTTGAACAATTGAGCAGGTTGAGCGACAAAGAGGGAGAGAGAGTAGGCAGCCAGTTTCCAAAAGCATGTAGTCCCGTGCAGCAGTTTGTATAGTGTACGGAACTTTCCATATAGTCGTATGGACAATGACGTATAAATCCATGCAGTCGTACAAACAGAGCCGTATTGACGTCTGTGCGGACAATCTGTACAACTGTACAGCAGGTTGTACTTCCTCAACAAGTTGTTTCACTCAGTTTGAGATGTTTTTTGGTATTCGTGCAATGTTGTTTTTTGGACAGCTTTTGGAGGAGTAACATAGGGAAAAATGTTCTAAGGATAAGATATATAAGATAATTTTATCAATGTCCAATGAATGACCACATTAGGTCAATGGGACTCAAAAGGTGCAACCAATGCAATACATAGTAGGAGTGCAAAAGAAGCTCCTATCTTTACTTACCAAAAGCAGAAAAAGAACTAAATAATTAGCCAATAGAAATAAAAAGTAATGTAGATAAAAAACCATTTCCACATTAAAATACAAATGTGAAGACATGCTCGAGCTAGAAGCAAATTGAGGGAAAAGAGAGGAAGAAGAGGGTTCCCCAACAGAGACATCAATCATTGTGTAGGTGTTTGCATAAATTTCCACCCTCCAATTGAACTGATAAATCTGATATTTCAGGAATGAAAACTTGGCTAATTCAAGGAGAAAAGCCCCAAATTGTCACAAGCTAGACCCCTCTCTGTTTGGGCTAGTGCTTGCTAGCCTCAAGGGGGGAGTCCCTAGTGCGATTTGCCACTGTCCTAAGTCTGATTTTCTGCATTAAAAGACCAAAAACAGTCGTTGTTCATCTTGGACAACGTATTAAAATTGTTCAAAACAATGGGGAAAATACAGTTTTTTCACTTGGAGGGGTCCTCCAAGGTTAGCACAATGAGTATAGAATAGAAAAATAACAGAAAACTACTCAAAAGATTAGTAAAATCACAATGAACAGTGAAGGAAAACGACAAATGAGATTGCAAAATTCACAAAATACCGAAAAGAAACAAGGTTAGAACACAAACACTCAATTTCTTTATTGATAGGCTTGCAAGAGGGTTGGTTGTGCCACACTTTGCAAGTCCACAACCAGTACAATGATCAATTTGCTCAAAGAAGAGTCACTAGTCTAAGAACGAGAGAGAGAAGAATGAGAACAAGAAACTATGCTAGTTGTTGCAACATCCGACCAATAAACAATGAAGACCATCCAATATATAGAAGAGGAGTGTGAAGAAAATAGGAGTTAATGTGCATGAGGGAATAAGTGCGAGTGAGTAATGCGCATGGGTGAGTTATGAGTGAGAGTGTATGCACATGGTGAGTTAAATAATGGCTAAGATGCATGGAGCATAATTTTAGCTTTCTAATGCATGTTAGATTGTTAAATTTGACATATGGATGAAGGAGTTATGAGTTAAACGGAAATTCACCCTATTTTTTAGAGATTTCCTAAAATTTCGGAATTTTTCATTTAAAAGCAATTTATGGAGAAATTTTATAAATTGATTGGATGGAAACTGAGAGGAATAGAGTGAGAAAAATTAGCCTTGAGTTGCTAAACTTTCTCCAAACAATGCCACCTCACCCATGCGCCACCGCGTTAGCACAAATTTCCACCCTCCAATTGAGTTGATAAATCTGATATTTCAGCAATGAAAACTTGGCTAATTCAAGGAGAAAAGCCCCAAATTGTCACGGGCTAGACCCCTCTCCGTTTAAGCTAGTGCTTGCTAGCCTCAGCGGAAGTCCCTAGGGTGATTTGCCACTGTCCTAAGTCTGATTTTATGCATTAAAAGATCAAAAACAATCAATGTTCGTCTTCGACAGTGTATTAAAACTGTCCAAAACGATGGGGAAAATTTAGTTTTTTCACTTGGAGGGATCTTGCAGGGTTAGCACAATGAATATAGAATAGAAATAGAACAGAAAAATACTCAAAAGATTAGTAAAATCACAATGAACAGTTAAGGAAAATGACAAATTACATTGCGAAATTCACAAAATACTAACAAGTAACAAGGTTAGAAAACAAACACTCGATTTCTTTATTTATAGGCTTGCAAGAGGGTTGGTTGTGCCACACTTGGCAAGTCCACTACCAGTACAATGATCAATTTTTTCAATGAAGAGTCACTAATCTAAGAACTAGAGAGAGAAGAATGAGAACAAGAAACTATGCTAGTTGCTGCAACATCCGACCAATAACCAACGAAGACCATCCAATATATAGGAGAGGAGTGTGAGGAAATTAGGAGTTAATGCGCATGAGGGAATAAGTGCAAGTGAATAATGTGCATGGGTGAGTTATGAGTGATAGTGTATGCACATGGTGAGTTAAATAATGACTAATATGCATGGAAGATAATTTTAGCTTTCTAATGCATGTTAGATTGCTAAATTTGAACAATGGATGAGGGAGTTATGAGTTAAAGGGAAATTCACCCTATTTTTTAGGGATTTCCTAAAATTTAGGAATATTGCATTTAAAAGCAATTTAGGGAGAAATTTTAGAAACTAATTGCATGGAAAGTGAGAGGAATAGAGTGAGAAAAATTATCCTTGAGTGGCTAAACTTTTTCCAAACAATATCACCTCACCCATGTGCCACCTCATTAGCTTAATTAATTCTCATTTAATACATAATCCTTGGAAAATGCGCCCTTGGTCCATGATGTCATGTAGATGTCACATCATCTTGATACTCTGCCACATGTCGAAATCTGAGCTTGCCATTTGTCACTGCTAGAGATGACGATCACTGCTAAAAACAGAAATTTTCAAAAATAGCCATCCAGTCCCAAAAATTTGAAACTTGTCAAAACTAACCCAAACTCTCCACAAATGCTCGGAATGACTAGGAGACCACCATCATGTGTATACCGCTAAAAATAGACACTGGTAAAAATAGAAAGGTGTCGCATGTCCATGATATTATACTCATTGGATTCGATTTTCCACAAGGAATCTGAATCTGCAATCAGAATTGACATGCGAGCCCTAGTGCTCCACCTGTGAAAAATAGAAATATGTGATGAATCATCCTAGAAGAGGTCCAAACGACTCAGAATGTCTCAAGGATCCATAATATGTGCTCAGAATCTTAATCTGGGGCCTGTAGATCAAACTGTTAACAATAGAAAGTTCTTGCATGTCGCCTGGAAAAGTGTTATCAAGCCTAGAATCATGCAAGGACCCTCCCTGTATGTTCATAATTGCTCCAAATTGTCAAGTGACCCACTCAAACCATGTCTCCTAAAAAGTAAGGACACCTGCTATATGTAAACATCTCTCTCAAATGCATGGGAAACCAAGCTAGCTCTAACTCTAAACAAAAACAACCATGTACCGATCATACACCTATCTCTGACGGGAACCAACCTCTGCTAACCACAAGTGCTAAACTCTGGGAGAATCTCAAAATGCCAACAAAACTAATGCATGTTGGCTTTTAACCCTCAAGATTTTCAAGGGTGAAAATCTAGGGGTTAACAGTAGGGTCTATTGACCACCTATTTCGACTAGGGGTCAACGTCATGTACCATGAAGCTTTGTACCTTGAGGTACAACATATTTTGAAGACTTATGGTTCAGCAGGGAAAAATTTCCCCCAACACGTCTTTCTATGTGATTGGAATGTTCGCTCCCCTACGTGGGATAATAATGTAATAGGTCAGCATGAGTCAATTTTTAGTTAGTTTCCCAGGACTTTATCATTAGGGAAGTCCTTTCATCGAGTGTTTTTTTTCCTCAGGTAATTAATCTTGCCTGCCAGGTAATTTTAATTATCCTTGAGTTTTTCACTCACAAAATCCTCCAAAGGGGTGAAAGGCGTTCTAATGATCGAGCCCATGGGGTGACTAAGGTTTATAAATGTTGTAAATGACCATGCTAGACATATCCTAGAGTCTTGCAGAATTCCATTTAGTTTTGATAGGTTTTTTTTAATTATTAAAAATTTTCATTAATTGGAAATTTTAACTATTTTTTATGCAAAATGTAAAAATTTGGTCCTTGGGGATTTTTTATAAGGGTGTGAGTACTCAAATCAAATGGCAGATGACCCCCTACACCCTTGGACCAATTTTCAGCTCAGTTGGACAAGTTTTGCTAGATCGTTGTCCATGAGGAGTCAAAACTCAGCATTTAATTAGCTAAGGTAAAAAAGCCAAAAATTGTAAAAATGACTAAAGTCATGAGAGAAAGTGGAGAAATGATTCATAGTGTATTTCCTAAGTTGAAAAAGTGATTTTCCACTTAGAAGACCCCCCCTTGCTAAGCCAACAACCAAAAGTAGTAACTCCCTAGTGAAAAGTGTGCCCCCCTTGTTCATCAACTTGGCTAAAATCAAAAATTAAAGTGAAGAGGTGGCCAAAACCCTAAGTGTGCCCCTCTTTGAGCCTAACTTCATATTTGGTGAAAGCTAAAGGTGTTTTCCCCCTTCCCCTCTCACCCCTCAAACCCTAACTCATGCTAAAACCCTAAAAGTGCACCCTCCTTGACTCTGTCTATATCTCTTGGATGTGTGACACTTGTAATTCATCCAAGAGGGGTCTCTCCTCTCTTCCTCATATAAAAAGAAAGCCTACCCCTCTTCATTTCACATCTATTCTCACAACAACTCTACTATGCCAAAATCTCTCCCATCTCTCTCTCATCTCTCTCTCATTCTTTCCCATTTTCTCCCATGATTCTTGGTGTCATTGGGCAAATCTTTTCTTGGTTAATAAAATAGAAGCTTTGGAGGATTTCTTGTGTCTCTTGGAGTATTCTTGGAGACATTGTGTTGTGCATTTATGAGGTAATATTGCTGCAATTTATTTTTCTTGTATTTTCTTACTTGCATTTTTACTTGGAGACCCAAGCAAAGTATTTTGCTTGGGATAGATTAGTAGTATAGTCTTACTATTAGTCTTTGTGAGTTGTTTCTAGTAGATTTGGAAAGTATTTTGCAAGTTATTAGAACACACTCACCTTCTTGTGTATCTTGTAGCAAGGGTTTATAAAATCTGCAGGTTGCCAAAGGCTTGGAGGAGTGGATTTCAGATCTGGAAATCCATTTTTTTCATCCATTTAAAGCTTCTATATTTTATGTTTTCATTTCCAGCCACATATCTATCATTTTCTAGCATTATTTTCATCTAAAT
>ML798096.1:114940-131975 GCA_009831015.1 Picea engelmannii
AATCTGCAGGTTGCCAAAGGCTTGGAGGAGTGGATTTCAGATCTGGAAATCCATTTTTTTCATCCATTTAAAGCTTCTATATTTTATGTTTTCATTTCCAGCCACATATCTATCATTTTCTAGCATTATTTTCATCTAAATCTACAATCTAATCTCTCTTTTTATGCTCAGATTTTTTACTAAATAATTTCTATATATTGTGTTATTATAAAACAATTTGTTCAAGTCACTTTTAGTAATTTCCAGCAAGAAAAGTTTGTTGTTTTTGCAGGTTTTTGCAGGTTTAAAGAGGATTACTGCATATTTTTGGCCCCTAAAAACTCAAGGAAGCATCCAAGAGTTTGGGTGCCAAACCCATTTTTATATTCTCACTTTCTAAACATTGTAAACAGCCCAAGAGAGTCTCTTGGGCTTGCATTCTCTCTACTTTAAATTTTTTTGTAAAGTGTAAATAAGTTTTTATGTTTTGCCCACACCTTGCATAGTGATTGGCTTTGCCATCCATGTAATATCGTGAAGGCTAGATTTAAAATTTAATTTTCTATTTTGTTTTTCTTTACCCACCTTGGCCAAAACCGGTAGGCTTGTCCTCCATCTTGTGCCATAATTGTGAGGTTGTTCTTTTGTTTGCAAGTCATTTAATTCGTTTAATTTTGCCCACACCTTGCATAGTGATTGGCTTTTCCATCCATGCAATATCATGAAGGTTAGTTTAAGTTTTAACTTGTTGCAAAGTAACCAAATTTGTGCCCCTCCTTTGCCCTGTATTCCCTCCCCTTGCCACTTTGTGGATCTTGGGTAACTAAGAAAGGGCAAAGGATTGAGAGGCTAGATTAATTAGGCACCCAAATTATTATTGCTTCCACCACCAAAAAGGGTGACTTGGGAGGCTACTAAGGGTTGAAGTCGGGGACGGTTTCACGACACTATGTGTCCTCCTTGTTGAACGCCCAAGCATTCCGGATTTGACCTATGGATCTAGGGAAAAACCTTGTTTGTTCTTCTTCTTGAGCACCCAGCACTTCCTTTTGGTTGAAGGGATAAGAATTAGGGGTAGTCACATAGTGTAGGCTTGTATCTTTCACACTTAATCTCTCCCTTAATTCAAGAGAGACCTAAAACTTGCTAAAATCAACCTACACACTCTTTCACTACATTTACTTTTCAGGTAAGTTACTTTTTCAAGCATTTCTCTTTCATGTGAATACTTGTCTCAAAGCATTCTTTATTTCTAGCATTCATAGTTGGTCTAAGTGTAAAGTTACTTTTCATACTTATTGTGGATATCTCATAACATTGTTTCATTCTTGTATAATTATATTTTTGTTGTATATCTCATTAATATAATTTTGGTTAACCTTCATGCACTAGTCTAATTATTGATTTATAAATAAAGGGTTTGTTTGTCATTGAAGAAACTGCATTCTTGCATTTGTTGCATGTCATTGGGTTGGGTTTTCTTAATTAACAACTCAATTAATTCCTAGAACTTAAATAAACTTTCACATAGTTTAATAGGGTCTACCCACCTTGGCTTCCCTAGGAGTGAGCCTAGACGGAAGGAGTCCAAATTGAGGTGACAGTGGGTCTGGATTCAGGTTTGTGCCTCCAAGGACACACCAAGTGGGTTGGAGACTTCTCCACGTTTGTAGGTGTGTATAAGGACGGTAGCAAGGTGTGTATAGGGTCGTTGCACTGTCTAATGATGTCATATGGAGAACACACAAAGCCAAGGGGTCATGGTTGTGTAATCCTAGGAGGAGCTCTAGACCAAAGAGGTCTATCACTCCTAACATCCAAGGCCAAGGGAGTAGAATCTCCAAATGGAAGACTAGTTGTGTGAACAGACCTAAAGAGTAGTGTTATGTGCGAAGTGAATTTGTCTCTAGCACCTCCGAGAGATTGTTGGCATGTCAGCTTGGTGAGATCTGTCTTGTGATCCATTACTAGAGCTTCTCAAAAGTCTCGTGGAGGTTGATAGACTCGTCAACGGGGGGTTGTTAAGAAGAAATTTGAGGTCTTACTAATATAGGGTTTGAAGTGATATGGGCCTCAACCTATCATTTGTTGTGGCCAAAAAATAGGACAATAGGGAAGAAAGAGGTGATCCTCCTAATTGGATCTCAATCAGGAGGTCCATGGAGAGTCTAGGGCCTATGTGCTAAAACTTCCCTCATGAAAAGAACCAGGCATCTTTGGTCTAGAAAGTGGAAGAAGGTGGAGATGGAAGCTTCCAAATCTCAATAGAGGCAATAAAACCTCCCTTTGATCTCATAATAGACAGGACATCTGAAGATGAGTTGCTCCTCTGACTCGATCTCCTACAAGTGACAACTAGCAAGTATTCTCAAGGAGTGGGATGTGGTGATCTGTCTCAACCCGTAGTTGATGGGAGCCCACTCTGAATTGAATGAGGGGGATCATGAGGCCATTCATCCAATGTCTACGCATATACATAGCTTTGACAATAAAGTCATCCCTTATTTACATAAATTGTTAAGAATGAAAGCCATCTTGGTGTTAAGGCCCTCATGGGGGGAAATCCAATTGACCTGATTGTACTTTATGTTGATATCCTCTCCAATCACTTGGTTCAAAACCTACCTAAACAATAGAAGATGACCTAGAGAATCCAAAGAGTACATGAAAGGAGGAAATCGATCCAAAGAGATGGCCATCGATTGAAGCAATTGGGAAGCCTCCAAAAACCAACAACGCCTCTACCTAAGGTGGCCTACAAAAGCAATATATTTTGAAGAACAAAGAGCTAGGTAGGGAGATCAATCCCTACCAAAAGCAAAGTCTCTTAGATTCTAGAATTTGTCAAGAAAGGAAACATGTCTAAAGATGGCCTCGAGGCACAAAGGATGGGCCTAGAACTCCACTTGGATATTGGAGTGAGGAACTATCCATTTGCAACGAACGATGTACCATAACAAAAGGGTCTAGACTCTTTCCACCCTAATTGAATCAAGTTGAAGCAAACTAGGTCACCATACCTTTGATCCATAAAGCACGGTGTGTCTGAGGATCATGTTCGAGAGGTGCATCTTGGATGAGATATCTAGGGAGTGAAGCCAATAGCATTGTCTCTTGAGCAGGGCAAGGGAACCATGTCCCTTGTTAACTCAGGGATAAAAAGCATGTCTCAAATTGAACTGAGGCCCTAAGAACTAAACCCTCAAGTATATATCGGTCATGATGATCTCGATCTATTGCACTCAAAAGTGGAAGTTGTAGTAGGAAAGAGCACGCTTAGATGTGCTCAAGATCATACCCGTCGTCTTACTAAGGTTAATAGTCAACTATCAAAGATCACAGAAGTTGGAAAGGGCATTAATTGTCTCCACAACCCCTCAAATGAGGAGGCATTGAGGACTTTAACTAACCCCTAGTCCAAAGACTTGGGGTCCCACTAAATTTTTTGTAAAACCTCATCGATTAAGTTTGACTACCCTTGTGGTTTATGCTTTTACTATAGTTGATCCTTTCAGATGATTTCAAATTCCCTAGCATCCTCATTACTTGAAGTGTGCTTGAATGGGAATAGCTTTATCTGATTGATTATAGGCTCCTACTTATGCTCTTGTCGCAAATTGTTTGATACCTTACATCGAGACTCAGGAGAGTTTTTGAATTGACTTAATAGCTCATTTGATGAATAAGTCTGATTTAGGTTCTTCTTGCTTAGTGATATTTTAATGATCGTTTTGCACTTGCTTGTTTCTCATGGTAATCTAATTGCAACTTATGGTTGAAGTTGAACTAAAATGGTTGAAAGTTGAAATGATATCAAGTGCACAAGATATGCAATTGCTCGAGGTCATTTAGTATGCAGGGAGAGATCGTAATGAACACAAGTAATACATGTGAGGATTTGGCAAGTGACATTATAGGTTACATGCACAAGACAAGATCATGCATAGGAGTTTCGCAAGTTAATTTTTGAAATTGTTTGCTTAGCTCCAAGGGTTGTGGTTTCCGGCATAGTGGGGATAGTAGGTAAAGGGGCAAGTTTGAAGTTATTTCGATCATGAGCATGGAAACACCATTTCAATCTTTGACGGTGATTATTTGCAATGAATGGAAGTGCATTTACTAATGTGGGTCAAAGAATATATGTTATTGAAGGCATTCAGAAGCAAAATTGCCATATTTACCAACACAGCATTCCATGCAAGGACCGAACTTTAGCATGCAAGACCTATTTGAGCATAATTTTGAAGTCCAACAAAATTGAGTACAAGAACTCCAGTGGGAGCTAAACTAAGGTTTTTGGGATTAATGATCATGATGGAATTGATGGAAATTGATTCCAAACCACAAAAGTATAAAAATGTGTTTTAAAAAATTCTTCGTCAATGAGTTATTTTCCACTTCACGTTTAATGAAAAGTACCAAGGGAAATGCAAAGTATATCACCTAACTAGGCATTGGAAATATTTTGGTGTCTTCTACACCCCACTTCTAACAAAATGAGATTTCGAGGTCATACATGGGAGTCGTGTTTACAAAGTGAAAAAACCAATGGTTAGCATTTTTTACAGCATTATTTGGTTTTGGAATCTCATCGAGTGACCTCAAAGGTTAGCAAGCCTCTCCAACCTAGTGATTTTCCTAAGCATCATTCTAACAATATGAGTTATCATTTCTGGAAGAGGACAAATTGTTTAAGCTTCTATTTTGGATAAAACTGCCTCCAACAAGTATATTGTTGACCTCACAAAGCAGTGAGCATCTCTTACCAAGTCAACTACCTAGGAAGATTCCTAACTCAGCGATTTTCCCTCTCATGAACAATCACTCACCTTTGTGTGTTAGGAAAACTCCCAACTCAACAATCTGACCATAGGATCAATAAGCCAACAATTTAGCATCATGATTTCTTTCATTTCCCAGCCTTTCCCTATCAAAAACACTTAGTTAAGAAGGCTTTCATGCTAAGATAGCTTTGCATTTCATTTATAAATACCTCTGGATGGTGTTGACCACCTATTTCGACTAGGGGGTCAACTCCATGTGCCATGAAGCTGTGCACCTGATGGTGCAACCAAGTTGAAGACTTTCTGGTTCTACAAAGCAATTTTTGCCCCTGGCACGTCTTTTTGTAATTGGAATTTCCACTCCCCTACGTAGGATAATAATGTAATGGGTCTACATGGATCATATTTTAGGCTAAGTTGCCTAGGACTTTATCATTAGGGAATTCCTTTCATCGAGTGTTTTTTATCCTCAGGTAATTTTTAATTACCCTTGAGTTTTTCACTCACAATAATCCTCCAAAGTAGTGAAAGGCGTTCTAATGATCGAACCCAATGGGTGACTAGGGTCTAGGAATGTTGTAAATGACCATGCTAGACATCTCCTAGAGTCTTGCGGAATTTCATAGAGTCTAAGTAGTTTTTTTTAATTTTTTAAAATTACCCAGTTAATGCTAATTTTAATTTATTTTGATGTAAAAATGTAAAAACTAGGTCCTAGGGGATTTTGATAGGGGTATGAGCACTCAAAAGAAATGGAATGAGAACTCCTACACCCTTGGACCAAGTTTCAGCTCAATTGGACAAGTTTTTATAGGTCATTGTCCATGAGGAGTCCAAGTCATTATTGAGTCAGCAATTTAATTGCTTAATTTGGCTAAGTCAAAAATGCCAAAAATTGTAATATTAGTTAAAAGGTTAGAGAAAGAGTGGGAGATGATGCCTAACCCTTTTCCTAAGTTGGGGAAACACTTTCCTAACTCAAATCAACTCCGCTCACCTAGCCACCACCTCACTCCACTCATCCCCCTGGGGAAGTTGCGGCCCCCTTGGTGAGGATACCATCCATACTCAAAAATTAAATAAAGAGAACACCTATCTTCCTAAATGCGCCCTCCTAGTGATCTATCATAGTGTTTGACCAAATCTAAAGGTGTTTCCCCTCCCCCTCACTCAACCCTCACAAACCCTAGAGCTCCAAAACCCTAAAGTGTGCCCCCCTTGAGATGGTGACTTTTATTGCATGTGTGACACTTGGAACACATCCAAGAGGGGTCTCTCTCCTCTCCCAGGTATAAAAGAATGCCTACCCCTCCTCATTTCACACATCTATTCTCTGGGTACTGTTACTATGCCCAAATCTCTCCCACTTCTCTCTCTCTCCCATTTTTCTCTTGCTCTTGTGTAAAGCTTGCTGCAAGTATTTGCAGCAACCTTTTTCTATTGGAATAAAAGAAATATTTGGAGGATCCATGGTGCATTGAGAGTCTTCTTGGTGCTATCTTGTGCTACATTTGAGGTGATATTTGTTTTGGTTTTTTTTGTGTATTCATATGTTATAGATTTAGAGTAGGAAGTCCAAGCAAAGTATTTTGCTTGGATAGATCTATGGTAGTAGTATTGTAGATCTAGTGAGTATTTGTTTTGATTCAGCAAAGTCTTTTGTTTTATCAATAAGATCTACTCACCTCTTCTCTTTTCTGTAGGCTTGTTTCACAAAATTTGTAGGTCACCAAAGGGTTTTGTGGACAAATTTCAGATCTAGAAATTTGTCCCTTCACCCAACTCAAGCCTCTTTAAATTTCTGTTCTAATTTTCTGAATATTTCCATTTGTTCTTGGGGCATTTTAACTCTCTGAAATAGGTTACTAAATCATATTTACTTGCTGATTTTTTATACAGAAATTATTTGAGTTTTTTGGTTATATTTGCAGTTTTTCTAGCAAGCATTGTTTGCTGGTTTTTTTGCGGGTTTGCATCAGAAAAGAGGAGGTGCTGCCCATTTGGGGCCCAAAAACATCAAGAAAAGACCTCCCAAGTTGGGGTATTGGATACCCACTTCTCCTCTCCTCTCCTCTTCTATCATTGTAAGCAAGCCCAAAGAGAGTCTCTTGGGCTTGCATTTCTTTCCAAGTTTTAACTTTCTATAATTTCTTGAGTTAATGTGCCTACACCTTGCATAGTGGATTGACCTAAACACCCATGCAAAATCGTAAGGATAGGAGTTAGATCTATTTTATGTTTTGTTTGTGCAGTTGAAGTTTGCCCCACTTGTCCTTATGGCAAGGTTGAGCGGCTAGGATCTCTTGTTTTTCATTTTAAGTTATTTGTTTATTTTATTCACCCACTTGGGCACAAAACCAGTAGGCTTGTCCTCCATCTTGTGCCTTTGTGGAGGTTGCAATTAGTTAGTTGTTTTTCCAAGTCTATTTTACTTTCCGAATTTATTTTGCCTACACCTTGGATAGTGGAGTGGCCTAGCCACCCATGCAATATCGCAAGACTTGTATTCTAGTTTAGCATATTTCTTTTACTTGTCATTCTCAATATCTTTTACTTGTCTTGGCTAGTATTGCTTTGAGTTAGAACCAACCTTTATTTTTATTATCTTTCTCAAAGTTGAAGTAATCTTTCTTTTTTGCAATTTACTTATGTTAGATCTATAAGCACTTTTCATTTTTTTTACTTGGAAGCTCTATCTCCTTAAGCATTTTTCAATACAAGTAATTGTATTGCTTAATCAGTTAACTTGTAGCTTTAGGAGGGATAAATTTATCTAGCCTAATTAGGCACCCTTTACCGGTACAACTTTTGCCACCAAAAAAGATGCTTGTGGAAGCTACTGGGGATGTTAAGTCAGGGATGACTTCACGGCACTAGGTATCCCCCTTGTTGAGCACCCAAGTTTTACGGGTTGACCTGTGGAGCTAGGGTAGGGCCTTGTTTGCCCTACTTCTTGAGCACCCAACAATCATTTTGGCCAAAGCGGTAAGAGTATAGGGATAGTCACATAGCTTAGGTTGGTTTCACATTAGCTTAGGCCCCCTAATTGAAGAGAGACTATTAAAATTCACCTAAAATTTATCTAATATTACACAACACTTGCACTTCATTTCAGTATCTTTTAAGTTGTGTATACCTTGTTGTTCAAGGTCTCTTTCACATGCTTATGGTTTAATTCATCTCTACTTTACATTTGCAAGCTTTCATTTCAAGTTCTGTAAACCTTGTTGTCCAAGGTTTTCTTTTATGCTCATGGTTTTAATTCACTGACTTTTACAATTTAAGTTGAGCATTGTACTTTCAATATCATTTTTGGATTGAAGTGGTTCTCTGTTCAAAGGCAGGCTGCCATCAAGCTGCGCACCATCTCTTTGGGGTACTTGGTGAGTGGTTTCCCCCTTTGCTCAGAAGTTGCGCACTTCCTCTTGTTGTTTCTCTATCTCCTCTAGAAGTTGTGCACTTGCTTTCTTTCCTGCATTTTCAAGTTACATGCTTTATTGGTTAGTTAGTTGTTGATTTCATTGGCTTTTGTTCTCTCTTGTTGTACATCTTTCTAATTTATCTTTGTTATTGTTTATATTGTAATTTACATTTACTTTGTATATTGGTCATTGCTTTAATTCATCTTGCAACTTGGTGTAAAGTTATTCTTTTGTAAGTAGATCATTTAATTCTTCTAATCTTTGTATAGATTTAGTTGACCTCTTACCCAATCTAGGCACAAGTCTTAGTTGACCTTAGGGAAAGGTTTGATTGTCATTTGAAATTGTGCACTGCATTGTTGTTTGCCATATAGGTTAGATTTCCCCCTAACTTAATAAAACTAAAATTAACTCCTAGAATTCACTTAATAATTCACATAGTAACTAAGGTCTACCCCCCTTGGCTTCCCTGGGAGTAAGCCTAGACGAAAGAAGTCCAAATCGAGGTGACAAGTGGGTTTGGACTTAGGCATTGTGCCTCCAAGGACACACCAAGTGGATTGAGATTTTTCCACGTTTGTAGGTGTGTATAAGGACAGCAACAGAGGGAAAACTAATTCATTCATTATCTTATATTCACGCCTGGCAATTCTCTCCAACTCTCTTGGTTGTAGGTGAACATTTTTATTGTTTTCTATTGTCTATTGCAGGTCAGAGCTCTCAAAGACTTTTATAGCTAGCGGGTGCATCGATCCATCAACCTGAAGTGATGTGCAACATTTTATAGACTCCAGCTCGTCCTTCATAAAAAAATCATCTTTTCAGCAGAAAAAACATGTGTCGGGCTCTTTCAAGGGGTTTGGCTGCATTCTATTGTAATCTTGCAGCTAATGTTTTTCCAAGAGGCTGGATTAGTCACTAGATGGAGCGATCCCAACCTATAGGCTAGTGCACAATGTCCATTGGTGTTCGGGAATCCTGAATTTGATTAAAAATAAGTGTGAGCATTGTTGCAATCACCAAGAGCCCACAACCCACGTGGAGATCATGTGGAAATTTCTGAAATAATCCAATACAATACTGAAATTTGGAACAGAAGACCTGTGCAATTCAGAAATATCACATCTATACTAGAGGTTTCCCAGATCTTAACCCTGTGAATTTCAGCCTTGGGGCTGTTATGAAATACAATGCAAAACAGCAGTGGAAATGGACAATATTTCAATCCCTAACAACCCAAACTTCTAAGCAATCCGACAAGAAAAGATACCAAAGTTTTCTTATAAGTTTCATCCCTCTAGGGCAATATTATCATGCATAAACCAGATCTTAAAACTCTTATTTACAGCAGTAAAACAGCCCTTGTCTTCTTCAATTACAATGTTAAATCACATAACATAATTCCCCTTTACTTATGTGAAATCACCTGTGACAACCAAATCTGGCTCACCAATTAAATATCCAAAATATTTGGAATACAATGTATAAATGTACAAGTAAAATTGATATGATAGTATGAGAATGAGGGCCGTATATATACCCACAGGGGTGCCCTTTCGTGAAGAGACGTGACCTTTCATTATGGAAGTGTCTCTTCATTATTAATTATTAATTATTGATTATTTATATTTATATTTTATTTTATATTATATATCTATATTTATGTCTGTTACATTGCCTTCCCCTTAAGAAATGCTTTGTCCTCAAAACATATTTATGGAAAGCTTGACATCTTTTTCTTTGGCTTGTAATGTCTTCGCATCATTCTTTGTTCTTGGATCTGTCGTACTTGATGATACAAGATGTTATGAACCTCTGAGTGCTCAGCAAAATTGTCAAACCGTAAAAGGATCTGACCATCCTAATTTAATCCTTTGTGGAACGTTGCACTTCCACGATGAATTGTTATCATGAGACTTAATTGCATTGGTATCAATATTTTTCAGACGATAAGTTAGTTGTTCCTGTCTTGAGTGATATTTACACTCTAATTGTTTAAGATATATGAACCTATGATTTGGATGTCGATAAGGAGTTCTTCTAACATGATTTTCCCTTATCATGCTTGTAGCATTTTCTTGGTTTAATTTCGGTATATGATTTTCTTCACGCACCAATGTTGCTTGGTTGGTCATTGGATCTTCACTTGGAATTTCCGAATATGTTTTTACTTCAACTAGATTGACATCTTCTTTCACTGTGATGTGGATTGGATCTGTGTTTGTTCTTTTTTCCGCAACTTGGATTTTTACTTATGAAGACTTCGATGCTTCTTTCTTGATAAGTTGTTCTAATTTGTTTTCCAGATATTTCTTCATTTTTAAGCTTCTTGATTTGCGTAAGTAGGTTTTGATTATGATTCTTTAAGCATGCAAGTTCTTCATTCTCTGATTTGTCAACTTTGTTTTTGATGTTTTGACTCTCAAGTTTTTCATCTTTTAACTTCCTGATTTGTTCCAGTAATGTTTGAATAAGGCTTTTTAAACAAGAAGTTTCTTCCTCCATTTCTGATAATTTCTCTCCAAGATCTTGATTTTCTTGTTCCAACTTCTAGACGCACTGTTTTGTATCCTTTGACTTCTTAATCTGAGTAAGTGGTCTTCTATTGTGATCTTGTAAGCGAGAACTTTCTTCATTTTTGGCTAATAATTTACCATCAAATATCTTCTCGAGATCTTTATATTTTTCTTCTTGTTCCGCGTATTTGTCTTCTATCTTTTTAATTCGTGACTCTATTTATGTGTCACTTTGAAATTCTATTAGGTAAAAGCTCTGTAACCTATGTTGCATTGGTTTTCGGGACGGGGGAACAGCGGGGACGGGGGGACGCGTCCCCGGGACGGCTAGAGCGCACCCCTAAAATTTTCAGGGGACGGCGGGTTGGGGACGGCAATAATATATATATATATATATATATCAAAAAATATTAAAATTCACCATAAACATTTGTAGTTGCTTCAAGCTTGTAAGCATATCAAGCTATACTATACAGTATTATGCACAACCCTTACACTTTCCAATTCTGAAAAAGCTCGAACAATTTAAAAAGGGTCGAGTGACATTTCATTATTGGATGCTAGACAAGAGAAAAATGCAGTTTAGCTTTAGGAAAATTAAATGAGAAATGTCTCTATAGCAGTTTTTCTTACTCATATTTCTTGTTAATGACGATTATGTTAAAACATAAAATGCATTCCCTTCTCAATGGGTTTTGCATATTTTTATGGTTGGTTGAAAACCACTATAAAACACTTTGGCTCTGTAAAGAGATTAGATTCATATTTCAGATTAAGAATGTGATTGAATAGGAATTTATTCAAACATTTAGTGCCCAATCAAAGTCACTRCTATTTGATTGTTTTCACAATGCTTGAGGTTGGGATGGTGGAAGCACTATAATTGAATGAYTMCTRAAAACCCATGTACAATATGTAAAAGCTAAAATGASCAGAAAAATGAGAAGAACAAGAACAATAACCATAAGGATCAGCCCTTTGAAATGTTGCATTTCTTGTTTTTTTGACATGGAAACTTTRTTTGTTGTAACCTTGTTKCKGAAAATACAATATTTAAATCACCAGAAACCCAAATCAAAACCCATCATMCAAAACCCATGTTTTGAGCTACAAYTTTTACAACAGATTTAGATTCAATGCAATACAAAAATAATGGATGGGAAAAATGATCTTATTGTCCAATCATCAATTTCCATGATTGTCAAGACTGAAGATATATGCCCTGAATATCCCCAAAATCTGCCCAAAAAAATCCATGAAATCTTCCTATAACATCCTTGAAATTTGTTCGTAACGTCCCTGAAATATGTTGGGAACGTCTTGGGGATGGCCAGCAAGTCCCCGAGTCCCCAATGAAGTCCCCAACAATTTGGGTAAGTTTCCTAAGGGTCCCCAAGTCCCCGGTACGCGGGTTTTTTTGGGGGGGACGGGTCCCCGTGCAACATAGTCTGTAACACTTTGAGCAAATGACATTTTGATTTTTGAATGATTCTAGACATGTAAGCTCCTTTGCACAAAAAGGACATTTTGACAAAAGAGTAGAATTCAGTGTGGAATCCATAATTCCAACTTTCTAATTAGTGAATGTGGGGGTCCCACTAATTAATGTGTTTCGATGATTTCCTTCTTAAACCCTTGAATTGAAAATCTTCTTCCAACTCTTTTTTCTTTTCACCTCGTATAATTCTTAAATATTTCTTCTTGAATATATATATATATATATATATATATATATATATATATATATTCTTTTTGTGGATAATCCTTCTTTTTATATTCAGAGAGTTTTTTTTTTAAACCGAGTTCCCTTTTTTATATACTTTATACTTTAATGTAAGTTATTTAATATCACTTTTATTTTCTTTTTAACATACCCTTTCTTATAATATACCTTCCGATGCTTATTTTTCCTTCTATTAAATATAGCTCCAATCATGAAATTCGATCTATTAAAAATGTGATGAGTTTAAGGTTATTTATTAATGGTCAGCACTGTTGAACTTTGGACAAGCCCCTCTACAGAATTTTGCCCGGTGTTGCATAAAGCGATTAATCATTGAATGGATGTCAACCAAGTATGGCGGATTTTGCCCATGGTAACCAGTTTTAGTCGGATGTTAGAACCTCCCGAAATGATTTCTCTGCCACATAATAACTTAAACATGCAACAGTGAATGCTTTAGTGGCTATTGCGTTATGGATTAGGATGTTCTCTTGAATGGTTGCAGATAACTAATACTTCGATTCAATAGTTAAATATCAACCGACGATGTTGTTTCAAAGTGTCTCCGCAAATGCGAATACATGCAATTTTTTTTTGTTGTAAACCAATCTATGGCGATCCTCTTATCGCTATAAATACGGAAATGGTCAATGCAACTTAACCAACGAATTGATGGCTATGATACGACGTAGTTTTCTGTATGGACTGCGAATTGTGCAGATGGCAATTTGGTACGGCAGTTGTAAATCGTGGCCACAATTTCAATTTTCATCTTGGATTTTACAGATCTGCTCAACTTGGTATTCTCCCTCTAATAGATTTTTTTGTTTTTATTTTTTTCTTCTTATTTTTATTCTCTTGATATCTGGTACCATCTTCTTCTAATTTTCTTGCAGCGGAATGATAATTTCTTCATCAACAATTTCTGATTTTTTTTAAATAGCAAAATGCCCTAGCGTGGTCAAAGACCTGGAGTTCCAAGAACTCTAAAAAATTGAGTGGCCAAAGGTCGGCAGTGTTGTTGCCAAGGGCAACAAAAATTTTCCCAAAAGTCTATGGGCCAAAGGCCAAGATCAGACTTGCTCTGATACCAAATGTGACAACCAAATCTGGCTCACCAATCAAATATCCAAAATATTTGGAATACAATGTAGAAACCCATGTGGATAACAATATATATAAATGTATGAGTAAAATTGATATGATAGTATGAGAATGAGGGCCGTATATACAGGGGTGCCCTTTCATGAAGAGACGTGACCTCTCATTATGAAGGTGTCTCTTCATTATTAATTATTGATTATTGATTATTGATTATTTATATTTATATTTTATTTTATATTATATATTTATATTTATGTATGTTACATCACCAAGACATATACAGTTGTAAATTAAAAACCATGAAGAACATAAATGGTTGCAAATCAAATCTGCAATTTACACAAGTATTGGACAGCTAAAAACTTCATTAACATGCATAACATGAAGTTGTTGTACATACCATAACCTTATCACAAGGTTAGTACAATCCACTAGCTCTCCAAAACCCTAGCTAGGGAAATCCAAGAAAAACCCTAGCTCAACCAAGGAGCTCCAACATGCATGAATCACTCAAACAAGTCCTCCAAGGCAAAGACATATCCTCCTCTTCTTCTTCTTCACTAAATACACCCTAGGGTTTCATCCCAAAACCCTAATCTCAATTCTCCATGGGATTTAACCCTAACCCTAGACTTCAAGATGCTCCAAGAAGATCAAGAAACCCTAGTGGCTCCAAGAGAGAGACTAAGTACAAATGAAGATACAAGGGAGAGAAGATGACTAGTGCACTCCTCTTAGTCACATCTCTAATTACAAGATGAACAAGAATGCTTAGGACAATAAAGAGTGATCATCACCAACATCTCCTTCACAAGGGTAAACCCTAGTAACTCACAAGGATCAAACTCCAAACCAAGACGTCCTCTCTAGACTTCATAACTCCTCCTAGGATTTCCTCGTGAACCTTAGCGACTTCCTCCAAGAAGACAAGTGCAAAGTAAAGAGAACAATAATGATGATGAATGAAATGACTCTCTCCTTCATTACTCTCTATATATATAACAGGTAAGAGGGGTCAACAATACAATGTGGGCCAATGCTCTTGCAAGCAACCTACAATAAACACACGTACATTCCCACAAGTGAAGTGCTCCACTCCAAGGGTACACATGTCAAGCTCCAAGTTGATGTCGTACACAATAAGGGCCCCAAGATGACGTAGCTACACAAGGTGTGTTCACACCCCCCTGTCACAAGCCCACACAGAATTCATCGCTCCTCCTCATCCTAGTACTCCTCTAGGTCCACTTCCCCTACATGAACACTATCGCAACCCAGGCATCCCTGAGCCAACTCCAAGTCTCCATACAAGAATCCAATCTACCCCATGTTATCTAGGACCTAATGCCCTCCTCTAAGATGCACAATGCTCCTCCTCCTAAGTAGGGAATTCTCCAAGCAAGCAAACCTCTCCATGTGGCTATCATGAAGGATGTCCCCCAAGTTGGAGAACTCCAATGACCTAGGGAATAATGCCATGTGTTACCCCTCATATTTACATGAGTGGTAATTGTGATTCTCATCACATGATATATTTGCAAGGGTAAATTATAGGGATGATGATGAGGTCTTGAGATGCATACCTCTTAATTTTGCTTGATGATAATGCATCCTGAGATAGTGGTGGTGACGGAATCCTCCATGATATTGAGCATAGTGGTTCTAAGGTGGATTATCTTGGTGCTTGGTTCTCTCTTCGTGGTTGTACTTGATATGCTCTATTGTGCCATTGTGTATTTCTTGGCCCCCATTGTGTTATGGCTTTGTCTTATGGTGATCCCATTTCTAATTGTCATGATGCAAACCCTTATACTCACCATCGGCACAAATTGGTGGCAAGACTACTCTAAAGCCCCCCCCCCACCTTTTGCACTTAGTTCATGATGAAGACATATAAAGAAAAGCTAAAGGATCGCATTGTTTTAATGTTGGGGCCACCCCCTTCATTAATTTATATATTAGCTTATGCAAGTAAAAGTGGGATGATATGTCTAAAATGGCCACCCCTTTTTACAACTTAGACTATGGTGAAAGGGGGCACGAAATGAAGTCAAAGGAAAAGGTTAATGTGGTACAAACCATGGTTTTCCCCATGTGCATAAAAGCGCACATATGTTGATGAGGGAATGTATTATAATATGGTAACAAGAGGGGCTCTTTCAAATAAAGTTTCAAAGCAAATTTGGGAAGCCATTCCTTTTCAAAGTCAAACCATGAGGGTACGCTTGTAAAAGGTATTGAAAGCTGGCGTCATGGAATAAATACAAGGGGTCGCCCCCTTCCTTAAGATATGCATTAAGCCAAACCACTTTATTTAGGCAATGACATGATATGGTACTCACCCATGTATTTTGAAGTCAAAGTAGATGGGACCAATTTCATGTGCACATGGGACGCCTTTGTTTATCTCCAACTCGTGCAAATAAAACCTATGGGTCACCTCCTTTACCTCATGCACTTAAATTCTTCGGCATATGATATAGAGTGATGATAAACTATGAGAAGGTGTCATGACATCATATGGGTGGACATATACGTTAAGAACTATGGAGTTTCCACCATACAAATCAAGGTGTCGCCATATTGAAAGATGAACCCGCTTATTGCTACGGCTCATCCAAGGGTCGACATGGAAGATAAATTATGGTTATATGCTAATTAAGCCACTAGTGTCTCTTACCATGGATTTATACCTTATCTCAATGCATATATATAGAGTCGCGGTCTTCATCCATCGACAAGATGGTGCAAGCCAAAATCAAAGAGAATTCAACATTGTCATGGGCCATTTTTGTCCACTTTTAACAGTCGCACAAACTCATGGGTCAATTTCCTTTCGTGGACGTTTTGAATATCAAAATCAATTTGACCACATTAAGGAGGTTGTTAGCCTCTTGGCTATTTCTACCAAGTTGATGTAGCTAACTCCTAATTTATTCATTAATTGACTTGGTTATTGGAGTTAATTAGAGGAGATTGTTGGTTGTGGAGCCTGATTATCTTCCTGATTAAGAGGTCCTTGCTTTTAGCCGTGTTTATACCCCATGAAGTATTTACACCCCAGAAGTATGTACACTCTTCCACGCGGGGGAGTGCAGAGGGGGGTACCCCCTCTATGGGGTCCGGGGGGGCTATCCCCCCGGCTGGGGGATCTGGGGGCAAGCAGGCCCCCAGCGGGGGTTCGAGGGCAGCGTCCCCCGATGGGGGTTCAGGGGCGAAGCCCCCGAAGGAAAAATTGCCTTGTAAATGTATATTGTAATTTCATTGTAAATCTAGACCGTTCATTATAAGGTCGCAGATCTAACGGTAGATATTATGTTAGGGTTTTTTGCCCTAGAAGGCAACCCTCTTTTATGATGGAAATGTATTGCGACTATGGTTGATGACGAATATTGTATTCTGAGAGAGGAGACTGTGAGAGAAAGAAGAGGAAGTTACAGCGGGTTTTGTTGTAGGTTGTATCCCTTCATTTGCTGGATAATAATAAAGGAAGGACCTGGCAATTTC
>ML798096.1:132207-144093 GCA_009831015.1 Picea engelmannii
CTTATTTTTATTGTATTCCTTGGAAAGAAAAGTGGAGCTAGGAAAATAAATCATATTTTATTGTATGAGGAGTTAGAGCTCAAATCTATATAAGGATTTGCTCACTCCATTTGCAACTTGGATTGGAATCAGTGATTAATGGAAGAACTTGTTTGCGAGTCAGCTCCAAGCTTTGGAGGATAAGATGTCTTCTGTATGTAAGTTGTGGTTTCATTTGTGTTAATTTCTATATTGTGGATATATGTTCTAGGACACATATTTGGAGATTAGATTTTTGCAGGTTGTGAATGACAAAGACAATAATAAGGTCATAAGAGGAGCACCATGCTACATTAGAAAGGATTGACTGAGGTTTAGGTTCCTTCACTTCCCCTCATATTCCTTTTGTGTCCATTTGACACTCTATTTTACATAATTTGATAACGTAGATTTGTAAATTACCTTTGGGTAGGAGCCACCTCATTTTGTTTTGGGTTGTGGATCTTGTTATGAACACAAATATAGATATAAATAGATAATGATAAAATAATAATAATTAATACTCAATAACTAAATATGTTATGAAGGGACACCTTTCTCGTGAAAGGTCATGTCTCTTATGAAAGGGCACCCCTGCGTGGGTATATATATAGCCCTCATTTCTCATTTGTAATCTCATATTCTATTCTATCCTATTCATATTCATATTCTTATATACATTTAGATTTTATTTTGTTCCAAGTATTTTGGACATTCGTGTTGTGAACCAGATTGGTTCACTTCAATTGGTATCAGAGGAAGAAGCAGAGAAGGACATGAACAAGGTTGACAAATCAGACAATGAAGAAAATTCACGTCTAAAATACAATAATCAAAACCTGCTTACGCAAATTAAGAATCTTAAAAATGATAAGAGGTCGTTGGAGGACAAGTTAGAACAAATCCAAGAAGAAGCACCAAAGTCTTCAGAAATAAAAATCCAACCTGTGGAAAAAGGAACAAATACAAATCCAATCCACATCACAGCTAAAGAAGATGCAAATCTAGTTGAAAAAAAGACATTATATGAATGTTGGAGTACTGATGACGAAAACTCCAAATGTACTTACTAACAGAAGTTCATCATTTAACAAATCAACATCAGTGCATGAAGAAAATAAACTTTGAAAGTAAATCAAGAAAACACTACAAGTATGATAAGGGAAAGCCATGTTACCAAGACACCTTATCGACATCCCAATCACAAAAGCAGACACTTTAACCAGTCAAAGTATCAACATCACTTAGAAGGAAAACAATTGACCTATCGTTCGAAGAATGTTGATGCAAGTACATCAGAGAACAAATTATTATGAGAATCTTATAAGCGCGACATTCCGCAAAGGATCGAACTAGGATGGACAAATCATTTTACGATTCAAAAATTATGCTCAGCACTCAGAAGTTCATATCATCTTGTATCATCAACTACGACAACTCCACGAACAGAGAATGATGCGACAACATTACAAGCCAAAGAAAAATACATCCACCCTTTCCATCATTATGCCTTGAGGACAAAGCATTTCAAAAGGGGAAGGCAATGTTATGAACACAAATATACATATAAATAGATATAAATAGATAATGATTAATAAATAATAATAATTAATACTCAATAACTAAATATGTTATGAAGAGACGCCTTCCTCATGAAAGGTCATGTCTCTTATGAAAGGAAACCCCTTCGTGGGTATATATACAGTCCTCATTTCTCATTTGTGATCTCATATTATATTCTATCCTATTCATATTCATATTCTTATATACGTTTATTTAATCCTTATGGATTTCTTTATTATGTTCCAAGCATTTTGGATGTTTGTGTTGTGAATCGGATTGGTTCACTTCGGATCTTAATCGACCCTCTCCTTCACATCCTTGTAAAATTTATCCACCAAAAATTAAGGGTACAATAATTCACATCATTTGGTTGTTTGTTGACCCTAATTCAATCGTTGAACTGAGTTAAGGACTTGTAGTGCACGCTCTTGGTTGCCTATAGCCCTTGATTTTCCCTCTTGAAATTGCTTAAATGACTCCATAGCCCAAATAGATAAGACACTGGACTCCCTTTCACTTATCACACCAATCCCATTTACATTTTTCGTTATTCGTTTACATTATTGCTACGTTCTCTTTACTCCCACTCATTACTACACGAAGCGAGCCCAGTTAACCTTTAGGGATACCCCCCTTCACTAGAACCATTTCCTCAATTCATCCCAAGCTGCCAATCTGGTACAATAAGATTCCTTTCAATTCATCCCAAGCAAGAACTCTTCAATGCATCTCCAACCCTAGCTAAGGCATCCACAATCACTACAAACCCTAACCAGCATTACAAAGGCCAAGGAAGGCATCCCACCAAGCTCTACAAGCTAGCATCACACCAATTGTCAAACCCCAAGATCTCCCACCTGCATCACACAAGCTATAAAGAAGATTCACACATTTGCATCCCGCGAGCTACAATAATCAACATTTTCATCTCACAAGCCAAAGAACCCTAACACTAATGTCCCACAAGCACTAATTCTTGTTACAAAGAGTAATACATAATCTTCCAAGATTCTCCACATAGTTAGCATCACACCAACTATCAATCTCTAAGATATAATGTGGTTGTTTAACAAAGACACTCTTCACCCTTTATATCTATTATCAACTAAGGTGAATAAGGCCAACAATAAAACATGGACTAAGTCCACAAGCAACCCTAGGCTAAGTCCACAAACAAAGCCATAAATGAAGCACTACTCAAAGCACGGTGTCCACATGTCACACTAAGGTTTGTCCAACTCACAAGGTGGTGCACCTTCCAAGCTAAATGTCCATAAGTCGAGTGCTCCTCCTCCAAGATGGTGCACCCTCCCATCAATGTCTGCTCAATTCAAGAATTCCTCCTCAAATTTTGTGTAAGGTGGTTACATGCTCCTAGAGCCAAGCACCCAACCTCCAAGTGCCTAACGTCCTTCTCCAAGGTGGTTATTCCACACTAATGTTATCAAAATTGGACCGAAATCAGTAAAACCAATTAATCAGACCAGTTTTAGGAGGTTTCTAGTGAAAACTGACCTCCCAAAATGAAAATCGCCAGTTTTGGTCTAAAACCAATCCTTCTATCCTAGACTAGTCAGAGCCTTCCAATTCAAGACAAAACGGTCAAAACTAGTCGATCTAATTAGTTTTGTACTAGTGCACATCCTTTCCCCAAAACAAACAAAAATAAAATTTAAAACACAAAAAAAAAAAAAAAAACCTCACAAATACCCAGAAACCTAATTTTGATCCATTTAATGATTTCCCCATTCTATCGTGAATGGACTTATCCTAGATGACTTGCAACCGATTCCACCACCACAGGGTATGGACATTGGTGTTGGACCTTCTAGGGCATCGAGTCAAGATGACAAGCATAACCATGTAAAGAATGGAGAAGATCTAGATTCAAATGATTATGTACTTTGATTTGACAGTAATCTATAGCATGATTGTTTTTAGACTCTATAAGCCATTTAGAGGCTCAATGTTCATTTATTTTTGTTTAGATGTGTATTGCATTCGATGTCATTTTACTATATTCACCATTACAATGTTATATACATGAGAAAACATTACATATTTGGTGTCTAATCATTTGGATTTACATGGATGGACATGAAGATATATTGTTTTATAAAAATTTAAATATTTTATGTATTTTTTATTCCATTCATTTTGTTTTTGGTTCTTTTACCAAATTCGGTTTTTGGGGTCAACCGGTTCAATTATCAATATAGTCCCGACAACATTTCTCCACACGTGCCAAGAGCCCATCATCCTCAACAAGTGTGCCCTTATAGAAGATGTCAAATACGCCATATGTGCCAACTACCACATCAAGAAGTGTGCCTCTTCCAAGGCAAGAACCAATCTAAGCTCTCCAAATGTAAGTCAAAAATAAACAAAGGGGCTAGGAGACCACAAGTCCTTCACATCCCTTTAAGCACTCTCTTAACTGGGTGAAAACACTTTATGCGCAACCAAAAGGAAACATTGGGCACTACCATGATGGGTGACATATAAGGTGAAAAAATAGGCTTTATGACTTCCTGCTCCAACAACTGCTACCATTGTTTCTTCACTTCATCTGACTCCGAAAAACATTGTCTATACAATCCAATGTTAGGTAGTGGAGATTCTAGCAACAACTAAACCTCATGTTCAATTTCCCTCATAGGTGTCAAACCTTTAGGTTCTTGAAACACTTCCTTGTAGGACTCTATCAATTGTTCTAACCATTGCTTCTACTTGTTTTCACATCACTCCAAGGAAAAATTAGGCTTTATGACTTCCTACTCCAACAACTAATACAATTGTTTCTTCACTTCATCTGACTCCAAAATAGATTGTCTATACAATGATCAATCCAACGTTAGGTAGTGGAGATTCTGGCAACAACTAAATCTCATGTTCAATTTCCCTCATAGGTGCCAAACCTTTAAGTTCTTGAAACACTTCCTTGTAGGACTCTATCAATTGATCTAGCCATTGTTTTCAAATCACTCTAAGGATGCATTGATCTCCATCTTACCTTCTTCTTATTGGCTCTCTTCTCTCAAAAACAGCAATACAAACTTCATGTTTGTACTAATCTAGACTCTAACTTGGTGTGCACAACTCTGTATTGGTTAGCTCTTTTTTTTAAAATAGCATCCTTAACATAGAGATAAGGACTCCCCAAAATTAATCTACGAACATCTAATGGAATGACATCTACTTCTACCTCATCGATGAAGTTTGCACTAATAGCAATTCTCAACTTACATTGATTTGTGACTCTCAATTTCATATATTGTCTCACCCATTCCAACGGATATGGAAGAGGATGGTTATGCACCTCCAATCCAAGCTTCTTAACTAACTAGGCTAAAATTAAATTTGATTGTGATCCAAGGCTAAACAAGCAATCTACCTTAGTTTGCCTTAGTTATATCTTAATATGGAAGTGTTAAGTTATCTCGCTTTCCTCCTTTGGACGAATACTACTCAAGGCTACCTTTCTTCGAACTAAAGTATCGATCACCTTACCTTCAACATCTAAATTGTTGTCTACCCATTGATCTCCATCCACAACCAGCAAAGTCTTTTTCTTCTTATATTGTTGCTTAACCCATTTTGGTCTCAACCCGAGATGTAGTTTCCAACAACTCTCCTCTATGTGGCCATATGCATTATAGTGCTTACAATGCTTGTCAAGGTTTTGGTTTTCTATTGCAACCGCAACTATCTTTTTGCCTTTTCATTTCCCTTCCTCTTTCCACCTTTAGGGTGTTCTTGCATCTTTGTCTATTTTGGCCCATTGGACTACGATTTCTTCTTATATCCTTCAAGGTACTATGCTTACACACAAGCCTCATCAATGGTCAAGGGTTTGAAAAGCATCACTTGTCTCCTGAAGTGACTGTGCTTCAGGACTCTTAAAAGATATTCTTAATTGGATTGCTCTCGTCTGAAACTCTGCGGTAAATTCTTGCATTGTTTGTACCTGTCTCTGTCTAAGGTAAAGTTAGCTTATCTTTTATTCCTCCTCGTAATCAAAAGGATACAAACGGAACTTAAGGATGTCCTTAAACACTTCCCAATCTACCATTGGTGGTTCATTACCTAGTCTTCTAGCAATGGCATCACTTTCTCACCATTGCAAAGCATGACCTTCTAACTTCAAATGAGCAAAAGAGATCTGGTGTGCTCCACTAACCTCATGCACACTATGTTGAGATTTGGGTACCTTGGAAAGTGGTTCACTCGTGTTTGTGAGTCTCTAAACACAAAGGGGGAGACTATTACCCTTATTACTTTACTTTATGTTCTAATTTCACGTCGACTTAGGAGTTTAAGTCAAAAGTGAAATATGTCCCTTAAGTTATTAAAGTGACATTTAATTCACTTTGTGGGTGAATTAAAGGACATGAGGCAAACTAAGGAAACTTGGGAAAGTGGGTTTCCTAAGTGAGATTTTTGGATTAAATCTTACCCATTGATTAGACATGGCTAGATTGGATCTAGGCCATTGATATTTTAGGGTTTGGCCAAAGAGAGGCTAAAGGAGGGAAAAGGGTAAGGAAGAGACTCATTCTTCACTTGAGAGATTTGAGAGGAGAGGAGGAGAAAAGAAGCTCTTGGGCGCATTTCTTGAGGAGAGGAGGGCGCATGAGGTCAAGGGTTTGAGGAGAAGCATTGCTTGGGTGCTAGCTTAAATGGAGAGTCATTCATGGAGGCTTGGGCACTAGCTTGGAGCTAGGCACATTCTAAAGGAGGAGGGGTGCACATGCTAGTGAGGAGGCGCATCTTGTGAGAGAGGGCGCATCTAGCTTGGGAGAGGTCCCTAATTCTTGGAGGTGACTCATTCACTTTGAGAGGCGCACTCTAGAGGAGTGGAGGGCACAAGGGTGAAGGAGGGCGCATACACTTGTGGAGTTTTTGCTAGAGGAGGGGTGCACTTGAGCATAGTGTGCACCAAGCTTTGGAGGGAGGCACTCTTGTGTTTAGGGTGCAAGACCAAGGGCAAAGGCAAAGGCAAAGGGCAAGGTTCAAGCAAAGGCAAAGGCAAAGGCAAGCACAAGGAAAGAGGGCCAGGGGATTAGCAAGAGAAGAAGGCGCACAGGAAAAGGGCGCCTTACTTCAATGGGCTAGCAGGCACATCTTCAAGGGACTCCAAAGCATCCAAGAATGGTTGTTATTGTACCAGGTTCACTTGTTTATGTTTTCCTTGTTGTAAATTTTGCTTTGAGATCTTCTATATACATCTATCTCCAAACTAATTTTCCCCGGGGGGTTTTATCCAGGGTCATGTTGACCAAAAATACCTGTGTCCATTTTCATGCATGCTTAGTTGTTTAGATCAGCATTTAAGAGTTGTAAATATCTAGAGGAGTGTTATTTGTTTTGAGTATATTGCATGTGCTAACCACCGGTTACGAAAACACTTGCAAGGGCACCTCAAAAGAGCACTTAACCATCAAAATTATGAGCAGAAAAGTACTTGACTGTTTSCTGTCCTAAAACAGCAGCAAAGGACAGTTTTGGAGACTAAACTTAGAGCCCAACAAGAGGTCAAAGACAGACCTGTTGGGCAGCCTCATAGTACCTCAGTTTTTCTCCACACTAAAATAAGCTTCTAACCTCATGCACACTAAAATAAGCTTCTAATTGTTGCAATCATTCATTCAAATCTAAGGCATCTATATCACCTGCATAAGGCTTCATGTCAATCTTTGCCTCTACTATGAACGGTGCTCAAGTCTTGTTGCACTTGCATGTCTCCTTCTCTAGTTTCTCCACTTTAGGTACTTTCTCACCTCTAGCTTCTTCATCTAAACTAAAGCTTGACCCCTGAAGCTTCTTTTTCTTCTTCTCTTGTACCAATTTGGCTACTAGGTCAGTGACACTATGGTTCATATCAGTCATTCCTCGTGCCATCTAAGACACCTCAAAGGCCATTTGAGCCATGATCCATCTGATTCTCCAAATAGGTTATTCTATGTTGGGTCTCATTGGTCTCTATTTCATCACTCATGGCCTAGTCTTGAGTTTGTTTTCTTCCTCGTCTAGCACCAATTTGAAGGATCGGAACTAACTATCCACCTTCTTGCAGCTTTCTTAGTCTAGTCAATGTTCACAAGTAATTTCACCCCTTCAATTAGGAAGTACAAATTGATACCAATATGATCCATAAACATAAGGCCTATGGCAAAGATGATTCACCAGCACAGATCCTAAAATACCAAATAATAAAGACTCTAAATACATAACTAGAAACACATGCATTAACAACAATTGTGATTCTTTAAACAAGTCTATGCTAACAGAATTAAAACTACTGCATCACACAAACATAGACAACACAGGAGATACCTTCAAAAAACCCGTATGGAAAACTCCAGGTTTGAAATGGCCATCTTGCTTTGGTTATTCTTATTAGGCTTTTACAATCAAAAAGCACTTCATCTCGAACTTCCCCTATGCTAGGGGATTCATCATAATGTTGACCACCTATGAATCCGGAGGAACATAACACTGGACAAATACTTCCTTACTTCGAAATCTCTTCAAAATATTCAAAGTGTATTTCCCTTGTTCAAGGCAGATTTCATTAGCAAGCTACCAACCTTCAACGTCCTTTAAGTCAACTTCATGGGCTGAATACTTCTCACACCACATCATGAGCTATTCCAAACTTCCTGCAATGATAAACTCATCTATATACATTACCATTACAAGTAGATCAGATCTATAAAGAAACCAAAGATTAAAAAAAAATTGCACAAATCTTGTGAAAGCCCAACATGGTAACAACTCATTGATTCTAAAATACCAATCTTGTGGTGCATTCATTAACCCACAAAGGGCCTTCATCAACCTATTAACACAGGTATCTCGCTCATGCCCCTCAAAACCTTCATTAACTAGAGAAAAAGCCTCAACAAGGTCCACTCCCTCTGTCTGAGAGAATCCTCAAGGTTAATTCCATCTTTCTGAGAGAATCCTTCGCTGACAAACCTACCTGGTACTCTTCAATACTCTCATCAACTGCAAGCTTAGAATCAATCATTGGTTCCACAACAGGTTTCAAAACTATCTCCCAAACATCATACTCCATCATGGCATCTCGCCATGCTTGCTCTACATGTACCTCCTCAAAGCTGGAAGGATACTCCTCCATCATGGCAACCTGCCATACCTGCTTTGCATGTGCCTCCTCAAAGATGGAAGGTTCTGAAACTATTCTGTCGTTATCATGCACTAGAGCCTCATGCTTCATTGGATCAACAAGCAGCCTATAAAGGCCTCCTTCCCACACACCTCTAGCCAAAATCCGAGGACTATCCTGACTGCAATCTATGACGGTGCGTTGTTGATCATTGAACTCAGCTATAAACTGCAAATTTGTGATAGTTGAAATAGAAAGAAGGTTCTTCATCAAACCAGGTACAAATAAAACATCACTCAACTCAAGGACATCACCTGAAGGCATCCAAAAAGATATGGAACCAAATCCAATCATTGGATGTGGTATCATCAACCAAGTCAACTTCTGTGTCGGCATCTTGTTCTCTAAATCTGCTTAAGATCTTCCTGTCAAAGGTCATATGTCTCAATGCTCCACTGTTCACATACTACCCAACACTGGAAATGGTATTGGTTGAAAGACAAGAAACCATAAAGAAGGTGGTCAAGCTGATCTCTAGCTTGGACGCTAACTCATCCACTCTAGCTACAATCTCTACACAACTTGCCAATAGTGGTTGTTGCCACTTTCCCTTGCCTTTCTTCTTCTCTAGACATTGATTCCCATAGTGCCAATTCTCGTGGTACCCTCGAAACAAGTCACGTCACTCAAATCCTTCTTATCATGGTTAGAAGAACATGGTGTTTCCTCTTGGTAAGGATCCTTATTCCTAATAAAAATGGAGTGCTTCAACTAGTAGCAGAAAAACACTAGATGGCATCCCTGCTTCAAAACAAAAAATAGTAGAAGCATGTTAGAAGTCAAGAAGGAGAAGCACTGATGTAGAAGGAGGTGTGAATAGGAAGAACTACATAAGGAGTGTTGTACTTGTAAGGGTTAAACCCATTCTACTTGAAAGTTGAGGTGCATGGGACCAAGGAATCAAGTGAATCCTTGTCCAAAGTAGGATGAGGATACGAAGAAGCATGTTGAAAGTCAAGAAGGAGAAGCACTAATGTAGAAGGACCATGAATACGAAGAACTACACGAGATTGTACTTGTAAGGGTTAAACCCATTCTGCTTGGAAGTTGAGGTGCATGGGACCAAGGAATTGAGTGAATCCTTGTCCAAAGCAAGTTGAGGATACAGAGCATTGTGTGGTGTAGACCTCCTTGCTTAAGTGAGAAGTACCCATGATATCTATAGAAAACTACGAAGGGAGTAGAAGGCTGAAAGAAACTATAAACGCACAAAAAGAGAGGGATTTATTGGAGGCATGAAGACTTGAAATGATGACATGAAGACAAAGTCTAGATGGTTCTCCAACATCATAGGCTCACCCTGTAGTCAAGTTGGAATAGTCTAATGTATCTCAGCAATGCAACAAAATTGAAAAACTAGCAGTGAAGTATGTCCTTGGGAGATAGTAAGCATATGAGGGAACTGGAGTTGATGTTGCCTTGGCTCATGAGATTTTCATCCATGCTGCCATTTGCAAGAGGAGAGTCAGATGAGATGGAAGATGTTGGAGCATGATGATGAGCATGGACAATTGCAAGAGGTGTGTACATTGCCACAAGAGGAGAGGAAAATAATGTCAAAAGGGTGCAAACCTCTTAAGTGTAGACCTGATGTTGTAGAGAGGAGGATAAGGATTTTGGTCACCAAAGCCAAAGCTTTATCCAAAAAGATAAGAATTTTGGTTGCTTGAATAGTCTGTAAGGAGCAAACTAGATTTATTAAGGGCTTGATAATCATTTAACTACCTGGGAGGGGCATTGTTAGTTTTAAGGTAAAATTGCAAAATAGAGAACTCTTTTAATTTCAAAAACCAAAACAACTTAGATCTGGTGTTTAATCAGAGGTAAAACATATATGAGATGGATCTATACAAGATATTAACAGCTTGAAGAAAACAACTCAGAACACATATGAAAATTAACTCAGATCTAAGACAGTACTGAACAGCTATCTGAATACAACAGATCTATATAACTCAGATCTAAAACTCAGAACTATAAGACTCAGAACTAAAACTCAGATCTATAAACTCAGATCTATAAACTCAGATCTATATAACTCAGAACTAAAACTCAGAATAAACAGTTTACAATAAGCACATCTTATAGATCCATACAAAGCTTATTCCATAAAATAATTCTATAATCAGATCAGATCTAAATCAAAAGGAGAAACAAGTAGGAAGCATACCTGGTGCAACAACCTACCTCTGAAGATAGCTCAATAACCACAATAGATATAGGTCCTGTTGTTATGCTCAGACAAAGGTTCAGTTCATGGATCAACAGTTGATCTCTATGCCAAAGATTGAAGGATCTTTCATGCCACCAAGCTCAAAAGCCACAGGGATAAAACACAACACAAAGGAGGCCCAAAACCCTCACAGCAAAAACCTCAGCCAAGAAACCCTCAGTTCTGAAAACAAGGGACTGTAAGTAAACCCTTAAAGTTAACAGTGATAAGGCAACTGTTTGCAGGCTGTACCCCTCAATACTACCCTAACAAGAGGGCCGCTCCTAGTTGTAGGAAGTAGGACATTAACCCACAGCTGAAAACCCCACAGCAAGCTCACGGCAGAACCCTACAGCAATGGCAGCCACAGTAAGGGGGATAGCAGCTACAGCAAAGGGGACGGCAGCTTCATCAAAGGTGACGGCAGCTTCAGCAAGGTGACGGCAGCATCTAAGCACAGCAGATCAGAGAAGGCCGCAGCTAATCCCCAAGGGAACACTACAACAGCAAGAAGCCGCTCCACACAATAATCCAAGAAGGCCGCAGAACATAAGAGATCAGCACTAGCAAATGAGAGAGAGATCGGTGAGGTAGAAAGTGAAGGGGGGGTTCATTAAATAGTACTTAGGGCAAGGATTAGGGCTAGTTAAGTTAGTTGAAAAGTCACATGTTTAAATTTGGAATTTAAACATGTGACAATTATTTAACTTTAAACATTACCCCTAATAAACCAACAAAAACCCCAAATCAATCAACCAAAGGGTACAGGAGGGTTTGCAAGGTGGCATTACTCATTCCTTCATATCACATGGTGAACCTATTACTTTATCATCACTGCATATGGGACTTATCCCTCTTGTGGTTATGTCCTTCTTCAAGGAAGGTCATGTACCATCAAGTA
>ML798096.1:158967-210517 GCA_009831015.1 Picea engelmannii
AAATGCTAATCCAAAACCAGAATGAATAATAGGTGCACCCCAGCCTCTTACTTATACTTTTCCTTCTAATTCTCTGTTGAGTTAGGTTAACTCCCAGGGTTAATCTTCTATTTTTCTGTTGAGTTATCTTTTACTTCTTTATCCTTTTCCTTTCTTAAGTCAACTTAAAAATACAACTTTTAACTTCTTGACTTTTCCCCCCTCAGTGTGAGACTATGACCTAGTGGGGGTGCCCAGGCCACTGAGTCTCCTCATCACCTCTCTAAGAGGTGGGGGACATTACAGAGATTGATAGTGAGAGACAGGAAGAGATGGTGCCTTCTCCCCCTCACCCTCCAGCAGTTCAGAGGGAGACAGTTGAGCCTTTTGATTAAATTGATCCCGTTGATCCTGTAGCTCCAGTTGATGTTCCCATAGATATTGCAGTAGGTCGGAAGAGACCTGCATGGGCTCGTCAAGACTCTGCAGGAGGCAGAAGGACATGCAGCTCCTCATGGTACCTTCCGAGAGAGCAAGAGACCTCAGAGATATTCGTGCTATGCCACAGCTATGAGCCACATCATTGATTCTGATTCTTCATGTTATGGGGAGGCATCTAGTCGGCCAATATGGAGAGATGCCATGATGGACGAGTATCAATCCATCATGAAGAATGATGTGTGGGATATTGTTCCGAGACCTGAGGGGAAGTTTGGAGTGACTTCCAAGTGGATCTATAAGATCAAACACACAGTTGACGGGAGCATCAAGAAGCATAAAGCGAGATCTGTTGCTAGAGGATTCTCTCAGGTGGAGGGAATAGATTATGAGGAGATATTTGCTCTTGTTGCTCGATACACTTCTTTCCGGACGATTATTGCCCTTGCAGCATCCATGGGTTGGAGACTACATCAGATGGATGTGAAGACAGCCTTTCTCAATGGAGAGATTGAGGAAGAAGTATACATCGAGCAGCCAGATGGTTTCATGATACATGAGAAGGAGTCTCATGTGTGCAGGTTGAAGAAGGCTATGTACGGACCCAAGCACGCACCTCGAGCTTGGTATGCGAGGATTGATAGACACCTGTTGAGTTTGGGCTTCAGCAAAAGTGTTGTTGATCCCAACCTGTACTACAAAATTGTTAATAGTGAGTCCCTGATTTTGGTCCTCTATGTTGATGATTTATTCCTCACTGGTATAGAGAGCCTTATTGTTGAATGCAAGTATGCATTGGCCGTTGAGTTTGAGATGAAGGACCTTTGTATGATGCACTACTTCTTGGGACTAGAGGTGTGGCAGAGAACTAATGAGATCTTCCTGAGTCAAGGGAAGTACACAGTTGAAATATTGAAAAAGTTTGGGATGTTGAACTGTAAGCCCATGGCTACACCAATGGTGACGAATCTGAAGAAACTAAGTGTGTCTTCTTTCGATTCCGACGAGATTGATCTAACCCTGTACAGACAACTGATTAGATCATTGATGTATCTGGTTAACACCATACCAGATATTTTCTATGTAGTGAGTGCATTTAGCCAGTTTATGAGTCAGTCAAGACAGACACACTAGATTGTTGCGAAGCGTGTGTTGAGATACCTGCGAGGCACAGTTGGACATGGTCTGAGATATACTTCCAGTATTGACATGAGATTGCAAGGATATACTAACTCTGAATGGGCAAGGAGCATAGTGGACAAGAAGAGCACCTCCGGGTATTGCTTCACTTTGAGATCTGCCATGGTTTCCTGGTGTAGCAGAAAACAGACTTTTGTGGCTTTGAGCACCGCAAAAGTAGAGTACTTTGCATTGAGTGTGGCAGTCCGCGAAGCAGTGTGGCTTCGCAAGCTCCTTGCAGATTTATTTGGCCATGTGTTGGATTCCACCATTATTCATTATGATAACCAGAGTTGTGTGAAGCTCTCAGAGAATCCAGTGTTTCATGACAGATCAAGTACCATTACATCCAAGACATGGTGCAAAGGAAGGCAGTATTGGTGCAGTACCTTCCTACAGATGAGCAGGTTGTTGATGTTCTTACCAAACCCCTTACTAGGACAAAGTTCGAGTACTTTTGTGACAAACTTGGCGTGGCAGAGAATGCCTCCCTCGCTAAGAGGGAGTGTTGATGTTTGTAGCTTCTTGAGACATTCTCCAGATCGTACTCCTCTGTGACTGAGTTGAGTTGATCTGTGAGGACACTTAACTGAGAAGGGATAAGTGGGTTTGGCTTATAGCCCAACGTCCCTTGTGGAGACCACATGAGGACACATCCGTTGTGGAGAGCACATGAGGACATGTCAAGGGAGTTGACCTTGACATCACACACTATGGGGAGTTGACCCTAGTGTTTCTAGAGGGAGTAGCATCTAGAAGTCCACATGGGAGTGCCATGTGTGACAGACCTTTTGCTACTACAGTGGTTATGTACCATTGGCGGAGACTGTGTGTCTCTAGACAGTAGTTGTGTACTACTATGGAAAGATACCTCCCTAGCTAAGAGGGAGTGTTGATGTTTCAGCATCAGGCAGACCTTCTCCTAGATTGGGCTACAGACCAAGGGAGATAGGATACATTTATCACAAAGGTGTACTTGTGGTTAATGGACCCAAGCATAGTCCTTCCTTGATCATGACAAGGAATAATATGGACTCAAGGTGCTTGAGGTGCTTTCCACGCATCAGTTAGTATCAGGCTAACATTCACTCACACGGGTGTACCTGTGGTGAACGACCCTAATGTAGTCTTTGTCGTAGTCATGGTGATTTGACAAGGAATAATAAAGACTCAAGATGCTAGATGTTATCACATGCGGACCGAGAGTGAGCCTAATCTCAGAGAAAGTCAATTGGCTCAGAGGGAGAGCCGTAGAAAGAGTTTCTCCTCGGTTCAGGTAGGAGAGAGACATCTCCCAAGACTGACAGACAAGTGTCATGAGTCTAGGGCGAAGTTTGTATACTTCAAGATAAGCTTGGCATGATGCAAAATGTCTCCCTCGTTGAGAGGGAGTGTCGACGTTTGGACAACATCGAGAAGACATTCTCCTAGATTAATAATTAATAATATAATTATTGATTATTAAATAATATATATTATAAGTAAATGATAATAATAAATAGTTATTGATTATCCAAGGGACACATCCCTTCATGGATGGTCACCATATGTTCTCTATATATGGAACACTCATCATTGTAATAATATATCGAAGATCACATATCATCTCATATGAAAAATCAACAATAGGCAGATGTAGAAAATCAACAATAGGCAGATGTAGAAAATCAACAATAGGCAGATGTAGAAGACATGTCCCGTGTTCCCTATGCCAGTATCGTTGGTAGTTTGATGTATGTTGTGGTATGTACTAGACCAAACATTGCCCATGCAATGGAGTTTTGAGCAGATATATATCAAAACCAGAGAAAAAGCAGTGGACAGCGTTAAAGAGGGTCTTTAGGTGTTTGTGTGGCACTACAAATTATGCAATCTGCTACCAAGGAAGACTTGTACCAGACTGAGTGATAAATGAACAGGGCTATGTTGATGTAGACTGGGTTGGAGATCTTCATAACAAAAGATACAAAAAAGTGTTATGTGTTTAATCTATTTGGAAAAGCAATCAAATGGATGAGCAAGAGACAAGCTGTAGTTGCACTTTCAACTACAAAAGTTGAATACATGGTAGCCATTCTTGTAAGTAAGGAAGTTGTATGGTTGCCAAGATTGTGTTCAAGTATTGGGTTTGTAAAAAAAGTTGTAAGGTTAGATTGCAATAGTCAAGGTGCAATCTTTCTGGCAAAGAACCCTACATATCATTCTAAGACGAAGCATATGGATGTGTGGTACCCCTTTGTGAGAAACATGGTTGAAGACAAGAAGATATTGCTAGAGAAGGTTGACACGTTGAAGAATGTTGTAGACTCATTAACGAAGTCTATTAGTATTGAAAAGTTCTATTGGTGTAGAGAAGTAAAGGGCATTGCTTCCCTAAACTTGTGACCTTATAAATCCTGGGACCCCTGTTTTGCAAAGAAAACCAGTGGGAGAATGTTGGAGATGTGTTATATTCTTTGCATGTGGACTACAACAAGTGCAAATCCAATATCCGCACTAGTGGGAGGGCCTTAGTGCCCCCCCCCCCCTCTGGTTGACTGGAACAGTTTATGGGGAGAGGTAGTAGCCTCAAACTGTCGAGGTTTAGGGCAGCGCCCTGAAATTTTTTCAAGGTCCATCTTTGGTCTGTCTTTGCCCTATTTTTGTGCTTTTTGGGCCAAGGGTTTTTTATCCCATTGTAATCTAATCCCAGTTAAGGGATTAGGGTTGTAATCTAATTCGGGTTAACAGATTAGTGTTTTGGATGTTGCAGAATACCTAAATATGGTATTGTGAACGGTCAAGTTAATACAATGAAGAAGATGGAGGTGCGGCTCTAAGTTAGGCTAGTTTTTTCGGTTAAGGGTTTCTAGGGTAAATCTTTGTGTACCGTGTGTGTGCCATTGTGGTTATTTCTGTTTTACTTAAAAAATTGTATGCTTCACTTGCATAGGTTTAAAGCTTATAACCATACCCCTACCATATTGCACATACAATGTGACCTTGGTCAAACTTATGCTGATAACATTCATAAATAGGCAAATCAAGATCACAAGACTGTAAATAGTAGGTTCAAACATGAGATAGTGAAAGAAAGAGAGAATGAGATAGACCTGTGCACGAGCAATATAAAACTTCAAGCGATTCATTTCACTTGCAATTCGTTCCAAAAGCATGCTTCGAGTTTCCTCAAGATTTGCACCATTCTCGGAGATCTCTGCCATGGTACCATTGCTAAAGGAACTCTTGCTGGCTGGCTCAATTTGAGAAATGGGTCCTTCCTCAGGCATGCTTTGCAATTCCACCATCAGTTTCTCTACCTGCACAGTTCTTTTGATAAAAAATTAGTTCTAGAATTCAAACAACATTATGTTAAGTTTATAAACTTTAACCCATTAAAGTGAAGATAAAATTGTGTTCAATTCTGGTGTTTTAAAACTCTAGCAAGAATTCTAAGTAACAGCCACTATAAAATAAAACTGGCTTTAATCAAATTCTAAACCTCCCATTTGCATTCTCACTAAGATGGTCACATACCTGATTTGCATTTATTATTCTCATTGAGAAATAGGGCGTAAATAACCTACTGAGAATATGACATGGTACAGATTTTGCTACCTCAATGTCAAAACTAAAGTGAAAGGCTGACAGATCCAGTGCTACCAATAATTGCAGAAATCAAAGGTATGTGATCATATAAGTTAATTTTCAATGGACAGTGTAAATTAATATTTAAAAAAAGCATTATCACAGAGATGAATCAAATCATGAGTGAACATTTAAATAGAGAACATTCTGAAAGGCCAGTGCTCAATTTTTGAATCAATGGCTCAAAAATAATGTGCACAAGCACACTAAAACAAAAGTTTAAACTTCAGACAGATAATGTGCACAAGCGACCTTAGGAAGTAATACTGGAATCATGTCCCAGCAATTTACATAATGGCTCCCTCATCGTGTTCCAATTTAGAAAAGCAACGTAGGTCTTGATTCTTATGGGTGCTCTTGACTTTGAGAAAGTTCTAAAAAAAGCAAAGTAAAAGGACTTGAAGCAAGTACTGGTGATGCTCACTGATTCTATTCCACTTGCTAGCGAAACAAGTCACTCAGCCAAAACTTGGTTTGGCTTGGTCAAATCCAGTCAAATTCATGGATGCCTGGCAAGCTTGCATGAGACTTGTACAGACTTGCAAGTCTCACAAAACTTGCTGTTGAACTTGTCATTGAAACTGACCAGTGAAAGTTCATTTATATTTTCATTATTCATCTGTTGTTTTCTTCTTTGTTGGAAATTCTCAAGATTTTGAAACGTCTTTCAGTGTTCTCCACTGGATTTACAGCTGATCTGGACCATTGGAAAGAAGATTTAAAGGGTTCTACAGTGGATTTTCAGCTCTGTTCAACTGTTTCAAGGGTTTGAAGTTCAATGCAGTGAATATTGAGCTGATATTGGAGAGAACAGACGAAGTTTACATTGCAGGTTGACTCTCCTCTAAATGTAGATTTTTCTCAAAGATTTGAGCACTTTTGAATTTCTTTTGGCAAAACAAGGGCTTTCCAATGGGATGTTTCTTCATCAACTAGCTGCTTCAGCAGATCAAAAGGGCATTGAAGAAGGAATTTGAGGATTCACTCCCCCACTCCTTTATAAAAAGACAACCACTTTTTCTCCCCTAAATCCTTCAAAACCATAAAGAATAGTCAAGGAAAGGGATTCTGTCTGGGGCCTGGGCACATTGCAAGGGCTTGGGAAATGGCAAAGTCCAATACAATTTCTGCAATAAACAAAGTGGGGGAATAAACCATCTCAAATACTACCTTGGAAAAATTACCAGCCATGACCCCCACAAAGGTTCCTATGGACCTTAAAGAGCAAGTCACAGCTCACTTAGAGTAAATCTCTACCACTAAAAGTAAAAGACAAAATATAAAAGTTGAAATAGGACAACAATCTACTAAGCCACCATCTTCAGCTGTTGAGACTCTTGAGAGCAATACTACTCCTGCTATTGGCGATGCCAATGGTGGTGCTACTCTTTCCCAAACTAATTCTAGAAGTTGTCACCCCTCCAACCGCAAGCAAAAACATTTTTCACTCTATGAACCCAACCCGGACCTCAACCAACCTTAGAAAGGATGAAATGGAGAAACATTGTTTATGAGGCTGTTAAGAAAGCTATAGTTACCTTTTCAGTTCTATTCAGACCTAAACTTTAATCTTGCTAGATCTCCATATTAGCATGCCATGATTGACACTATTGTTGTATGTGGCTTGGGTTTCAAAGCCCCTAAATTAAACTCTCTGAGGGGTAACATTTAAAATTCTGTTGTTTAAGGTGTTGAGAAAGAAAAGAAGAGTGTGACTTTCAGATATCATGACACTGCCTAATCCATCGTGTTTTGTGATCTTGAAGGGTCCACTTTCAATTAAGATAATCAACAATGGGATAATGTGGTCATATCTTAGAATAAATCCATAAGACTAATTTCCAATCTTTCCAAATAGGTCCATGAGCCTCCAAGTTTAAATTAAACAAGTTGTCACATGGAATTATCTGAAAAAAGTGTTTTGAATGCATATCTCTCCACAACCTGGAGCCTATGAATAATGAGACTAGTTAAGGATTCTCCAAGATAGCCATTACCTGATTCCCTGTCTCACAAATCTCCTGATATGTGAAAAGCTTTCATCACCATTTATTTACCAGTGAAAGGCTTAATCCAGTGGGAACATCCAAATTGATCGTGCCATGAAATCCCAATTGTCGTGATAATCTCCAATGTCCCAATGCAACTCTCTTGATACCAACTGCCAAACCTACCAGATACTTTTGAAAATTAATGAAATAGGAATTTTGATCGCACCAATGATGTCCCAAATGCCATAGGAGTCTAGCATGCCATTAAATGGATAATGTTAAAATTTCAGTACATGGTGATCAGACCTGCAATTATTATAATAATAATAATAATAACAATAATCTATTTTTAAGGTCACAGCCAAGCCAGACACCAAATTGGTGTATGAGACCCCCTCTGCCCAGCGATTTTACTGGTAAATTCTACGGAGGTATACATACCCTACCCCCTCTGGATTTGAACTTGTGACCTCTTTAGGAGGAAACACATGTTCTTAACCATTAAACCTACAAGACTAAAAAAAACTTAAGGAACTCTAAAAACTACTTTGTGTTGAGCCAGGATATCATACCTGAACACAAACTGAAACAGACCCTAAAGTACTCTTCCTGCCACCTGCATCTCTAGCCCAGTCAAAATCCACAAAATCATGCAACATCAAATCATCACCTCCTACATACCTCAGACCATGAGGCACTGTGCCCTTCAAGCAACAGAGCACATACTTTAATGAATCTGCCACAAATCAACCATTTATAGGCTCAATGTGTTTACTGCAAAACAAATATCAGGTCTCGTATTTACTAGATAAACGAGGGAAAGTATCAACTATCTATACACTGATGGATCAACCAAATGTGAATATGAACCTACTAATAACTTCAGATTTGGTATCATAGGAGTAGCCAAGGGTTTATGGTCCATCATCTAAAGCCTCTTCAAAATCTCAACTACATACTTACCTCATCCAAGGAACACATCTCCTGGACTCTGCTAAACCTCCAAACCCAAGCAATAGTGCATAAGACCAATGTCCTTCATGTCAAATTCACTTCCCAGTTACTTCTTGCACCATGCTATAAGATTTTCTGAACTACTTGTCAAGACCAGATCATCTACATACAACATTAAGATAAGCAGATCATCAAACAGACAATACAAGTTAGGATCTGTAGCAATCTATGCGAAGGCCAAACTCTATAGGTACTAATCAATCCATGAGTACTAAGCACATGGTGCCTGCTTCAACCCATAAAGGCCCTTCTTCAACCTGTACACATGGGTATCTCATCCATGCACCTCAAAACCTCTCGGCTGATTAATGTATACTTCTTCCTCAATCAGAGTCCAGACCAATGAGAAAAGTTGTCTTAATATCCATCCATTTGATATAAAGGTCAACCAAATATCAATGCTAAAGACACAATGATTCTGATGGAAGTATACCTCCCAAATAGATCAATGGTCTCCTCATACTCTACTCCCACTTTCTGGGAGAAACCCCTCATTGTGAGATTGGCCTTATACTTCTCAATACTGCCACCAGCTACATGCTTCACCTTGTACAACCACCTGAAATCGATCACTAACTTCCCTGATAGTCTCGGTACTATCTCCCAAACATCATTCTTCAAGATGGAATTGTGCTCCTTTACCATGGCATTCTGCCATACCTTCTCACCTGCTGCCTCCTCATAACTAGAAGGCTCTACATCAATAATGGAAGACATCAATGCGACATAATTAGGAAACTTCTTAAAGGATGACTCGCCCGAAAAGAAGTCTTAGGCCCTCCTACTTGCTCCGGTGCCTCCTATACTATCTAGGTAAATCATTTGGGCTTCTAGACTGAACTGGAAGGTAGAATGGTCCTTGTACCTATTAACCCCCAGATTTGCTCCTTCGCAAACTAGAGGGTTAAGAGCCAGCCTACTCCATCAGGCTAGTGTTCAGAGTTTGATTCCAGACATAGTTTTCATGAGTCAGAGGTTGGTTCACACAGAGTTCAGATGCAAAATGGTTCAGTGATATGGTCCCGGTTCAGAGTTGGTTTCCAGTGACATTATACAGGTTTTCCATTAGTTTGGAGATGATTGCTATTTTTAGAAATTCTCCTACTTTTTAGGAGGCAAAGTTCGGAGGTCCGCATGGTAGTATTGATTATATATTCGGAGTCCTTACGAGCTCAGGATTCCAATGAACCTTTTCCGGATTACATGCATGATACTTCCTTCAGTTGCTCCAGTTCAAAGGCTTGCATGTTGAATCTGAGTACATATTCGGACTCCTTGCAGAAAACAGAAACCAATGAGCCTAATTTCATAGACATGCAAGCACTTTCTTTTTTTAGCAGTATGCCATGCAAGGAGCCACATGGCATCCATGCAGAGGTGACACTTGGCAGCTCCCAATTGTGACACGTGGCAATTCTTAGAGGTGACACTTGGCAGCTCCCAATTGTGACACGTGGCAATTCTTAGAGGTGACACTTGGCAGCTCCCAATTGTGACACGTGGCAATTCTTAGAGGTGACACATGGCAGTCTCAGATTGTGACACGGCAACTTATTGGAGTAACAAATGGCAGGATTAGGATGCATGCATGAGACTAGAGTGATGTGACAAGCGTTGCAGTTAACTAGGCACATGTTTGAGTCATCGGGCGCATGCATGAGTCAACTGAGGTTGACTAAGACGCATTCATGGATTAGAGAGTGAGGTGGTGCATGGAGTTTACGAGGTACATTAGTTGAGTTAACTAAGCGAATGGCATCCCCACTCCACTTGACAGAGCGCATGATTCTCTCTCTCTAGTTTGACATCAGTTGGACTTAAAGCTTCTTCCGTTATCCCATGTGCATGGCCACATCATCCCTTGTTCACATTTAGTTCAACTCATGCACATCTCAAAAAGATCAAGGCACATGGCCACTAAATCTCAGTCTATCTCCTGTCAGATAAGGCGCACGAGGGGGGATCTCCACTCAAACTCATCAATGCGGATGAAATAGGAAGGATCTCATGCAAGCTAATGCGCACTAGGGAGGTGGATAAAAGAGGGAGGTCACTTCATGGTGAAGGGAGGATTTTTCTTTTGGCAACAGCATATCTCTCTCTCGTTCTTTTTCTCCTTTCTACTGTAGCTTCTATTCTTTGTGCAGGGATCAACATTGGACCAGTTCTGTATCCATCTCTATGGCATATTCAACTTCTTGGCTTATGTGGAATAAAGCATGCCTATGCTTCTTTCTGGCTCTTGAAGTTTGTTGGTACTTTGGGTTTTCTCTGTGTGATTTTTAGATGCTTATGTGGCCTTTTACTTTGGTAATATTTACCACTTATAAGCGCTTTCACTCCTTTCTTTTCACCTTTATTATGCTAATGTTAAGGAAAATTTCTACCGTTAAATTTACAATCGTTCTCAAACTATTTGGTTGTTTAAGTGCATGCCAAAGATATCTTTCTTGTGTTATTTTATGATTTTTTATTGCAGATTTACAGGCTGAAGATCAGCGCATGAGCACCTAGGGACCCCCCCTGAGGTTGGCAAGCACCAACCCAAACGGAGAGGATATTTTCCAGTGACAATTTGGGCAGATCCTCCTACATGTTACACTTATTTCCAACTCAAATTTACAAAGTTATCCATCTTTCTTGAGTGCAGAAATTTGTGCTAACAAATTGGCACCGTTGTCGAGGATTCGTCGTCAATCCCTGCAGATATCAACGACATTGGTGAGCACTTTCATTTTGTTTATTTTCAAACTCACCTAGTTATTCTGTTGTTTACAGGATCGAATCCAGACTGGATAAATCAAGAAGATCTTTGATGTTTGATCCCTCTCAATGTCTGCTTTCAGCACTAGACGAGCTTGAGCACTTGTTCTGGAACAAACAGATGGTCACACCTGGGATTCCACCGGTCATAACTTTTGGCTCCATTGTCGCATCTACATCCCAGGTTGTTATTCCACTTTCTAGTAGCATGGTGGTAAGTGCACCATCGATTAATTTATCGGTTCTAGTAACTTTTCCCCTTATCCCTTCATCTTCCACTTTTCAATTTCAAATCATGCTAGTATCATGGCTGGCGAAGTACTTTGGCTTTCTCTAACTCGGTTTTCTAAACTCTATTACAGGATTCCTCACATGTTAGACAACTTGTTCCTCAATGATTTGGATGTTGCCTTGGCCGCTGCAAATAAAATCAAGAAGAATGTTATGGCAGCCCATCAGTTTCGGCTACCTTTTTCGAGATTATTTGATCCTCAAGGAAGAAGAGTCCAAGATCCATCGGCCAAAGGACTTCGAGAGCCCAAGGAAGAAGTAGAGGCTGATAAAGAAGAATTACCTGCCAAGATTGTTGAACTATTACATGAGTTGAGCAACAAAGTAGTCAAGATGGAAAAGAACATACAAAGTCTACAAAATGTTCATGCGAATCAAAAATCTTTCCAACCCAAGAGATCTTTCCAATATGTGAGGAAACCTAAAGGACCTAAGCTTTGTTGATGTTTTGGGTAGCATTGGATAGGTACTTCCACGTTGGCTTGTGTCTAGCACGTGGAAGTCGTCTAATGCCTCTCAGGACTTGGGGAACTCACCTTAGTTAAGTGAATAATTAAAGTGAATGACCTTTTAGAATTAATAAAGGTTAATTAAGTTAAATGCCTAAGTTTTTGGCATTAGTAACTTAAGTGACTTAAATTAAGTCCTAGCCATTAGATCTAAAATTGAAGGTGAGATTAGATGTCATCCTTTGATCACTTTGGAGATCTAGGGTTTTCGTTAGTGATTGATTTGGTCAAATCTCAAGATTATAAAGGCAACCTAAATGAGAGGAGGAGACATAGTGATGGTACACAACGAGTGAGTGAGCATTTAGGTGTGCAGGGGTAGGGGTCAAGGAAAGGGTGCAAGGGGGCAGCAAGGGAAGTAGCAATCAGCAAGATCGAAGGACTGATCTTGGGTAATAGGCTAGGCTATTTGTTGCATTTGTATTTCCTCATAAGGGCCATTATTCCAGGACGGGAGCCCTAATTTTATTTAATAAAATCATCATAGTTTGGTTTTCCCGCGAGGGTTTTTCCAGGGGTAATTGCCTGAAATCATTTGTGCAATGTGTTTGGCTTTCTGTTTTTTGCTTCCTCTATTTTAAAGGTTAATACTCAGTTGTGCTTTAATTCATAAATCAGCAAGTAACTTTGTGCTAAGATTTATCAGAATTAACTGTCAGGTGTTGGGTAAGATAAAATTAACATGGTATCAGAGCTTGGTCTCTGAGGGAAGTCGGGTTGCACGGATTGAGATTTTTGCAACGTAGTGGAGAAATTTTTCCACGGAAATTTTTTACTGCAAGCTGCAGGTAAATTTAATTAAAAAAAGGGAAGAATCGTACGGATTTGTACGTCGTACAGACTGTTGAGTTAGTGAAGCTAACAGCAAGGGCCATAGAGACAACCAACAATGTGTTAGTTGTTGAGACCTGGTGGAGGGTCGTACGCTGCAAAGTAATCGGGCTACAGGATGTGGAAGATTTGTGGTAGTTGAGCGTGGAGTTGAGTCAAGTGCTGAGCCGGCTGCGAGAGCCATCGAAAGTTTCAGTTGGGCCGTGAGGTAAGGGTTGACAGAGAAATTAGCCTACAACGGGCCTAAGCACTGGACAACAACGGACAACGCTGGAACAAGGTCGGCAGGGAAGTGACGGCGGAGGAGACTACAGCCGTCGGAATCTATAGATGGTCGCGCATGGAGAAACTGCAACAGGGACAGGATGAGTCAGCATACAACCATTGTTTGGAGTTGCAAATGTGCGTGAGTTAGGTGAACTGCTGGTAGCACGTGGAGTGGCAGCCACCAAGTAGAGGTAAGCGGTAGAGGGTGATCGTTGAGTGCATGTAGCGGGCAAGGAGAATGTTGTGCAAGGAGGCGGCCAAGGTGCAGGTTGCAGGCAGACTAGGTAAGCAATCGTCGTCGGGCAAGGACGCCACAGCCAATTGCAGAGGGCCACAGAGTCGCCCAGTAGGGGTTGGGCAGCCCCGAGCAATAGGCAGAGACCCGGGCAGCCCCTGGGCAACAGGCAGATAGCCCAAAAAGGGCTCAGACAAGCCCAAAAAGTTGTCGGGCAATCCAAAAGAAGGCTCGGGAAGCCCAAAAATTAGTCGAGCAGCGCCCAAAAGGACGTGGGTAGCTGCAGAAGTCACCGGCAGCCCTGGGAAACCTCGGGCAGGGGTCCAAGCAGCATGACTGATAAGCGGGCAGCGAGCAGAAGAGTCTGGGCAGCATGCAAGGGGTCTCAGGTAGGGATCCGGGCAGCCAGTAAAAGTCTTCGAAGACGAGTTCAAGCGAGATGGAAGGGATAGATTTCGTTTCATAAAGAGAAGCCACGGTAGAAGATCTAACAACGAAAAAAGAGCCACCTCCAGGTGGTGGAAGTACCTTCCTCGCTAAGAGGGAGTGTTGATGTTTTTGGTAGCATCGGACATGTACTTCCATGTTGGCTTGTGTCTAGCAAGTGGACGTCATCTAATGCCTCTCGGGCCTTAGGGAATTCACCTTAGTTAAGTGAATAATTAAAGTCAATGAACTTTTAGAATTAATGGAGGTTAATTAAGTTAAATGCCTAAGTTTTTGGCATTAGTAACTTAAGTGACTTAAATTAAGTCATGGCCATTGGATCTAAAAGTGAAGGTGAGATTAGATCTCATCCTTTGATCACTTTGGAGATCTAGGGTTTTGGTTAGTGATTGATTTGGTCAAATCTCAAGATTATAAAGGCAACCTAAGTGAGAGGAGGAGACATAGTGATGGTACACAAAGAGTGAGTGAGCATTCAGGTGTGCATGGGCAGGGGCTGAGGAAAGGGTGCAAGGGAGCAGCAAGGGAAGTAGTAGCCGACAAGATCGAAGGACCAATCTTAGGTAAAAGGCTAGGCTATTTGCTACATTTCTATTTCCTCATAAGGGCCATTATCCCAGGACAGAAGCCCTAATTTTATTTAATAAAATCATCACAGATCTGGTTTTTCCGTGAGGGTTTTTCCACGGGTATTTACCCGAAATCTTATTTTTTGCTTCTACTATTTTAAAGGTTAATAATGCTCACATGTTCTTTAATTCATAAATCAGCAAGTAACTTTGTGTTAGGATTTATCGAAATTAACTGTCGGGTGTCGGGTAAGATAAAATTAACATGGTATCGGAATTGAGACTCTGAGGGAACAAGATTTGCACTGACTGGATTTTGGCAGCAGAAATTATTTTTATTGTAGGTCGATGGCAAAATTAATTTTGCAGATCTGTAGTTGCAAGTAAAAGAAAACCCAGAAAATTAAAAAATAAAAATAAAAGAAGGCAGTCGTATAGCGTAAGGCCATCGTACAAGTCGTACGTCATACGACCATGTGAGTTGATCCACGCATGAGGTGCAAGGATCAAGAAGTGGATCGGCTGCGGCAAAGAGGATCTGAGTTGGAGTTGCCGACAATGGTGATTGGACGATGCAGAGTGGTAGCAAGCTCACTGGGAGGTGTTTCAATATTCGAAGTGGGAGAGCCACATACACAAGCGTCGTAGTAAAGAAGGTGCACGCGTGGGTAAAGAGTCGTAGCAAGGAATTGGCAGGGCCATGGGCGCAGAGAGATGGGAAGCATATGCGGAGAAGGGAGTTGGGCGAATGGTGCATGGAAGATGGCAGAGGTGGAGACAGTGGTTGAGGAGCAACCACCAAACACAGCAAATCGACGACTGAGACTGTAGACACTAAGAAGAAGAGCAAACGACGGAGTCGTACGACCCAACTACTGCAAAAAAGGTTGCGAGCTCGTGCAGCCTCGTTGTGTGAAGGTTGCAAAGGTTGCAACTCGTGCTGGGAAAGACCGTGGTGGCTCGGCGCATGTGGATTACAGCCGCCAGATGGGTAGGTTAAGAGTCGGCAAGGGTGCAGTAACTATGTGGAGATGTAGTCAGCTAGGAGCAGAGAATCGGCACGAGCAAGAGCAGTCGCCAACTGTTGAAGCAGTCGCAGACTGCTAGCTGCCAGCAAAGAAGGAAGGCAACGACCGTGGGAGCTGAGCCTCAACATAAGAAGAAAGGACACGGCAGCAAGGTCCGTCGGCCAAACAGCCAGAACAGTTGTCGGCCAGCTGCAATCCAATCAACAGGCAACCCGCCAGCAGCTAGACATACGACCAGCACAGCAGAACCAACAGGACAGTCGGCCACTCAGATTACGAAGTCAGCCAGCAGGGGTAGAGTTTGGGCAGCGAATCCGGACAGCCCAGAAAACAACCGGGCAGTGCCCAAAAAGGCTCCGGGTAACCCAGAAAAATACCCTTGCAGCAGCAGAAGACTGTGGGCAGCCCTAGACAGCTTCAGGCAGCGGGAAGCAAGAAGGGGTCGAGACAGCGGGTAGCGAATCCCGACAGCGGGCAGCAGGCAAGGATCCGTGCAGCCAGTAAAAGTCTTCAAAGAAGAGTCCGAGTGAGATGCCAAGGATAGCTTTCGTTTCAGAGGGAGCAATCAATCAGGTGGATTGGAGAGCAGCCATGGTAGCAAATCTGATAGTGAAGACAGAGCCACCTTTTGGTGGTGGAAGTACCTTCCTCGTTAAGAGGGGGTGTTGATGTTTTTGGTAGCATCGGACATGTACTTCCACATTGGCTTGTGTCTAGCACGTGGAAGTCGTCTAATGTCTCTCAAGACTTAGGGAGTTCACCTTATTTAAGTGAATAATTAAAGTGAATGACCTTTTCAAATTAACGGAGGTTAATTAAGTTAAATGCCTAAATTTTTGGCATTAGTAACTCAAGTGACTTAAATTAAGTCCTAGCCATTGGATCTAAAAGTGAAGGTGAGATTAGATCTCAACCTTTGATCACTTTGGAGATCTAGGATTTTGGTTAGTGATTGATTTGGTCAAATCTCAAAATTATAAAAGCAACCTAAGTGAGAGGAGGAGACATAATGATGGTACACAAAGAGTGAGTGGGCATTCAAGTGTGCAGGGGCAGGTACCGAGGAAAGGGTGCAAGGGAAGTAGCAGCCAGCAAGATCAAAGGATTGATCTTGAGTAATAAGCTAGGCTATTTGTTACATTTGTATTTCCTTAGAAGGGCCATTATCCCAGGACGGGAGTACTGATTTTATTTAATAAAATCATCACAGATCTAGTTTTCCTGCAAGGGTTTTTCCAAGGGTATTTACCCGAAATCATGTGTGCAATGTGTTTGTCTTTCTGATTTTTTGCTTCCGCTATTTTAAAGGTTAATACTAAGTTGTGCTTTAATTCATAAATCAACAAGTAACTTTGTGCTAGGATTTATCGGAATTAATTGTCGAGTGTTGGTTAAGATAAAATTAACAAGTTTCCAGTACCTATATCGAGAAACAATTAAACAATTATGTGGACTACCCTTCATCTAGTCATTATTGTCGAGCATGTGAGTTACCGCATAATGAAAAAGGATGTGTTCTCTTTGCCGGAACAACAAACGTGTTTGCTCTTGATCAATTAGATGAATCTTCCGAGTAGAAAGACACCTTTAACATGTTCTTTGTAGTGGAGGAAAGTTACAGACCTCACTTGCTTCAAGTGTCAAGTGGTAAGGGGGTAAGTTCTAAAGGTTTTATTCATTTAAATCCTGAACAATTTGATGCATGCAATGTTGACATGGTACCTACTAGTATGGTTTCCCCTGGAAGCCAAACGGTTGTAGCGAACATTTAAAAAGCGGATCTAAAGCTGCATCCATGGTAGCTAAGATTACGAAAACATATGCTAGGAAGGGCAAGGTTTCAAGTGGACCACAGCAAAGAAAGATACCCAACAAGTGGTTGCCCAGTTCAACATGAATCATCAAGTTTCTCTTTAGAAAGTGAGTTATCAAAGATCAAGATTCATGTACCTCTTAAGGATTTGATCTGCATGCCTGAGCAGAGGGAGGCCATCAATTGGTTTTTGACTGTCGGTGATTCCATTGACCTATCAGATGATCATCTGCAAGTGTATCTCGGTATGGGTAAGGCTAACAATGATCTTGCTCCATTCAACATTTCTTTGCTCGTTAATGATTTGATATTACATAATCGCATGTTAGATTCAAGAGCATCTACTAATGTAATGACTCTTGAAATAATGAATGAGTTAGGATTGAAAATTTCTAAGCCTTATGGGAATGTGCAAGCTATGGATTCACGTGAAGTGAAAGTTTGCGGGGTTATCAAGAACCTTCAAGTTCACTTGCAGGAATGCCATAAGCAGGTTTTGATCAATGATGTGGTTGTGATAGATTGCCCTGTGAAATGGTACATGCTCTTGTCGAGGAACAGCCAAAACCGAGGTTGCATTCAAATGGATTGGTCGTATGCAGATATTCATGTCGCTCCTAGACGGTGGGTAAGACTATTTCGAGAACATAAGATGTTGCATCATGTTGAAAATCCGCAACAGTTAGACAACGAGCCATTGTATCTCAAGGTCTCAGAGCCAGATTTGGGGACATACGTCGTCATGGATGACTGCAACGAGCCAATCTTACCGTTTGCAGCTGATAGTTTGACAGATGAATTATGGACTGCATTTTGATGGTGCTCGATCTAGATCTGAAGCTAGAGTGGGGATTGTTCTCCCTTCCCCCACAAATATTATTTCTCCATTTTATTTTTGTCTGCAACTTGATTGCACTAACAATAGTGCCGAATGCAAGGCTTTGTTGCTGGTAATAAAGCAGGTAAGGAAGATAGGGATCAAGTTATTAAAAGTCGAAGGGGATTCCAAGCTTGTAGTAAACCAAGTAAGAAATCTATGCGAAGCAAAACATCCTCGACTGAAAAGATACAGGGACGCAGTATGGGACGAGATTGAGTGCTTTGATGCATTTGACATCGTTGTTGTTCCAAGAATGTTCAATAAGCTAGCGGATTCTATGGCACCATCAGTCACAGCTTTCCATCCCTCTGTGCCCATTCCTCACACACAATATATGGTTGAAGTAATTTTTAGACCTTCAATTCCTAATAATATTGGCTCTTGGCAAATTTTTGAGGGTGAACGTCAATTTTTTAGTTTCCTTAACTATACTGATGAGTTTTCTTGCCATATAGTCAATGATGTGCAGGAAGATGAGGATGTACCCTCTGTCTGATTAAGGACTAATTGCATTCCTAAAGGTTTAGTTCGATTGGAAAGGTTGTTTGATAAATCTAACGCATTTGTTGGAACTAACAAACCTTGTGCAAATGAACAAGTGGTGGAGGTGAACAATGGTTCAAAAGAATCTCGTTGGATCATTAAAATCGGTCGAGGTTGTACCCCACAAGAAAGAGAATTGAGATGCGGGTACGTGAATATAGAGACCTGTTTGCATGGTCTTATGACGAGCTGAAAACTTATGATCCTAAAATCATCATTAGCCATGCAATACCGTTAAGTGAGGATACAAAAACCATTTAGACAATGCCAATGCCACATGAACTCGAAGGTGGCCCCAGTGATCCAGAGAGAGTTATAGAAGCTTTTGGAGGCTCAGATCATTACTGCTATTAGATACTCCAACTGGATGGCAAATGTTGTCTCAGTAAGAAAGAAAGAAAGAAGAACGGTGAGATTCAAATCTGTATTGATTTCCGAAATCTAAATCTTGCATCTTTAAAAGACAACTACCCTCTTCCGAACATGGACCATGTTCTTCAAGCAATGATGTTAAGGTTTAAGCCATTATTAGAGTTCTTTGCATTTCACTAGATAACAATAGCATAAGATAGGATCACTAAGAAATACACAATCACAAGAGACACATCATTTATCCAGGGAAACCCTCATGGGGAAGAAAACCTAGCAAAACTTCCTTATTATAGATAGCCAATACAATGCCAACAGATAACTCAAACAAATACAGAAAGTCCTCTCCCAAGAATGCGCCTCTCTCTCTCTCTCTCTCTCTCTCTCTCTCTCTCTCTCTCTCTCTCTCTNCTTCTCCAACTGCAGCTCCAAAACTTGCTTCTCAAATGAACAAGTGAGTGTGTGTCTAAGTGAGGCACTAGCCTCCTTATTTATACAACTCTGGCACGTGTGGAGGTGTCTTTTCACTGGCAGGGCCGACTTCTCAATATGGGTGGTTATAACCACCTTTAATATATTTTGGGGCCTCTTTAATATATTATGGGGCCGACTTCTTATTCGGCCTATTACAATTATGTTTTGACCAATCCGCAAAAGGGGATTTGGTCTTTTACAATAGTCGACATGATCAATCCGCAATAGGGGATTGATCTAATGAATAATACAACAATAATAATTAGAATACACTTTGCAGTTACATTATTTCAACACTCCCCCTTAACAAGAAGGGTATTCTATAATAGCATCAGGCGAGAGAGAGGACAGCATCATCAACAGCATCAGGTGGGTGAGAGGACATCATCATCAATATCATCTTGGAACACTGACTGGCGTATCTATAAATCATCGGAAGTTTTTTCTCATCATCAACACAGCACAGAGGCTAGAGCATCATCAACACAGCATGGAGCTGGAGTAGCGTCATCATCCTCGTCAGTATGAGGCTAAGGTAACATCATCGTCATCTTCAACATTAAAGCTGAAATAATATCATCATCATCATCTTCAGCAAGAGGCTAAAGTGGCATCATCATCATCAACTGCATCGACATGGATTAGTATAACACTAATACATCTTCATCATCAATAACAGCACAAGGTTGATACAACAGCAAAAGCAGCAATATCACAGCACAAAGGCTGGCAACACATCACAGCAATTAAGCTGGCACATCATCACAGCAATTAAGCTGGCACACCACACAGCAATTAAGCTGGAAAACACCACACAACAATTAAGCTGGAAAACACCACACAGCAATTAAGCTGGAAACACCACAGCAATTAAGATGGAAACCTAATACTAGATTGGCTTTATGTCACAGCCATTAAGCTGGAAGCACAATACTAGGTTGGCTTTACGTCACAGCAATTAAGCTGGAAGCACGGTATTAGACCGGCTTTACGTCACAGCAATTAAGTTGGAAGCACAGTACTCGTCTTTCTTTTCGTCACAGCAATTAAGCTGGAAGCACGGTACTAGACTGGCTTTATGTCATAGCAATTAAGCTGAAAGCACATTACTCGGCTTGCTTTGTCACAACAATTAAGTTGGAAGCACGATACTAGACTGGCTTTACATCACAGCAATTAAGCTGGAAGCACAGTACTAGGCATATCTCAGCACAGCATTTAAGCTGGAGTCACAGTACTAGACTGGCTTTACGTCACAGCAATTAAGCTAGAAGCGCAGTACTAGGCATATCTCAACACAGCATTTAAGCTGGAGTCACAGTACTAGACTGGCTTTACGTCACATCAATTAAGTTGGAAGCACAGTACTAGATATATCTCATCACAACACTGCTCCCCCTTTCGAGGGAGGTCCTTTCGGACTATACCAAGCTTATCTCGAAAGTGCTCAAACTTTACACAAGATAGAGGCTTAGTCAACACATCGGCAACCTGTTCATCTGTGCTAACATATTGGAGCTTTATGGCTCCTCTCTGCACCATGTCACGGATGTAACGATATCGGATCTCTATGTGCTTCAACTTGTCATGAAATACAGGATTCTTTGTCATCTTTATGCAGCTCTGGTTGTCACATAGGATCGTGGTTGCTTCCATCTCTAGGTCAAATAGACCGGTTAGCAATTTTCGAAGCCATATAGCTTCGCAACTGGCAGAACACGCAGCAATGTATTCCGCTTCCGCTGTACTGAGAGCAATGCTGGATTGCTTCCTACTCTACCATGAGATCATGGTTGATCCCAAACTGAAACAACATCCTGAAGTGCTCCTCCTGTCAGAGACACTTCCAGCCCAATCTGAATCAGTGTACCCACTCAGTGTGAAATCATGATCTCCATCATAGCTGAGACCACAATCTATTGTACCCTTAAGGTACCTCATCACATGTTTTGCAGCAACTAGGTGAACATGTCTGGGTTCTACCAAAAAATGACTCAAAGTGTTCATGGCAAAACAGATATCTGGTCTGGTGTTCGTCAGGTACATCAGCGATCCAATGATCTGTCTATACAGTGTGGCATCAATCAATTCTGACGAAGTGTCGACCAGTAGCTTCAGCTTCGTTTCCATGGGTGTATTCATGGACTTGCACTCCAACATGTCGAATCTCTTCAGGATTTCAACTGCATACTTTCCTTGGTTAAGGAAGATTCTCTCTGGACTCTACCATACCTCAAGACCTAAGAAATAATGCATTAGGCCAAGGTCTTTCATCTCAAATTCTGAAGTGAGCTTCTTCTTTCATTCGGTGATGAGCTTTTCTTCTCTAGTTAAGAATAAGTCATCCACATACAGCAGCAATATCACTGGCTCATCATTCATAACCTTGAAGTAGAGGTTTTTATTCTTGGCAAAGCCCAAGCTCGTCAGGAAACTGTCAATTCTGCCATATCAAGCTCTAGGAGCTTGCTTCAACACGTACAAATCCTTCTTCAACATGAGTCTTTCTATCTTCAATCTTCAAATCAATTTTTCTTATTACATTGTACCAATATGGGACACTTGCTCAACTGCAACTCAATCTGCACAATCATGTGCTAGCTCTATGTGCTTTCTGCAAGGCACTATCTGTCTCACTGATTGAGAGTATGTCCTCTACTCTCTCTTCAATTGTTCCTTCTGGAATCTGGGACTCTGCACCTGCAACTGCTCTGAGGCTGAGAATGATTGCTTCATTCTCACTATGGCTACTAACATCTGAGAGTAACTCCTCTTATTTTATCATGGCAACATCTGAAACTGAGAGTGGCTCAATAACTAATACTGAGGATAGCTCTTCTTCTTTCATGGGGGTAATGCTATCATAGTCATGTCTCCATGACCCAACTGATGTACTGCACCAACTGCCGCTCAATTTTAAATATGGGGATTGCTCCCCCTGCATCTCATACTATATATGAATCATGGTTGTTCTGGTTGTCTTCATAAGTACTGGAATTGTTTCTTCAGTGAGTGTCTCGTCATAGTCTTCTCCCTTTTGCTGGGAGAATCCTCTGGACATACAGCAGGCTTTGTACATCTACAACACGTTTGATCTGTATAGATCAATATTGGAAGTCAATATTGACTTCTCTTCTCACGGAAGAATCCATATCCTAGTCTTTCCGACTGGCTTCCTTCTTTGTCACTGAAACAAGCGAATCATCCTAGAGATTTCATATCTCCCAGGAGTCTCTGAAGTTACGATCTAGTCTTCTCACGACATCTGTCTTCCAATCCTGGAAGTTGTATCTTCATCTAATCCTTTCTGAGATCAGGCTTACTCTCGATTTCTTCTGAGTCTACAAGGACTTCATCATCTCTTACAGGGTATACTTGGTGTTGCATACCAAGTCTAAATATGGAAGACAGAGTCAGGCTTCAACCGAGATCTTCTTCCCGTTCTAATGTTCGGTCATCTTTGGAGCCTTCTGCTCCTTTCAATCAATCTTCATATGAGATACTTTGAATCTCAAGAGATAGCTTCTTCTTCATCTTCTTTGGTGCATGGGTGTATATGGTCATGTACATAGTCTGCTTCATGTCTCATATAATATGTTGCCTTCTGCAACCTTCACTATAGCTTTCTCAGGGTTATCACCTGTGACCTGAAACAAGGTCAACAAAACAACAAGCAAGAATAATATCCTTTTGATAATAATAGATAAAGCAATAGCACGAATAATCATCACAGTAGCTCCTTTAGAGCTATCACTCGTGGCTTGTCAGAAGCAATGATCAAAAGTAAAAGATACACTACGAAATGAGGTCAACACTCTTATAGTGTTGTGATCGAACATTCCTCCATGGCAACCTGGGACTAACACACAAGGTTTCTCCTAGAGGAGGTGTTAGTTGTATCAGGCAAATGATTACATTAAATATTTACCTCTATATGCTCATATGCTATCAAGTATAATACTTTACAAAGACTGTTATCTCAACTATAGTGGTTACTTGTAAAGGGGTAGTCATCAACTTGTCATGTGTACCTTTGAATCTTATCAACTTGATTGATCAAACCTGGAGCCTTATCCTCGAGAATGAGTGTGCTTGCTTTTCTTCCAAGTCTCCTTCACTCAAGATGACGAGTGCTTTCTTCAACTTGTCTTCTGTACCAAGACAATATGCTATCTTGACAGAAGGTTGGGTTAGAGGACAAACTCTATGATCTCAACTTTTAATCCATCTAATTCCTTGACTCAGATTTTGACCAAAGGTTAGAATGATGGTCATAGCTACAACATGCAACACTGATCAAAATAATGTCATGACTCATAACAAATAGATGCATATCAGAATAATCACACCTGGGTTGCATCATTCCTCTGAATGTGTTGGATATTGAGATCCTTCTGGATCTATGGCAAGAGATCCCTTCTCCTGCAAATACCCTTTAAAGCTTAACCGTTTAAACATGTGTCAGTACATACCTCTCACGGCATTTGCAGGTAGAGGCGCGATCTGGTAGCAGCGGTAATGATCACCAACTCTTAGGAACTTCAAGGGTGACTGCAACTGGACTCTGGTACTACGGCTGCAACTGCAACTGCAATTGATATTGCAACTGGTTTTGAGACTGCAACTGCAACTTAGGGTTTTATGAGGAAACCCTAATTTTTCAAACTTCAAATTTTGAAATTATGATCCAGAGGATAGATGCACTGAGCTGAGGCAAGTAAGCTGGTGCAGTCAGATTTCTGAAAATCCAACTTTTACCCCCTCAAACTTGACCAGTGGATTTCTGGACCGGTGCTTTTGGTTTTCTGGTACTTTTGGTACTCTGGTTTTCTGGTTTTCTAGTACTTTGTGAAAACTAAGGTTTCACTTTCCGGAAGATCTAGCCACTAAAAAGTTGCGCTGAGGATGCCAAAGTGATCCTTGAGGAAGGGTGCACTTTTCTAGATGGTTTTAGGGCTAAAATACTTCACCAACAAAAAACCCTAATTTGCATGTACGACAACAGTGACGTTTTTCACTTTCTCTTGTGAAAGATGCTCTCTTCAACTTAGCTCTAATACCATGATAAGGTTTAAGCTATTATTAGAGTTCTTTGCATTTCACTAGATAACAATAGCATAAGATAGGATCACTGAGAAATACACAATCACGAGAGACACATCATTTATCCTGGGAAACCCTCACGGGGGAGAAAACCCAACAAAACTTCCTTATTATAGATAGCCAATACAATGCCAAGAGATAACTCAAACAAATACAAAAAGTCCTCTCCCAAGAATGCGCCTCTCTCTCTCTCTCTCTCTCTCTCTCTCTCTCTCTCTCTCTCTCTGCAGCTCCGAAACTTGCTCCTCAAATGAACAAGTGAGTGTGTGTCTAAGTGAGGCGCTAGCCTCCTTATTTATACAACTCTAGCCCGTGTGGAGGTGTCTTTTCACTGGCAGGGCCGACTTCTCAATCTGGGTAGTTATAACCACCTTTAATATATTCTAGGGCCTCTTTAATATATTCTGGGGCCGACTTCTTATTCTGCCTATTACAATTATGTTTTGACCAATCCGCAAAAGGGGATTTGGTCTTTTACAATAGTCGACATGATCAATCCGCAATAGGGGATTGATCTAATGAATAATACAACAATAATAATTAGAATACACTTTGCAATTACATTATTTCAACAAATGACGGGATCTGGGATGATATCCATGCTGAACATATTTTCTGGATATAATCAGGTATCAGTATCCAAGGAAGATAGGTATAAGACCACATTCACTACCCCTTGGGGAACTTAAGCTTATTTACGCATGACTTTTGGTCTGATGAACATTGGAGCCACTTTCTAGTGGGCTATGGATTTTTCCTTTGCTAATTATCTTTTCAAATTCATAGTTGTTTATCAGGATAATATTACAGTTTTTTCCAAGAATAGAAACGATCACATTACTCACTTACGGAAAAATTTTGACAGGTGCAGATCATTAGGCATATCTTTGAACCCCAAGAAGTCCATCCTGGGAGTGTTTGAGGGAAATATCTTGGGACACATTGTCTCCAAGGAAGGTGTGTGAATTCATTCAGCGAGAGTGAGCGGCATACAAGAGGTTCCCCTTCCAAAAAATAAAAAAGCAATTCAGTCCTTTTTCGGAAGAATTAATTTTGTGAGGCACTTCATTCCTGACTTTGTCAAGATAGTGAGGCCCATTTCTAACATGCTAAAGAAGGGACATCATCTCAAATGGAGTGATGAGGCTAAGAGGGCTTTCATGGACATTAAACAAGGCTTGTGTCAAGCTCCAGTTCTAGCAATCCCGGACTATGGTAAGGATTTCCAGTTACTTTCTTTTGCTTCCGACTTTACTATGGCTGCAGTGTTGTTGCGGAAAAATGGTGAAGGGAAAGAACAGCCAATTGCATTTATGGGCAAAGCTTTGCAAGGTTTGGAACTGAATTATAAGTTAATAGAAAAGCAAGCTTATGCACTAGTCAAATCCTTGGGGCATTTCCAGGATTATTTTTGGAACGTCAAAGTGGTGGCTTATGCTCCACACCCGGTGGTTAAGGATATCTTGGTACAAAAGGAATGTAGTGGAACTAGTGGCAGATGGATCACTAAGATCCAAGAGTATGACATGGAGATTAAGCCCACTAAGCTAATCAAAGGTCAGGGCTTGGCTATGATGATGGCAGAAAGCAACTTGGATACCATACAGGACTTACAGGTAGATGAGCAGGTAAACTCTCTATTTTCTTTGTTAGAGTGTCATAAATGGTATTCTGATATCATTTTTTATTTGAAGAATTTATCATGTCCATCTAACTTGAACAAGACACGGAGGCGATCTCTACAGCCACGGGCTGCCAAGTATTGCTTTGTGCAGGAAGGCTTGGGATGGAGGAATCCCGATGGCATCATGACATTCTACATGATTTGCATGCAGGAGTGTGTAGTGGCCATTTTTCATCTAGGACCACAGCACATAAGGTTATGCGAGTTGGGTATTATTGGCCAACTCTATTTGCAGATGCGCATGCCTTTGTGCAGTCATGCGAGGCTTGTCAGAGGTTCAAGGGGAAGCAGAAGTTGGCATCATGACATTCTACATGATTTGCATGCAGGAGTGTGTAGTGGCCATTTTTCATCTAGACCACAGCACATAAGGTTATGCGAGCTGGGTATTATTGGCCAACTCTATTTGCAGATGCGCATGCCTTTGTGCAGTCATGCGAGGCTTGTCAGAGGTTCAAGGGGAAGCAGAAGTTGCCTGCTTTACCACTTGATCCTATCATAGTGCAGGCCCCCTTTCAGCAGTGGGGGTTGGATTTTATTGGATAGTTTCCACAAAATTCAAGCAATGGTTATAGTTGGATTTCGATTGCCACTGACTACTATGGGTAGAGGCAGTTCCTTTGAAGACTTCATCCAGTGCTAGCATCATCAGACTTTTGGAGGAGAATATCCTCACCAGATTTGGGATCCCGAATAAGATTACAACGGACAACACCAGTGTTTTCAGATCCATCTAGTTGGTCTCTTTTTGTTCCCAGTACAGTATCGCATTGGCCCATTCGGCCAACTACTATCCATAGGGGAACAGATTGGTGGAATCCAATAACAAAAAATCTCATCAAGATTATCAGGAAAATAGTTGGCAACAACAAGCGAGCGTGGGACAGTTGCCTCAAGTATGCGTTGTGGGCTGACCGGATTACAAAAAAGCGTGCCACAGGAAAGAGCACATTTGAGTTGGTTTACAGTTTAGATGTGGTTCTACCAGTGAACTTGAGGCTACCAGTGTACAAGTTGTTGGGACAGTTTGTTACCAACCAGGAGGCCTTGCAGCATCACATTGATCAGTTGGTACAATTGGAGAAGGATAGACATGTGGCATACAACCGTCTTTCAAAATATCAAGGACATGTCAAAAGGGTGTTTGACTGAAAAGCGAGGGGAATGTCCTTTTAGGATGGAGATGTAGTTTTTCTATGGGACAAAAAGAATGAGAAACCAAGAGACCATGGCAAATTCAACAATCTTTGGTTGGGTCCATACCGCATTGATGCAGCCATAGGACCTAACACTTTTTAGCTTGCCACCCTAGAAGGAGACAAGGAGGGGTTGCCAGTCAATGGAAAATGTTTGAAATATTACTTACAATTAAAAAAGAAAAAAGAGTTTGCGGCAAAATTTTGGGTTTTGGGTAGTAGTTTTTATTGCTGATTTTTGTAGTGCTAATTTTCAGATTTAGTTTCGCTGATTTTTGTGCTTATGGAGAGCAATTTAAGTCTTTTGTCTTGCAGATTTTTCATTCATTTTATTTGCTTTTCAGTCTTAGTTTTGTAGTTGCTGATTTTTCCATGTTTACATAAGTATTTGGTAATGTTTCCTTGAGTAATAAGTGCCTCTTATGGGCCTGGTATTTTTATTGGTTACGTTGCACTAATAATTTTGCTGTCCATTTTTTAGTCTTGGAACAACTCTGAGTGTCTTGTCATCTATTCACCTGGTCTTTCCTTCAGTTCACGTCTAGATTGAGCCTATATGAGGGTCATGTTTGTTGCCATTCCTAGAGCATTGATTCTAGTAGGATGGGTACAGTGAAAGAGACAATAGGGGAGTCTTGAGTCATCTTATGGTTTGTCTCTTCGTTGGCATTTATTGAGTCCTCTACTATGAGTTAGTCGTCCCCCTCATCCAGCACTAGGGACATGATGCCATACTTTCTTTATATTTCTTGTTGACTACTTCGCGCTGAGGGAAAGGATTTCACCATTGCCTTTCCTCTTAGCAAATCATCCCTCATCAACTACGACACATCATCTGGGGGTGATCTAGAAGTTGACCACCTTGGTGACTGTTAGCCTCATTGGCAGTCATCTCATATTTGACAAGGTCGATCACCATTGGCCCTCTATTGAATAATCCTTGTCAATGTTCAACACCAACACATTATTCACATTGACAAGATGTGTTGATACATTAGGGCCCATCAGCCTTATTGGTGGGTTCCTTCGGGCTTAGCAGGAGTTCACATCATTGACATCTAACTAGGTGACTCTCTCCCATGTGTCGACTTCAACACATTTTCCACTGGGAAGAGTGTACATGATAGGTGGGTTATAACAATTGCAGATGGGCACATGGGGGTAATTCTTCATTTCAGCAGATCAACCGAGGCACCATGCATATTGACTCCATTTCCTAGTGGACAGGCACATTGGTCTACAAGTTGGATTTTCCAGAGATCATTTATTCACAAATACAGAGTATGGAGATTCTAAGATTCTCGACATCCCACAAGTGGATCTCGTCCCCTTGAGTCGCCATTATTAACCCCCAAATTTGCTCCTTTGCAAACTAGAGGGTTAAGAGTCATCCTACTCCATCAAGCTAGTGTTCAAAGTTTGATTCCAAACAAGTTTCATGAGTCAAAGGTTGGTTCACACAGAGTTCAAATGCAGGATGGTTCAGTGATATGGTCGCAATTCAGAGTTGGTTTCCAATGACATTATACAAGTTTTTCATCAGTTTGGAGAGGATTGCTATTTTTAGCAATTCTCCTACTTTTTAGGAGGTAGAGTTCGGAGGTCTGCATGGCAATATTGATTATATATTCGGAGTCCTTGAGAGCTCAAGGTTCCAATGAGCCTTTTCCGAATTACATGCATGATACGTCCTTTAGTAGCTCCATTTCAAAGGCTTGCATGTCAAATCTGAGTACATATTCGATCTCCTTGCAGAAAACAAAATCCGATTAGCCTAATTTCTTTTTTTTTTGTTTGTTAGTTTGTCTGTGACATGTGGGACTAACCTGTGGCTAAGAAACCGCGACTCAGGGGCATCTAAGCCGTCAAAATCACCTGGGGATTGCACCCGGCCTAAGCCACACCAACCCTTAACATGGCTGGATTTTTTGTCCCCGCGGGTTTCGAACCGGTGACTTTAACATCACGGAGTGCCTTAACAGTACACTTCGTCACCGACTGTCCTACACCTCGAGGACTCTGATCAGCCTAATTTCATCGACATGCAAGCATTTTCTATTTTTAGCAATATGCCATGCAAGGTGCCACATGGCATCCATGTAGAGGTGACACTTGGCAGCTCCCAATTGTGCAAGAATTTTCTATTTTTAGCAATATGCCATGTAGGGTGCCACATGGCATCCATGTAGAGGTGACACTTGGCAGCTCCCAATTGTGACACGTGGCAATTCATGGAGGCGACATGTGGCAGTCTCAGATTGTGACACGTGGCAACTTATGGGAGTGAAAAATGGCAGGATTAGGATGCATGTATGCGATTGGAGTGATGTGACAAGCGTTGGAATTAATTGGGCACATGGTTGAGTCATCAGAGCGCATGCATGAGTCAACTAAGGTTGACTAAGGCGCATGCATGGATCAGGGAGTGAAGTGGCACATGGAGAAGTTTACGAGGTACATTGGTTGTTTACGAGGTACATTGGTTGAGTTAATTGAGTGCATGGCATCCCCACTCCACTTGACAGACCACATGCTTCTCTCTCTTTAGTTTGACATCAATTGGACTTAAAGCTTCTTCAGTTAGCCCATGTGGATGGCCACATCATCCCTTGTTCACATTTAGTTCAACTTATGCACATCTCAAGAAGATCAAGGCACATGGCCACTACACCTCAGTCCATCTTCAATCTTATAAGGCGCATGAGGGGGGATCTCCACTCAAACTCATCAATGCGCATGAGCTAGGAAAGATCTCATGCAAGCTAATGCGCACTAGGGAGGTGGATAAAAGAGGGAGGTCGCTTCATGATGAGGGGGGGATTTTTCTTTTGGCAACAACATATCTCTGTCTCATTCTTCTTCTCCTTTCTACTCTAACTTCTATTCTTTATGCAGGGATCAACATTGGACCAATTCTATATCCGTCTCTATGGTGTATTCAACCTCTTGGCTTATGCGGAATAAAGCTTGACTATGCTTCTTTCTGGCTATTGAATTTTTTTGGTACTTTGGGTTTTCTCTGTGTGATTTTTAGATGCTTATGTAGCCTTTTACTTTGGTAATATTTACCATAAGCGCTTTCACTCCTTTCTTTTCACCTTTATTATGCTAATGATTTCTACCATTAAATTCACAATTGTTCTTACAAACTATTTAGCTGCTTAAGTGCATGCCAAAGATATCTTTCTTGTGTTGTTTTATCATTGTTTATTGCATATTTACAGGGTAAAGATCAATGCATGAGCACCTAGGGACCCCCCCTAAGGTTGGCAAGCACCAACCCAAACGGAGAGGAGATTTGCCAATGACAATTTGGGCAGATTCTCCTATATGTTACACTTATTCCCAACACAGATTTTCGAAGTCGTCCATCTTTCTTGAGTGCAGAAATTTGTGCTAACAGTACCTGCACTGCAATCTAACTGATCCAACTCTAATTTACTGGGAATCTATGGATTAGCTTTTAGAGCAACAAGCTTCTCAACCTCCTCAATCTCTGCTGAAGACTCTGGGACTTAGAGAACCTTGCATCCTCATCAAACTTGGCATCTCAACTTACAACAATCTTCTAATGGGACGAAATGTATACTTTGTAAGCCTTAAAAGTCTTGTTGTATACAACAAAAATAACCTTGAAACTAGAGGGTTCCAACTTTGTTCTTTCCTCCTTGGGAATATGAATACATACAAGACAACCAAAAATATAGAAATGCAATACATGTGCTTTCTTACCAATCAAGGTTTCTTCTAGTGTCTTGTCCTTCAATATCCTATGAGGATACCTACTCAAAATGTAGATTGTTGTGCAACGCGCTTCTACCCAAAGACACGTGGACAAATCTAGGTCATTGATCATTGCCTTGGCGCTCTCTATGATGGACCTGTTCTTCCTTTTTGCAACCCCTTTGTACTGTGGGTTGTAAGGCATTATCAACTCCCTCTTGATCGCTACTTCCCTGCAAAAGAAGTGTCAAACTCCTTAGAGATATACTTTCCTCCATTATCTTATCTCAACATTTCAATCTTCTTACCTATCTAATTTTCTACAAGAGCTTTAAACCCTTGAAACTTCCCGAAGACCTCATCCTTGGTCTTCATGAAGTGGATCCAAGTCTTCATGAAGTAGATATAGGCCTTCCGAGAGGAATCTTCATGAAGTAGATACAGGCCTTCCGAGAGGAATCTTCAAGAAATGAAACATAATAAATGTTACCTAATAGTGAAGTTGAAGTCATGGGTCCATATACATCTGAATGTATTAGGTCAAGAATCTCTCTTGACCTATGCACATTGCTTGCAAAACCAATCTTTGCATGCTTTCCAAAAGCACAACCTTTGCACACCCCTATCTTCTCGATCTTGAAATCCACAATCCCCGGACCATGTCCTTCAAGATCGATAATGCACTATAGTGCAAGTGACCTAGACTCTTGTGCCAAAGCTCGCACAAGTTGTCATTTTCATGCACTAGGGCTCTCACTGGATATGCCAACAACCTATACAAGGCACCCTCTCAAATACCTTTGGCCACAACTAAACCAAGATCTAAGCATCTCCTTCAGATGATGACTTACTAATCATCAAACTCAACAACACATCCTAGGTCTATCATAATTGAAATTGAAAGTAGATTCTTAGTCAAACTAAGTACATATAAAACACCACTAAACTCAAAACATACATCACTTGAGAGCATCTAAAATGAAATGGATCCCACCCCTACTACTGGATATGTGGCATCATCACCAAGCTCCACCGATATACCTACCTCCTACTCTTGAAGTTTACTAAAATCCCTCTTGTTGAAGGTCATATGTTTGGATGCTCCATTGTCCACATACCGTCCGACACCAGACACGATGTTAGATGAAAGGCATGAGACCATGGAGAAGGTTTTATCAAACTTGGATACAAGCTCATCCACTCCGACAAAGACTTTTGCACTCCCTACAAATCGCTTCTACTGTTGTGGTTTTCCCTTCCCCTTCTTCTTCTTCGGACACTGAGAGGCATAGTGGCCAAAATTCTCGCACTTGATGTGGCTCATGTCCTTCTTGCTCTGATTCAAGGAACTTGAATCCTCTTTCTTTCCTTTTTGACCCTTCTTGGGTCCTCCTTTCTTACCATCCTTCTTCATCCTACTAATGAGGGCTAGATTATGCTCTTCCTCCTCTGTGTGCCACTAAGCTTATTCCTTGGAGGCATCTTTCAATTGATGTTCTCACTCTGATATAGAGTGACTTGAGCATCAAACATCTCCTTACTAGTTGTCTTCTCGGCAATGTGAGGGATCAAATGATCCTTCACCGAGTCGAGGATGACTTGCTTTGCCTTGGACATCTTATATTTATATTCTGCACATTGCGTGGGATTAGTAGGCTCTGCAACCTTAATCTCCATGAAACCCCAATGATCAAACTCCTCCAATAGATTCTGCAGCCTGCACTTCCAAGGTACAAAATTACAAGCGCCCTCCAACACATGACACTCTCAGAGACCAAGACTTAGTGATCGCTACAGCTTCGAGATCACACCTAAACCAAACAAATCAGCAACCTAAAACAATCTATCATAGGTCCATAATGATATTCTCAAGCACGGATCTAAAGCATCCCACCCTTGAAACCTTCCAACAACTCCCTATCCCAGGTAGAAGCCCTACTATCCATACACAGATTCCTAGAAGGTTTCATAAAACATGCTCTGATACCATGTTAAATTTCAGTACATGGTGATCAGACCTGTAATTATTAAACCTAGAAGACTAGAAAAACTAAGGAACTCTCAAAATTGCTACCATTGGATCTGAAAACACATCTGCTAACTGAAAAGTACTGGCACACAATACGAAAGAACATGCAGCACTCGGAAAATAATCTCTGTTTTTCTTAATTAACTCAAAAAAGGAAAACAGTGCACACACACTCTCACCGATAGATTGAATAATAATAATCGCAGAGAGGACCCTGCCTACCTGTATACAGAAGCAAACATAGGGTTTACAATGAGACTAAACCTATTTTAGGCAGCTACGTAAGAGTGTCCATCCTGCATGCAATGGGCACCTAGATAACTGTGCCAAAACTTAGAGTAGGTAACCTCRTGCAATGCACCCTCTCACCCTGCTCTTGGGATCAGCAACTCCCCTRTCTAATTCTCGAAATTACTATTTCTAACAAAGACAAACTGAAATTAGAACARAAACTCCTGATCTAGAAATAACTAAAGGTCAACACATGCATGCTTGAGGCATGCATGCATCCTCACCAGCTACTAGAAAATTGTTGTGTGCCATGCATGCTTGAGGCATGCATGCATCCTCACCAGCTACTAGAAAATTGTTGTGTGCCTCCATTCTTCCTCTATTAATGCATCATTTCTCTGACCTGCCGCRCCCTATGCTAGAATGTGCCATCACYATGGAGAACCAGCTTCAYGATCAACMGAGGTAAAATCTAACAAATAACATCTAAATACAATGACAAAAGAGTATCTACCATGGTGCATTCTTGCTCATGGTTGGGACAATCCATGTTGCAACCAACACTATCCTTTGAGCATGGATATTAATCAAAGCAGATCCTCCATCCCCCCTGGACAAAGTGCAAACATCCCAGGAAAGTAACAGAAGGTCCCTATTTGCACCCTACTTCCCCGAAAGAAGCACCCAAGAAGCAAAGTTGGCTATTCAGAATAATTTCAAATCTCAAATGGGTGAATGTTTTTAGGAAAGATGTAGATTCTATTGAGATCAGCACCAAACGGACATAATTACCCTCCTCACTTATGTAGGGAGGGGGAGCTTGTGTGATCGCCCTTCAGCTACATGATGTATTATTCTTGATATACATTTTTATTGTTTAGCGATGAATTATAAGATCCATTTTCCACCAAAACAAAAAATATCTTAACAAAATAATAGCTAGGTGCCATGCTTCTAAGGCCAAGATCAATTCCACCATTAATTTTGATGGGTGGAGTGATATGAAAAATAGAACCACTCTGAATTTCCTTGTGCCTTTTCATAAGGGCACTATTTTTTCTTGAAAGTGTTGATGCACTTGATCAAATCAAGAGAGTCTACTTGTGTGTGATTTGCTAGTCTTATTTCGGAGGTGAGTGTGGAGCATGTCATGCAAATTATTAGTAAAGATGCTTCCAATTATGATGTTGCTTATAGACTTCTCATAGAGAAATACCCAACTATTTTTTGGACCCCATGTGCAGTCCATTGTATGGACCTCATCCTAGAAGATAGAGGGAAACAAGCATGGGTAAAATCTATTCAAGAAAAGGACAAATGAATAACCATGTTTGTCTATAACCATGCATGGGTCCTCAACTTGATGAGAAAATATATTGAACAAGAGCTAGTCTAGCATGTTATTGCTCAGTTTGGAAATCTTTAGCCAACCTTATGTGCCCAAAAGAATAATCTTAAAAGAATGTTTGTCTACCAATAATGGCCTATCTCGAAGTACAAGAGGGCAAGTGCAATTGATTTTGTGCCATTGTCTTCTATAATCCTTTGTGGAGAGATGCCAGTGTAGCTGTTAAAGTTTATGAGCTATTGATCAAAGTACTAGAGCTATGTGGGGGCCACATCTATAAGACTATGGATAGAGCCAAGGAGGCCACTTCAGCAACCTTACCGTCTATAATACAATATGTATAGTTACAATGAATAAACAGTAGGATTGGAAGCCCCAATATAGAACGAAAGGAAGACAGAGAGAGAGATTTGAAGACATAAAAGAGTGAAAAGGTCATCCAACCCCAGTCTTCAATAGAAGCCAAGTCCACTGCAATATTTGATATGCGATCACTAAGAACTTGTTGAATGATGTCATCTAAAGAGAAATCTTTGAAACAAGACTCTACTAGGCCCAACTCCAAACAAGTCAAGTCTATTCGTTTGGGCCATATTGGTCAAATCTCATCAAACTTATTAAAACTTGATGAGTTTGATCAAGACTTAACGATTTTGACCATGTTTGACCAACTTAGTCATCGAGTTTGGCTATGTTTGACCAAGCATGATCATTTTGGCAAATTTTGATGAAGTTCGACAAAGATTTACCTATTTTAAGTATGCTTTAATTTTTTTATTTGCCAACTTTTTCTCAAGTCCGAGTCATACTCTTACTCTTTGGCTTTGTCAAATAGTTTGCAAGTTTGAGTCATGTGACTATCTAGTCCTGAGAAAGAATATTTTCACTTGGCCTTTATTTCATCTTACACTTTCTCTATCCTCAAAGTAGCAAAGATTGACACTATGCCTTCAAAAAATCTACTTCTTGTAAAGAAAAATTGCCATCTGTATAGTCTAAGGGTAATCCAAAGCAAAGTCTCTATTTAAGTGACTTGCAAATTCCACAAAGGGGGCTGCCATCAAAGAGTTTTAATGGAGATCAATCCTATTTGGAGATGTCCAACCTTGGTCTGCTATTTTACCACGAGATAGCTTGTCCTTAGAGTGGAAATCCTTGTGTCCTACGACAAGAAAGAAATTCAAATGATGACATTCATGATAATTAGACTTCACACTCATGGATGCTACTTTGACTATAATGACATCATTGCATGTAATGTGCCTGGATGCAAATTGGCACACTACTATTGCTCTTACAAATCTGAACTAGAAATAGAAGAAGAAATAGGATAGATCTGAAGCTCAAAGTTCAGAAATTTAGTGTTACCTATGTTTTTGTTGTAATTTGTACAAATATTATGTTTTTTTCTTTGTATTTTTTAATAGTATTGGTGTTCTTTATATCATGAGACATATAGAATTTACCTTTCCATACTAAAAATCGATTTCTAGCTTTGATTTCATTGTCATATATTTGTTCAAATTGTGCTTGGAAATCTAATTTATAAACAAAGTATGCGTTTGAGGAGAAAAAGATGTAAGATGGGACAATGTGGATATATGAGGAGAGGAATATTAGCAAGGGAAAATAAATTCTCATGTAGGACCATCCCAAGATTTGGAGAAAGACTTCTCCAAGAGACGTTATTAAGTTTGAATAGATAGAATTGATTAGGCACTCCTTATTTATACAAAAACCAGTGAATTCCTAACTTGAGGACCAAGTTACATTTATCGAGTAATTGGGATTTTATTAATACTAATCTTTCTAGTTAGGCTCTATTCAACATAAATGACCTGTAAAATTATATAAGGAAAATCTTAAGAACCTAGGAGTATAACTATACCATACTGCATTACTAAATAATGGGCTTACATACAAAATAGCTCATTTACATGTGAGCAAAAATTGTTGTGTTTGGGCACACAACCTTGCAATTACGTTATAAAGACTAAAAATCCACCATGGAGTTAAAGCACTTCGGAGCTTTGGTTAGCAATTGGGACCAAGACACTTGCACCATTATCAGAATTACTCTAAACTAGGGGACTTTTCGCAACACGGCAGATAGAAATAATGGTTCACCCACAATGAAATTTGGGCTCTCGCACCAAGTGTTTCTTGTTCCCTTTGTAATGGAAGACGAGAAAGAAATTCTGCAATTTCAAAATAGAATTGCATTTCCATACTTAATACATAAATAGATGGCTTTCATGAAAGCAGGTTTTCAAGTCAAATCAAGCAAAGTCTAACAGATATGATAAGGATTTCCATTACTGAGCTAGTCTACCTTTGAGACGACATGAGAAGTGTCGAGAAGAAGCTCAAGTATTTCTCTGGAAGAAGAAGCCTCGGCCCGCCTCTGTAAACCGTTTTGAAGAGCCAGGAGGGAGGAATCGATGCTGCCCCTAACGGAGCTTATTTTGGCCTTGAGTTCAGTTAGCGGCGTTCGCATTCTTAGCACTGCCCCCTCCACATCCACGAGCTTGGTAGTTAAATTAACGAAATCTGCATAGTCTCTGTTGATCAACTCCACCAATTCATTCTTAAGCACAGCGAGATGGCCCCGGAGCTCTGCTCTGAGTGTGTCCAGGGCAATAAAGCGCCTCAGATCTGCAATGTATGATTCGCTCTCGAAATCGGATTGCAGAAACACGTCCTTTTTGAACCATAACGGCTGCTGTGAATCGTTGGAGTCTTCTCCAAACAGTGCTGAAACAGATCTTGGCCCCCTCGACAAAGGTAAGTGTACATCGGTCATTTTCCTTGCCTTACCTTTCTGTGTGGACGGCCCTCTGCTCTGGCTCTGGAACAAGGAATGGAAATCGATAATCGGAAATTATGAACTCTCCGTTCTCCTACACCAGCATGGCTGACTTAATCGGGAAGAATGATATAGTTGGGCCAAGTCTTCTTTTGTGTAAACATAATTCTAATGCTTGCCTCGGGTATTTATGCAAATTACAAACAAATCGATTGCTTGCGCGAGAGGCATCTCCCTTGTCAAGGGCGCGATAAGGGAGGGGTAGGGGAATAAACAATGCCCTTACACATTGGTGTGGCATGAATAAGGCCTTGTTTAACTCTGTTATGGTATGTTTTTTTGGTTGAAATTTGGTGATATAAATTGGGTGAAATCGAAATTTTTTGTTGTTTAAACTGCGTTTATACAATTTTTATAAATGGATTCAACATGTTGAAAAATTTCTAGGGCACTCGGATTATACAGACTTCACAGTTCAAATTTGTATATCCAATAATTTCTCGTCAAATTTCAGATAAAATTAAACGGATAATATCCTCGAAAAAGAGTCAAAAGGTAGAACATTTAGACTACAACCATAAATAATGCCCCGAGGAGGGAATCAGATATGAGCAATGCTTTGAGACAAGAGCAATGCAAGAGTGGTGCTTTGAGGAAGGGGTGGTTGGAACTTGGGACTATGTGTTCCAAGTCAAGGGGGGCATGAGTGTCATCTTGGTGGGTTGTTCGTGATCATAGTTAAATTTGGATAAGGATGATCAGTGACTAAGTTGAAGGTGTTAAAGATGGATGTGCCAACACTTTTTACTATAAATATTAATGTATATGGTGTATCAAGGCACATCACGCCATGCTTGATTTGGGGAAATTGTTTAAGAGCGTTATCTACACTTTGTGAGTGTCTATCGTGAGATTCAAGAGCGTCTCATTGAAATGTTGAAACTTGGTGTGTTCCATATTTGGTGTTAAGATCTGAGGTGGTGGATTGCTCAAAGCTTACTTTGGGAGGTTCGTGAGTTTACTCATTGTTCCAACAAGCTTCCTTCTTTTTAATGACTCAAAAATCTTTAGTGTCGTGAATGTCACACTTGTGCTAGAGACACCATGCATGGGTTACAGGGAAGGGAAGCATGTTGATCCTTGATTTTATCTTGGTTTATTGGATGTTGTATAGTGCAAAGGTGTTTTTAGAGGCATGACAAGGCTATGTCATGTGACCATGAGATTCATGATAACTACAATATGAGGTAGTAGGTGCACTAGGTTGGACATTCGATTCAACTTCAATGACCTTTACTTGAGCTTCAATGTCATCTTCCACGATGTGTTTGGTTGGTTGAGTGGGGACGAATACATAAAATGGCAAGGACCTAGGAGGATAGCCTATAAAGTGTTATGATATTTAGTAAATTGTTCAACCAATGGCCTGGCATAGGGTATGGGTTCTATGTTGGACCTACATGTGGAGTTTGAAGTGGTGCTTTGGGCAAAGCTTGAACGTTGATGTTGTGTGTAGTTTGAGGTAAAGTTGCATTACAACCTTGGCTAAGGACAACGTTTTGGGCAGTTTTAGAAGGAGGCCTTAGGGAACTTTTGTTATTAACAAAGTTTAGGTTGAGGGAAGGAACTAAATTTCCTTGAGTGTGGCTCATGTTATCTTGTATATTATTTATGTGTTGAAGTGATGTAATGTTTCAAGGCAGTGTTTGAATTTGTGAAGTTTACATGGTTGGATTGCAACTTTGGCTAGGTAGTGTCCTTTGAATGTTTGTTGGATTTACATTTGGGTAGGTGTTGGGACCTCTATAAGTGAGGTTGTGAGTTGAATTATTAGGGAGAGGCATGTTGAAGATGTTTATTTCAATGTGATTTAAAGTGGGTATATGATTTACATTATTTGTGAAGTAGTTGTTTCACAAGTTTAATGGTGTTTGGCTAAAAGTGATATTACCTTGGTTAATGTTTGATGTGTTTTGGGGATAGGCTCAATTAAGGCTATTGACGATATTTGTAACATTGATGTAAAGAGTACTCAGGCAAGAATTCGTCATTCTTGAAAGTGGAAAAAGGAGGATAAGAGTAGTCGTTCACTTGAGAAACAAAAGGGTTAATGATAACTTCCCAATGAAGTTGCCAAAATGTAGATTATGGAAGTGATTTGCAGAAGGAGGTAGCTTTATTCACCACTTTGCATTATGTCCTCTACATAGTTTACTAAAAATGAAAAAAAAAAAAATGTAGCCTAATTGATCCCTTTCAAACCCATGGTAATCATTAAGATTTGTTGCTCCAATATATATAGAAATGGGAGAAATAAGCAAGCCAAACAGTGAAAAAATGCATAATCTATCAAAGCACAAAATGTGTATAACCCATGTGCCATAGTTAGTGAAGGTTACCTCCTCTCTCATAGCACAAAATGTGTATAACCCATGTGCCATAGTTAGTGAAGGTTACCTCCTCTCTCATAGGTTGTATTAAATCCTTATTTGAGGTGAAAATGAAGGTTGAGTGGAGTGCAAAGGGATGAAGCTAATGCACCAGAGGATACAAAAGACCTATCCAAGAAAGATAGATCCAAACGAATAAGGAGGAGACGCCAATAGTAAATAACCTTCAATGGGAGATAGAAGATCCAAGCAAGCCTGAGAACATTTCAAGTGACATGACAAGATCATAAATTCACAAGTGAGCTTTCAATATAATCAAGTTTTAGTACGTCGGAGAGAGACCTTTGATATAGAGCAAGTGAGTATAAATATATTTGGGGATGCTTGGAATGGGTGACTAGTTGTTGCACACATAGAGGAAGCCACACTTTTTGTATCAATAAGACTATGTGTGTTGACCATCCAAATTGCTAGTGTCTAGGGAAACTACAAGTATAAATAAGAAAAAAAGGCCATTTGTTTCACATATACATGCAATGATCTAGGTGGATATTGGTGACCACCCACCTACTCCAACTGGCTCATCTTGGCAGTTTTTCAGTTGGCAGTTTTTTCCTAGTTTTTGGGTCCTGAACTTTCGGGGCCGTTTTGAGGCCCTAAACAACGTTTTTAGGGCTTGCCACAATTAAATTGTATCTACAATCAAAGTTTGATGGCACGATGTGTAGTCCTTGGATAGACCTTTCCAGCGAGCTATCGTGTGCCTAAAATGGAGATCGTATGCAAAAGTTACGACCCCTGGAAGTTGTTGTACTAACTTACCCCAACAAGGCCCACATGACTTTTGGTGTTTCATCTCCTAGGGTTAGGTTTTTGGATGACTAGGGTTTTGGCATTCATGTTTATTGTAAAAAGTCTTTCAGAGCCTCATTGTAATCATCTTCTTGCAAATGAGCGCAGTCGTCACATCTCTTCTCAGAGATAAGCCGCCACCATTCTAGCAAGTTTGTTTTCAGTCTACATTTTACAGTTTCAGCATATTTATTTATTGAATAGAAGTCAGTTTTATTGCATCTCTATTATTGTTCCTTGTGTCTCTGTGTTAATAATAATAATAATTTGTGTTCATTTCGTTTTTCTCATAAAATTCGGATTAGTGGTATTAGAGCGGTCTGCTCCTTGTCGTTCTTAATGCATGTCCCCGACGAGGTCAGGGTACAAAGAGTTGGGTCTCGAGCTTGTTTCTCTTGAAGACAAAATCTCTCGCATGCCCAAGCGACCTTCCATGGTGGGAGAAAAGAAAGATGACAGGACAGGAGATCCTTTCAAATTGTTTCTCGAGGAAGCCCTCGCGCAACAAAGGAACGAGATGATGGATAATTTTGTGCAAATCCTTCGACGACTACCAACAGGCAATGCATCCTCTTCGAGTGGAGGCGCCACCCCCTTCAAGGTATAGATCAAATTTGATATTCCTATATTTGAAGGTCAAATAGACACATATGTTGTAGACAAATGGTTGAATCTACTAGAAGGGTATTTTTCTATCCATAACTTTTCAAATAGGCAAAATATTACTTTTACGCACCTCAAAGTCATTCCCCATGTCAAAGGTTGGTGAGAGACTTTTTGTGAGCAAAAGGCAACAAAAGAACCCTCATTATTTACAGTCGCACTCACTTGGGATTCCTTCAGGGATGCTATTAAGGAATAATACTACCTTGTTGGAAGTTATGACGACCTGTACACAAAATGGACCACACTGCAGCAGGAAAGGGACCAAGCAATGCCAAAGTTCACAAATATCTTCCATACCTTGTGCACCAAGCTGGGTATCAAATATTATGAGTGACATATGGTGCTCAAGTATCACAGTGGTCTGCATAGATACATCCAGGCAAAAATGGAGTTTTTAGACATATCATCCTTGGGCACGGCCTATTGATATGTTGTCAAAATCGAGCATAAGCTTGAACAAAAGACGTTGCAATTTGGGTCTGGGAACCCCTCACAACAAAAGAAGAGCAAGGGAAGCCCCAACCTGTAGAACAAAGGGTAGAGAAAATATGGACAGCCTCGGGAAAACTAGTCTAAGCCACAAGCAAAGAAGGACAATGGAAAAACGAAGAAAGATACTGGGAAGTGGTAAGACTTCCATAAGAGCGCCTGACATAACATTGTTGATTGTCACTCAAAGCAGTCATTGGTGGCTGAGGTGAAAGCCTATGAATCAGATGTGGCTTCCGACTCTATGTCAAAACCAAAAAAGGGGAAATAGATCACTAACGCGAAACCTAGTGTCACTGTTGTTACCACCAAGATCCAACCCGATGAGCCTAATGAACCAAAGGAAGGCGAGCGGCTCTTTCATTCATAGATGTGGATGCAAGGAACTCTGCTGCACTTTATCGTTGATAGCGGTAGCCAGAAGAACCTCATCTCAGTGGAGGTCGTCAAGCGGTTTTCCCTGCAGACCTACACCATCGGATGGCTCTACCAAGGAAGCGATCTTTGCGTCAACCAACAATGTCGCATGTCGTACAACATCAAGCCCTTCAAAGAAGAGGTATTGTGTGATGTTTCTCCCCTTGAAGTTTGTGATGTTCTTTTGGGCCAACCTTATTTATGGAAACGTCATGTTGTATATGAGTCTAGGCCTCGCAGTGTTATTATTACTTTGAAAAGGAAATTGTATAGGATACCCGAGGTAGTTCCACCTAGTTCCATTTCCTTGATCTCTGCCAAGCAATGCAGGAAGGTCATCTCTCAGACCAAGAAGTTTGTCTTCTTTGTGATTCTCTCTCAGAGTGAGCGAAAGATTGTAGCCACATCCATGGCCTTTGTGGCCAACCTCTCCACGTAGTAGAAGCAAGTGGATAAGGTCATGGAAGAATACAAAGACATCTTCTCCTCACCTACTAGGGTACCTCTGCACTGTTAAGTCAAGCGTTCCATCGATCTGACCCTCGACGCACCGCTACCCAATGGGACAGTCTATCGCTGCTCTCTGTTAGAAAATGAGGAGATCAAGCATCATATCCAAGAACTGCTCCACAAGGGGCACATCTGACCCATCTCATCACCTCGTGGAAGCCCAATCATTCTGGTGCAGAAGAAAGACAAGACCTAGCAACTCTGCATTGATTACCGGGCCCTAAATAAAAACATAGTCAGGAACCGATACTCAATTCCCCAAATAGACGATCTCCTTGATCAACTCAAGGGGGTCAAATACTTCAATAATATTGATCTGAAGTCTGGCTACCATCAGGTCCCAATAGAGCAGACAGATGCATGGAAGACATCCTTCAAGTCAAAAGAAGGTCTTTTTTAATGGTTGGTCATGCCCTTTAGTTTGACAAATGCCCCAACAACTTTCATGAGGATGATGTATGATATCTTGCGGCCTTCTCCAATTCTTTTGTAGTGGTGTATCTGGATGACATACTCATCTACAACAGGACTTGGGTGGAACACTTGCAACATATTCAACAGGTTTTGCACACTCTACGACATCACAAGCTATATGCCAACTTGGAAACATGCTCCTTCGACATGGACATGGTCTAGTACCTAGGCTACATTGTTGATGAGCATGGCGTGCGTGTGGGTCTAGCCAAGATCCAGGTCATCCATGACTAGCCAGCCCCAACCACGCTCACTGAGCTTAGGAGCTTCTTAGGCCTTGCCAATTTCTATTGCAGGTTTGTGTTGGGATTCTCCCATATTGCATGGGCCCTCAGCCAAGTAACCAGGGGTGGTGGTAAGGCAAAGTTTATGTGGGGCCTATCCCAAAAATAAGTGTTTGATGATTTGAAGCAACGCTTGTGCTCAACCCCAGTGCTTTCATTACTCGACCTACAATATCCCTTTAAGATCAAGACAAATGCTTCAGACTATGTTGTGGGCACAGTTCTCACTCAACACGACCACCTCATTGCCTAGCATAGTGAGACACTATCAGATGTTGTCTGTAAGTACCCTACTTACAATAAGGAAATGTACTCCATTGTGCAATCTCACCACCAATGGATACATTACATTCTCGGGAAGGAGATAGTCATCCACACTAATCATAAGTCATTGCAATTCATGCAGACATAAGGAAAATTGCAGAATGACTGCCATTAGAAGTGGTCCACATACTTGCAACAATTCCACCTCAACATCAAGTATAAGACAAGAAGTACCAATTGAGTCGTTGATTGCCTTAATCAACCTCCAGTCATGGCACTCACCACGGCTCTAGACTCTTGCAGCCATGAGACCTCCGGATGGCCCCAGCTCTATGAGAAAGATTTTGACTTCCCCACCACCTACCAGATGTTAGGCGTAAACACAATTGTCACTAATTTCTATCTCCATGATGGGTTGTTGTGTCATCTGGGCCATCTCTGCATTCCATCAAGCAAGCGAGCGAAGCTAATTTGGGAAGCCCACTATAGTTGAGTGGTAGGACACTTCGGTGTAGAAAATACAATGGCAGTATTGCAGTGACATTTCTACTAGCCTAAACTTCGACAGGATGTCAACAAGTATAGCAATTCTTGCACTGCCTGCACTATTGCCAAACCAACCACTAAGAAACAAGGCATGTACACTCCTCTGCCTATTCCTAACAGGCCCTGAGAATCCATTTCAATGGACTACATGTCGGGCCTTTCATCCACCAAGCGGGGAAATGACTGTGTTTTTGTGGTTGTTGATCGTTTTTTCAAGATGGTGATTATGGTCGCTTGCAAGAAGAGCATTATAGTGGAGGCCACTGCCAAGCTCTTCTTTGAACGAGTGTGGGTACATTTTGGGATCCCACAAACCATTATCTCAGATCGGGACAGTCGGTTCCTCAACACATTATGGTCGAGCCTCTGGTCACTCGTGGACACCAAGATCACCAAATCCACTGCCTTCCACCCCCAGACGGATGGCCAAAGCGAGGTCATCAACTGGATGATCATGCATATCCTGCACATGTACAATTCCAAGAACCCTCGCACATGGGATGAGAGTCTTCCCTATGTTCAACACAGCTACAATAGATCCATATATAGCTCAATCGACCACAACCCCTTTCAGGTGGGGTTGGGATTTCAACCATTGGGTCCCATTGATGTTGTACTACCCCTTGCGGCCACCCAAGAAAACTCCTCCCATGCTCCAACTGAAGCAGAGAAAGCCACCACAGATCCAACACATTCGTTAATAGGTTAAGATATTTTATAGAAGTCCAATGCCAAGTACAAGCAGCGCCATGATTAACATCGAGTACCACACAACACAAGTTTTAGGTGGGAGACAAATTGTGGTTGCACTTGAAGAAAGAACGCCTTACAGGGCCCCATCAGAAGCTTCACCCACCCCGTTATGGACCTTACACCATCACCAAGGCTATGGGCGTCAATCCTTTTGAGCTCAACATTCCCCCCTTCCTTGGTTTGCACCCAATGTTCAATGTGGATTTCCTTTGGCCATATTTTCCACCATTATTGGACACCTAAGAGATAACAGAACAATTGACACTAGTAGAGCTCAACCCTGACTGCATGGTACAAGCATCCACTAATCAAATCGTGGACACACAAGTAAAGGGAACTTGCCAGCAAAGGATCTAGCTTCACTGGGTTGTCAAAGCAGGGCAACTCCTACACCAAGGCAAGTGGCTCACCCGGGGCCAAATTCAGCAGAAATTTCCTCATCTGATGGGGGAAATCAACGCAATGGAGACCATTTCTTCGTAAGGGGGGAGGATTGATCCATGTGGATATCGGTGGCCACCCACCTATTCCAACTGGCTCATCTTGGCAGTTTTTTCCTAGTTTTTGGGTCCTAAACTTTCGGGGTCGTTTTGAGGCCCTAAACAACGTTTTTAGGGCTCGCCATAATCAAACTGGAGTCAAAGTCAAAGATCCACGACATAGTGTGTATTCCTCAAATATACCTTTCCAACGGGATATCGTGCACCTAAAACAAAGATCGTGACCCCGGGAAGTTGTTGTACTAACTTAGCCCAACATGGCCCACATGACTTTTGGCGCTTCATCTCCTAGGGTTAGGTTTTTGGATGACTAGGGTTTTGGCATTCATGTTTACTGTAAAAATGCTTTAAAAGCTTCAATGTAATAATCTTCTTGCAAATGAGTGCAACCGTCACATCTCTTCTCAAAGATAAGTTGCCACCATTCTAGCAAGCTTGTTTCCAGTCTGCATTTTATTGTTTTAGCATATTTCTTTATTGAATAGAAGCCAGTTTTATTGTATCTCTGTTATTGTTCCTTGTGTCTCTATGTTAATAATAATAATAATATGTGTTCATTTCGTTTTGCTCATAAAATCTGGATCATGCAAGTAGCAAGACGGTGAAAGAGAAAATGGGGTTTGCAGCATGGAGTTCCTCTCTCTCTTTTTTTTTTAATTAAGGATTTTGGCAGGAAGAAACAGGAAAAATCAGAGATTAGTCGATAGTGGAGGAGGAGCAGAAGCTCGACTTCTCACATGAACCCTTTGATGAGGTGGTATACAGTTCCATCTTCCCTTCTCATGAGGAATAGTTGAAATCATGGCAAGAGGAATGAGCCCTTAACAATTTTAAGAACAAGATATCAATCCTGATGAGAACCACAAGAATATTTTCTCCAAGGAAAAAATCGGTGATGAATCCCAATGATCTTGTCCTTGATTATGCAAATGGAGCAATGGGCTCTCCCAATCATGAAGAATATAGTGGCATAAGGTCCATGAGAGCCTTTTATATGCTAACCCTAGATGGTAATGAAAACCTTCACTTCTCACTCCCACCATGGATAATCATTCAACCAATCATAGATCTGATAGGGGAAACAAACCTTGATCAAATCATCTTCAATATAAGAAGATATTTGTGGAGTCAAGTCAAGAGGCATCCACTCCATCTAATGAGTGCATAAGTGATAAACTATGTCATGTCAATGAGTACTCAATCAATTCAAGTAGTAGTGTGAACGAGGCTAATACGGTCTCTGGATCATGCATGAGAGGAAAAAGGAAAAATGGTAACCCTTTGCAATAAGGAAGGAGTATCTATACAAATCGCCTCTCAAAGGATCCAATCCATGCTAATCGATGACTCGACATGCATCAAATATCTATTGTCTCACACAATGGACAATGGCCAACATGCCCACTGTCCACTGTCTTCTCCCAACTAAACCCTGATACTATTTGGGCTTGTCCCTCACCACTCTCAAGCTAAACAAAGTATCATAATTTTGACACTCAAGAGAACAAAGGTTAGAGTGAGGCACCCTTACCAAGAATTGAAAGCACTATATTTGCACCATAGAAGACTCAATCCCACATTCTAGAAGAAGCGAGGCTAATGAGCCAAAATAACCTCCCCATCCACCATTCCATCCAAGAAGAACCCAACACAGAAGAAGATAACCCTTAGCCATCTAGAGATTAGAGACAGGGGGCTACCAAATGCACGACTAACCCCACCACCATCAAACACTGACAAGCCACTAATTCCCCCTATTCCAAATAAGCAATTCCCACTAAATATCTTGAAATCTACCCAGTCCAAAAGTAAGAGCCAACCAGGACCCAAAATTGCATCTCTTCAATGGAAGAAGGGGTAACTCTAAACATTGTAACAAACCCAACTGCAATAGAAGAATAAACCACAGGAGCACTGCAAACATCATATAATCACACAGTGCTGCCATAATCCCACCTACTTCCATAATTATGAATCAAGGTGGTTGATTAACTCCCAACATTGATGGCAACATGTGTCGATGGATCTTAATGTATGCATCAACAAACCTTCAATCTCGATATAAGTTCATGACATGAGTATTGTGGTGCCAAGTGTGTGACATGATTGGCTTGTTCATAAGCCTCTACACCATATGATTTGGGGGGTGGTAAAATTAATACCCCAATATTTTTATATTCAAAAACCTTAATGCCATATTATTAGGGGATTGGAAAACTTGATTCCCCATTTTTAAAGCTAAGGGTACCACATTCTAGTCTACTTCCCTTGTTAGCTAATGAGTCTACTTGTCAATTATGTGCCCTAAGCATGTGAAAAAACTCAACACTCTCAAACCTTGCCACTTGTTTCTTGATTCGAAGGAATATTCTTGATAGAACATTGTTGGTTGTGCCAAAGGTTTTAGTCATTGATTTAATGACTAGTTCCCAGTATCTAATAACAATTAACCTCATGTAGTGCCTTTCATCAACAATCCTCATACCTTAGTATAAAGCAAGGGCTTCAACTTGATTATTTGCAACTCTGCCTAGTCCTCATTCAAAGAAGTTGTCCTCATTTCCTCCAGGATCAACAATGATCTCCCCCGCTCTAGCCACCCCTCGATGTTTAGTCCTAATGTTTTTTTTTGACAGAAACGATTAGAGGGATTTTGTATTAATAACAGTGGACATGCCACTGGGTTCGTTACATTGGTAAAGATTTGCTTGAAACTGTAAAACTACTGCCTGAAAATCCTAACTCATTACATAATCGTGGAAACAAAACTATTTCAGCGAGCCTGAACGGCTTCACGTTATTATATCACTTCTTGCCTGGAAGTTTTTTTTTTTTTTGACACCGTTTTCCATTCAGTGCTTTGGTCCATAGCTTGACTTTCCATCGGGCCTAGAGGGTCTTCCTTGTCCGCTATGTCTGCCCAGTGTGAGGTCTTGAGTTCCTGGGTGGGCGACTTGGGAATGTCTTCTGCCTGAGCTTTCCCCTTAGCAGGGGGTTTGATTTCGGCTTCAGCTTCAACTTCTTCTGCTGCTTCCTGGGCCTTGCTTTCGGAGCGTGATTCCGCTGGTGCTCCTGTCCACCAGGTGGGTCTTTGGCTTTTGCACGACCTTTTTTTCCCGGTTGCTTTCCCACAACTACGGGCTAAGTGCCCCGTTTCAAATCAGTTCCTACACCTGAAACTGAGATTCTCATAGTCAAGGGTTTGGGTCCTTGAATAGTCCTTGCCTTGAAGAATTATTTCCGTCGGGAAACCTTTGGAGAAGTCCATTTCAACACAAATTTGAGCAAAGGTGGAGCGGGCTGGCTTGGAGTCCGGACTTCTGCAGAGGAACTTGCCGAGGCCATTGCCAATAGATTTAAGAGACTCATCCCCCCAGAAATGCAGGGGCAAGTATGGAAGTCTCACCCAGACTGGAGCTGAAGAGATACAATCCGTGGAAGGGTCGAAGGCAGGGGTCCATAGCTACATGGATAGGCCTGCTCTGCCCCAGAACCACGACCCAGAGTTAAACACCTTGTCTCTATCGCTAGTAGATTCGAAAACTACCACAAAAAACCCTTTTGCACAGGGGCAGGTAATGACTTCTCCTTCTAAGAGCGGGTTCCATTCGGAAGAGATCCAGGAGAGCAGATCCGACAGATTGGGCCAGTATCCATTAAACCTGCAAACTAGAGTGTGCCTGCTATAATGGTAAGCATGAGTTAGGGCTTCCTTCAGCATTTGAATAGAAACTGCCGGAGCTTCTGGAACTGCTGCATGCAGCCCGGATGGACGGCCTTGAAGAGAGGAAACCTCAGGAGCCGCTACATGCAGACCGGAGAGAAGACCCTGGCGTGAAGCCACCTCTTTAAATGAGGGGGTCGGAGCTAGAGAGTTTTCTACCGACGTGGGAGCACTTGCAAGAGAGAGCGGCCCGAAAGAGAGAGCCGCGACCAAAGGAAAAAGATCAGCAGCCGCCGCCACAGTCGCATCAGGAGGGGCGTCTCCTTTCTTTGAAGAGATCAAGGGGGCCGCCATTTGGAGCTTGTCGAGCTTGTAGGAGGTGCTACAACGGCGCTGGAGGTTGGGAAGGGCAGGAAGCCACAGGGCTAGCGGCCTGCGGGAGATCCTGGAGCGCGGTTTCGTGGAGAGTCGAAACCTATAACTCGATTTTTCCGATGTTTAGTCCTAATGTTATCAATGTTGTATGAGAGCATTTTGACATTGTCTGGTGGCTTGCATATTTAGATTTCACAAAAGTAAAATACTTCATGAGTAAATTTGATTAGTTGAAGGATGAAAAGTTCATATTTATTTGGGTTTGCTAGTAATGCATAAATATTTTGTATCGTTCACCAATGTATGCATATATTGAGGGGGTACTACATATTTACAAGAAACATTTGGAAGATGTATTTATACAATATGGACATAGATATAAAAAATCAAACATATTGTTTGTAGATGAAGGTCAATACTATTGAAAAGACAATAACAATGACAATTTATTCAAAATTTCCATCAAGTTGGACATTTGATGATTCATATGAAAGAGATAGAAATATTAAAAACAATTTTGTGTTATTCTTTGAATGGTCGAGGGTCTTGTCCAAATATGAGGGATTGGTTAAAAATATTCAAAACCACTACACCTCATGACGAGTAACAATTGTAATTTGATTGTTAATTTAATGTTTTTTGCTAGCATTGAATAATATATCCAGTGTGTTAATATTACTATATTGACATAACTTTATTTCAATATTTTTTCTATAAGCATGATAAGTATAATTACATTTGTTTTTGAAATGAGTTATTGACAAAAAAATATGAATGATATATAAATGATGTTGTTGCTTTTCAAAAATTGCATACCATATTTGTACTTAATTTACTTAATAATATTGTAATATACAAATACCAATATTAATCAACATGTTTTATTTCTATGATTGTAGATATGAGCGATTTATTAAATAAATTGTTAATTATATTCTATATAAATGAAGTCTTGTTACATTAAAATTTTAAAATATTGTTACAAAACAAGTCATTGCCAAGAAATCAGGACATTCATACAAGTACAATTTTTTTTTTTATATGCCCAGTGGTTAGAGAATTCTTTGAACAATGATTTTGTATTTTTGAAGTTGGTCTATGGACATTAACACAACAAAAAAATGTTAATGAGTTTTTGCCATTTTTATTTGATAAAACAGGGTTCAAAGGGGAGCAATTTAAAGTCATTCTAGCATAAGATGATAATATGGCATGAAACCTAGAAAGGGTCATTTTGGTGTTGGGAATCCACGTGTATATCTCAAACCTTTAAATAAAGTTTGGGAGATCTTTGAGGGTGCTTATGAGGCTAGAAACACAATGATGATTTGAAGATAAACTTATTTGTAATGATGAAGGGAATCAAGTAATTACAAAAGGTTATAATTGTGACGATGTGAATGGCACATACTTGTCAGATCAATTGTGGCCATGCTTGCTACACTTGAATGGCGATAGTGATGTGAGATCTATTGGAAAAAACTTGAAACTATGTCACACAATTTAATTAGTACTTTTTGCTAATATTTTCTGCACGTGACATTGTTTTATATGGTTAATAGTGTAGCAAGCATGGCCACAATTGATCTAACAAGTATGTGCCATTCACATCGTCACAATTATAACCTTTTGTAATTACACGGTTCCCTTCATCATTACACATAAATTTCTCTTCAAATTATCATTGTGTTTCTAGCCTCATAAGCACCCTGGAAACACAATGATGATTTGAAAAGAAACTTATTTGTAATGATGAAGGGAACCGTGTAATTACAAAAGGTTATAATTGTGACGATGTGAATGACACATACTTGTTAAATCAATTGTGGCCATGCTTGCTACACTTGAATGACGATAGTGATGTGAGATCTATTGGAAAAAACTTGAATCTAAGTCACACAATTTAATTAGTACTTTTTGCTAATATTTTATGTGTGTGACATTGTTTTATATGGTTAATCATATCATCTATTTTTATTTATTTTTGTATTTCATAAAT